>LR738714.1:696532218-696544349 GCA_902687465.1 Secale cereale | reverse complement strand
TTCCCTAAAAAAAAAAAAAAAGCAACCAAACGCGTTCGCACGCCTGCGTCCTAAAGAAAAAGAAAAAAAAATCATTTGTGCGCCTGCAGCGCCGCATCCTTCTGGCCGTCGTGCTCGCCTCACCGTCGGTCCGGCCGGGCTGCCTCGCCGCCGTGACACCGGAGATCGCCCCCAAGTCCCCTTCGGAACTCACCGCGCGGCGCCCCCCAAGGCCCCTACCCCAAGAATCCCTCAAAATCGCACTCCCACTTCTGCTCTCCCTCGCCACAAAGTTGACTCGTCACGCAGGGGCTGTTGCGGCGGCGCAAGGTGAGCCCATCCGGCGATAGATATTCTTGCAGTACATCTTCTCCGGTGTGTCGTTTGCACCCGCTCTCTTCCCTAGACGTCGAATGAACTCCGCAGCTTGGGCGCAGGCAACCTGTTCGACGAAATGTCCAGGCGGCTGAACGAGGTGGGAAGCACGGCAACGGCCGCGGCCGTCGGCGAGCACCGCATCGGCGACCTCCCGGACGACCTGCTGGCGTACCTGATGTCGTTCCTGCCCTCGCGCGACTCCGTGCGGACGTGCGTGCTCGCCCGGCGCTGGCGCACGCTCTGGAGGTCCGTGCCCGCGCTGCGCCTCGAGGACGGCCCGCGAGGCGACGGCGGCCCCAGGAGCAAGTTCGTCGACGAGCTGCTGTGCCGCCGCCACCCGACACCTTTAAACCTATGTGACATCTGTTCCGAATACGACACTTTTCACTGCGAGGAGGCGTTCACGCGCATCAAGCCGTGGCTCCGGTATGCTTTCTCGCATGACGTTCGGGCGCTAAGAGTTGTCGCTGGTTCGTTGACAAGCAACCTGGTCTTCGTCTCGTCGCACCTGAGGAGGGTAGAGCTTTGCTTCATGCAGTTTAAACGCTCTGTGGATTTCACGGGCTGTCAGGTGCTAGATGTGTTGGAGATGAAAGGTTGCAACATCCTTGCGAGCATCTTGTGTCAGTCAGTACGGCATCTTACCGTCAAAGGCGGGTGTTTTGACGATAAAATCCGCCGTCGTATTTCTGCCCCAAATCTCATCAGCTTGAAACTAGCTCCATGCCAGGGTCTGACTCCGTTGCTTGATAGCATGCCATCGCTGGTAACAGCATCTGTTGGATCCTTTGATCAGCAGTATCATTACTGTTTCGATGTACCATGTGAAGGATGCGATAGGCAAGCAAGATTTCCTGTGGTTTTGGAAGGCTTGTCTGCTGCTACAAATTTGGAGTTAACAACTGATGATGAGGTATGCTCCCATTTTTGCTAATTCCCGTTGCTGTTTTTCATCTGTATCCAGTTATCTGTCAGTACAAGCATATTGAACAAGATCATTATGCGCATTGTTGTTTTCACCATTTCACATGTTTGAATCTTTATGTTAATTCTATGTACTCGTCTGGCAATATGCATACCTCTACTTGATACTTTAGTCATATGTATACTATTAGAACAAGTAGGATTGAGATTAATTTGTGAGCAATATTTCTGAGTAGACCAGAAACTGGCAAAGTACAACTTCGGATATAGATCTTATTATCTGGTAACACTTAATTAACTTAATTTCTATGAAAAATAAGAACCACCAGAAAGTTTCCAAAGGATGTACTTCTGTACCTCAAAAAGCATCATGTACTTGTTTTGTGTTTAACCCCCTTCATTTTGTCCAGTTATCTGTTTTCAGAATGGATTTGAAATGGTGCCCCGTGTTTAGCAAGCTCAAATGCTTGTTGCTGAACAAGTGGTGTGTGGCTGATTATTTCACTGGATTGGTTTACTTCCTCCAGCACTCGCCAATTCTAGAGATGCTGACACTTGTGCTTGATTTTCAAACTCACGAGGTATATATTCTCAAAGTTTGATAGGTTTTTTCTTTGAAGTCGCCATGTACCTCCGGCTGACTTGAGGAAAATATTTCTGTTTGCTTGCTACAGAAAGGGCATGTCATGGAAACATATGAAATCTATGACCCAAAGGAACAATCACCACTATCGAAGCATCTCAAGGTAGTCAAAATCATACGCAGCTCGACAAAGGAAGATGTTATAGTTGACCGTATCCTAAAGATCCTCTCTGCCCATGGAGTGCCTTCCGAGCGAATTGACATCCAATAGAACTTCCTTGTGATGTTCAACTGTAAGTAACCAGACCACTCTTCACGATTATATCTTTGATAGTCGGCATATGTATGTACATAGTGTGGTCTGATATGTATAGTTCCGTCCAACCCAGTTTGAAGCAGCATTCGTACTAGATCTTGTTGCACCATTTCTACACCCGCCATGATAGCATGATGTATTTCAATCCGTAGCACTGGCACCACAATGTCATAATAATAGAAAGTATGAAGTAAGGATCAAATATTTGATTGGTCAAACTAGCAGATGCGAACTAAAGGCATGCAGCATCGAAGGCAGGAAGACTTTGCAAGTGTCTATCAGTTTCATCTTCGTAATAGGATTGGTCTGGGGGCAGTTTTAGCAAGTTGCTATTTTGTTGCCTGTAGATCGAGTAAATGGTCAATTGCTACGCTACCCTATGAACCAACAAAGTTAAACCTTGTGTTGAGTTTCATATAGCAAACTATCCTCCATGACTAGATCAAGTGGCCTGCTGGTCCAGTGACCATCCAATCAGTGAATAATCTCTCATACAGATTCCCCTACTATTTCTTCCAACCTGGGCTCTGATGTTCTCATTGTTTCCTCTGTTTTTTATGCAGGCTTCCATTTTGAGCTGGTCTCTGTGTCCCTGGATCGCACCAGGAAGGAAGTTGCTGTGTTTTTGTCTACCATACCACCCCAGGATGTGCCTCCCCGTGTCCTGTTCATATATATATGATCTTGTATGTAAACTGCTGTATGTATGTCTTGCTTGGATGCAGTCCGAGCATGTTGTTATAGTGTCTGTCACCGTGGTCCTCCTCGTGCGCTTTATGCTCATTATCTCAACTTGGCGGCAAGCCTGAACTGTCAAGATGATGTTTCAGGGACCCTGTATAGTGTTGGTTGTTCCAGGATCGCGCTAGGTTGATTCCAGAACTATAAATTCCGCCTTGTGGCTAGGATCGGTTTCCAGATGCATGTGTATACTAACTAAAACCACACCCTAAAAATACAGACATGCACCCTTGTGGAAGTTGCTTGAACCAAGGGATGAAAGATGTTTCTTTTTTGTCGTGCTGCTGCTGCTGCTGAGATTTGCACTTTCTATTCTGCTGGATTTGTTTTTCGAGTGGTTGCTAGATTTTTTGTGAAAAGAAACATAATTCGGGCTGAGTGGATGTAAATACTTGGTGGAATCAAGTATAGGTCTCTGGTTACCAGAATTACGATGGAATTCGTGGATATTGTATGTCTCCGGTTGCCAGAACTGGGGACAAATACTTCTGCATGTGAATTTCTTTGTTTTGCAAGCGATCCTGCTGGGTATATCCTGCTGATCACGAAATTCGATCCACTGGATAGATGTTTTCCCTTTCTTCTTCTGCACACGGTTTTGTCACTGGACTGCAATTAATTACCAAGAGCTAGCAATTCACTAGTCCAACACTAAATACATGGACTGTTATACTGTGGGATTGTATCCTTTTTTCGACGTTGCCTAAATCTCTGTAACCCTGTCTCTTCAGGCCTGCACTCTGTATAACAACTGACGGCCAATGTTAACAGGTTAGAGACCTCTGTTTACAATTGCCAAGCCTTTATTCTGTACTTGGTTTCAGATGTAAATGAACCATGACATTTTGTGCAGTTCTCATGTAAGTACCCCATACTACCGACACCACTTGTATTTCCCCTGGGCTCCGATTCTCCATCGATCATGTCGAAGTGGTAAGTGATGATCCTGCCGTACCTCAGTTGGCAGACAGTACTGTTGCTTCGTTATGAAACACGTTTGTCAAAACTAATAAATCAGAATAGTTTTTACTTGAAAATATATGCGTCACATACTCACATATGGTACTTAAAATGTTTTCTAACAAAAGTTCTTACACCATATCTAGATCTCAAATGATGGCTAGTCTGTTGCGGAACATCTGTGATGAACACATTTCCTGCCTTACAAATTCTTCTTCTAACATGGTAAAGTTACTGGTTTCTGATGGAATTTCGCCACTGGATACAGGTGAGTGAACTTCACCAAGTTCTTGACAGGGAACGGTGTCGTGTCGACCGTGGGTAGCATCGCGCATCGCCATCCCGTCGATCCTGAAGCACGCTGTCGTCATCGGATGGGGGGACGCTGACAATGGAGATGTCTTTCTTCACTGTCTTCAGGTTGGCTATCGTCTTTGGGTCTGCAGGCTACAAAATTTACTCAAGCTTTTCATATTTGGATTGTTTACACAATTTATGCATTGCACTCTCCAGTTCAGAGCAAGCATTTTCCCCGATTTAGCTCATGATTTTCTGGGCATCGGTGCTTGCGTTTTTCTAGATTTATTTCAAGATTTCCGAAGCATGGGTGCTAGATGCGACGTGCCTGCCAAACAAATTAATCTTCCGATTTCCTCCCCCGATGTCTGTCCGACCCCCTCTTCTACATGATAAAACCCGTCGTCATGACGAGGGCATGCATGACCAACAAGGCGAGCAGCAGCCACGATGCGGGCCATCGCCGTGCCGGGACGTTGGCAGCGCTGATGATCTGCACCGGGAAGAGGCAGCCCTTGGTGGAGGCGTTCTTGTCGGAGATCTTGGCGAGGCCGTCGAAGTCGCAGGCGCGCACGTCCTGGTCCTGCATCTGGAAGTACATGTTGAAGGCGTAGGAGATGTTGCTCTTGTCGTCGAGGCCGTTGCAGGAGCAGCCGTAGCCCAGCGCCGTGCAGTCGCCGCTGGCGCACGCATACTGGATGTTCCCCGGGAGCTTGTCTTTGCCGTCCTTGGCGGCCTCGTCGTCGAACACGCACCACTGCTTGGGGAGGTACTCCACGCCGGACACGGCGGCGAGCGGCTTGTCGTTCCCCTGCCCCGATAGGTCCATGCCGAACTTGGGCTTGCCGTCGTAGGTGAGGATGCCCCAGTGGCGCTCGAAGTTGCCCGGCGCGATGCTCTTCATGTCCTCATCGAAGAGGCCGAAGAGGTAGATGTCCATCTTGCCCTGCCGGAGGTGGGTGCCTTCGTTCTTAGCCAGCTTCTTGAGGAGGCCGTCGTAGAAGCGGCGCGCGAGCTTGGGGTTGGCGTTCTTGTTGCCGTCGGTGGGCCAGCCGACCTCGCCGACGATGACCTTGAGGCCGGGCACGCCGGCCTTCTTGAGCGCGCTGACGAGGGTGTCGTAGTTGGCGTCGAAGACGTTGGAGTAGCTGACGCCGCCGTTGTCCTGGATGCTGCGGCCGCCGTCGAAGAAGGCGAACTCGAAGGGGAAGTTGTCGCTCTGGTAGAGGCTGAGGAAGGGGTAGATGTTGACGACGAAGGGCGCGCCGTGGTCGTGCATGAACTTGACCATGTCGGTCATGACGCCGTCGATGTCGGGCCGGAACTTGCCCTCGGACGGCTTGTCGCCGACGTAGACGTCGGCGTTGAGCGGGACGGTGGCCTTGACCTTGTCGCCGAGGCCGGCCTCGTCGAGCGCCTTCTGGATGTTCTTGAGCGCCGGCACGGTGGTGTCCATGAAGCTGCCGTTGTAGCTCTTGAGGAAGGGCTCGTTCCCCACGGCCACGTAGCGGAGCTTGAGCCTGTCCCCGTAGCTGGTGGCGTTCTCCGCCACCCAGTCCTCGGCGTTGCCATAGCTGGTCATGGTCTCCAGCATGTCGTTGGGGATGCCGAGCATGACCTCGATGCCGGAGTCGAGCAATGCGCCCACCGGCCACGGGTCCGCGTCGAACAGCTTCACCTTCATGATCCCGTTGGCCTTGAGCATCTTGACCACCTCGGAGGGGTCCAGCGGGTGCGTGCACTGCGATCCCCAGTTCACGCCGAGGTCCACGGCGGAGCTCGAGGCCGACGCCGGGGATACGCCCGTGGCGAGTAGCAGCGTGGCCACGCCGGCCAGCAGCCGCAGGAGCGGGGCCATGCCGGGGTGATCGATTCCTTGTTTTGGTACGTTGGGATTTGGTGGTGCTCGTGGTCTGTCTGTGTCCCAACATTCCTCCTCGCGGAAAGGGGCTGTGGAAAGCAGAGGAGAGGAGAGGAAAATGGCGGGGAAAGCGGTTGGAGTTTCACCCCCCATTTCTCCTTCATGCACACATGCATCATGCATGTAGCTTATTTATTCGCTACACTTGCAACTTCAAACATTTTACGAGTTGATTAATCCAAACTGGTGCAAGTACATTGATTTGATCAATCTCTCCTTTGCCATCTACATTATCAGGAAGTAAAAAATTCAGAAAAAAATAGTTATTGAGGCCACTACTCATATACTCCCTCCGTTCACTTTTGTAAGACCTTATAGACATTTAAGACAACATCAAAATCAGTTCAATTTCTATTGTCCTAAACGACTTATAAAAGTGAACAGAGGGAGTATATTTTTTTAGAAGAAAATAATACTTTTTGTTTCTTCCTAGGGCTTGATTGAAGATAAGTCCAGGGCAAAGAGAAACCATGGGAGCTACAGCTAAGGATGGTTATCAATTTTTGGTCTCCAGGGGTAGGCATTCGTCTTCTAGGTGAGCATAAAACCATACCATCTCAATCTTGTGAAAGAGCCTAAGGCCCTGTTTGGTTCATAAGTCCTAGGACTTATTTTAGTCCCAACTTATAAGTCATAAGTCCCTAAAAAGTCCCTACCTGTTTGGTTCATAGGACTTAACATGTACTAGTAGACCATATTACAACTATAAGTCCCTATAAGTCCCTCCTTGAGAGTCTTATTTGATAAGTCCCAAATGCTCACTTTAAGTCCCTATAAGTCCCTCCTGTTTGGTTTAGATGGGACTTATAGGGACTTATTTAAGTCCCTAGACCAATAAGTCCCTAGAAACAAACACCCTCTTAGCAATTTTGTGATATGGACAGTATTGCAGTTTAAGGGCCATCTGCCATCACATAATGAATAGAGTTACCAATTGAATGTTTGCGTATGTGCCATGTATTTACCGCTTTTTAAATTGTTTGTAAGAGAAAAAAAATGTACGGATCAGCCGCGCCGAGGAGCGCCCTAGCGAATAAGTAAATTTACCGAAACCGGTAGCTAGCGGTGAACAATCGGCCGTTCGCTTGCTTCTCTGAGAGCATCTACGCAAACCCTCTTCAAACGTTCAGTGGCCCGCCCGGTCACTGATCGGTCATGATTTTTCGATTCAGATGGACATCTGAAACGAGCCTCAAATGTCCAGGCTGACTGGCTCCTCTTATATCTAGCCCAAATATAGGCGTGCTCGGCCACGCCCGCCACGTCAGATCCGGCCCATGCTGGCTCACCCGGCCCCACATATATTCGTCCCCATCTGCTCGCCGGAGCAAACCATAGCCATTTCACTTCACTCCCCTCCGCCACCCGAGCTCACCTCCGACAGTTTTCGGCCTTCTCCGGCATGGCAGGCAGCGGATCGGACTCCAACCAGTACAGATCCGTCGACTGGGGTGTCATCCCGTGCGGGTTGGAGAAGGCAATGGCAGTCCGCCGCTCCCGGGAGGACAACGCCGGGCCGATGGACGGATCTGTCCGCCGCGACTGCCACCGAAGGAGGAAAAGGCGGACTGCCATTGCCTGTATATGTATTATTATTGCGCTCTCTCTCTCTCTCACCTTAATAACCTGACATGCATCATATTACTTTCTCCATAACGGCCTGGACGTTTGAGGCTCGTTTCAGATGTTCATCTGGATCGAAAATTAGTGACCGGGCGGGCCACTGAACGTTTGAGGAGGGTTTGCGTAGATGCTCTCAGAGAAGCAAGCGAACGGCCGATTGTTCACCGCTAGCTACCGGTTTCGGTAAATTTACTTATTCGTTTGCGGCTCACTCTTGCCCTGGCTCAAATCGGCATTTTCACTTTATTTCGACGCTTATTACCGTTACAAACAACTGGTATTTTTGGGTACTTACCAGCGTTACAAACGACTGGTGTCTCATTCTCAATCAGTCACACCATTTCTTAGATCGAAGGCTCAAGATGAGTCCGACTTTATTGAACCAACAAAGCCCACCCCTCTGAATTTCAATCACCACGCGCGCCTCCGGATTTCGTCCATGGCGTCAAGGTGGCAGCTCGTTGACGGCACACTGATGCGCGCCTTCTCCACCTCGCAGCAGTTGCATGGCGGGCTCACCGCCGGTGGCACGAGCTCGAGGTAACCTTTTCGTGCGACAATCACGGAGTAGACCATCTCGGCATTATCGGGATGGTGCACGGCCAACACCTGGAACCCGCCCCGCCTGACCTCAGCGGGTTCCACGACGGGGCACAGGAAGCCGCGGGCGCCGTGCGCGCTCCGCACGACGAGGGCGGCGCCGGCCGCCATGTGCCGGCCGAGGTGCGCTATCACGCGGGCTTTCTCCTCCGGCGTCACCCCGACGGGCGCCGCCAGGAAGACCACGTCGTAGGCGTCGAGCTCGTGCGTGAGGTCCTCGACGTCCGCCGTGCGGAACGACATGCGCGGCGCCATGTTGCCGGCGTCGTTCCCGCGGAGCAGCAGCCTCCGCGCGCGCTCGTTGGCGGCGCCGCACCGGTCGAAGCAGTCGACGGCCGCGTCCGGCATGTGACGTGCGGCGAGCAGGAGCGCGCTGAGCGGCAGCGATCCCGACCCGACGAACGCGACGCGCGCGGGCACGGCGAGGTGGTCCGGCGCGTGGCGGGACAGCAGCGCGTGCTCGAGCTCGCCCAGCCGGACGTAGTTGTCGTGGTAGGGGAAGAGCCTGAGGTGGTCAAGCGGGGCGTCGAGGGCGGCGAGCGCGTCGGAGCAGTGCGCCTCGAGGCGCGCCTCGGCGTCGGCGCAGAGGAGGACGAGGTCGGCCCGCATCCTCCGCGCCCGCGGGCCCAGCGTGGCCACGTCGACGACGGCGCTCGGCGGGGCGCACGCGGCCACGAGGGCGGTGAAGAGCGCGTCCGCCTCGGGAGACGGGCTCAGACACGGCAGCTTGGAGATGGCGGCGTGGAGGCCGGCGATCTTCTTCACCAGGGCAGACGCCGCCTTGCTCTCGCCGCCCATCTGATCGTCGTACGTACGTGCCAAGAAAGATCGGCGTAGCTGCTGATGTCTGGACTCTGGAGCTCCGGGAAATGGCGAGTTTGATCTTTGATGAGCTCTGGACTTGACCGGTGATGGAAGTGTTATATATACAAGCTGCTGGGTCGCACTGGGCTCGATCGTGTGGCTCGCTTCACGCCTGCCATGCCCAAGGCCAGTTTCATGCATGCCTGTGTTACGTTACGTCTGGTGCAGTGGTGCCTAGCTAGCTACGTTGGCTACGTACGTATCAACCCAAAATTATAGTGCTACTTTTTGAGACCTCATGTGTGGATTAGTTGAGTTTATTATTTCCGCAGAGATCATTCGTGCCCAAAATATCTCCTGCTTCCTTTTCCTCAATATATCTCCTGTTATACATCTCCTGCTTCCTGCGCAGAGCTGCATGCTGCCATTTTTGTTCACCGTGAGTTGAAACAGATGCCATTCTACAAAGTTACAAGCAATGTACAAGATCGATCTAATTCTGCTAAAAATATTGGTCAACCTCTCAACTCTCGTTCCTCCCCTAACCCTTGACGGCTAGGGTAAACCCTCCCCTCTAGACTTTACCTGATCTCATGGATTCGCCTCACCTCTGCCTTCCGCTCAGACGGCGGGTGCTCGAGAGGAGAATCCCGGTGCCTCCGCTCCATTGAGTAGTTTAGGTTAGGATTTTCTAGTCCTCGTTGGTGCGGCGCTCGGACGGATGGCGACACTTCTTCTTCGAGTTTGTCTTACAGGTTTCAATCCTCCTCGAGTTCTTCCATCTAAACATAGTCGACGGAGCTCTGGCGTAGATTCATACCGTCTTCTGGGGCAGTGTGGTTAGGCTTTCCCATTGTGTGGCAAGATTTGGTGTCAGGTGTTTCAGATCTATTCAAGGGTTCAACGGCAACGACTACGGTTACATGGCGCTGGTTCTTAGGATACATGCACAAAGACTTCCCGACTGTCATCGACAAGGTCAAGCCAGCTCTGATAAAGGAGCGGCGACAACAGCGCATCGGCGGCTCGTTTTGGCGGCAGTAACGGTTGTCCGGTGGTATTGGAATCTCCGTGTAGTTTTATTATGTTTGAGGTGCTTTATACTTTTGATGAACTCTGATAATAGATCTGAATCGTTTAAAGTAAAAAAAAAACAATGTATAAGAATACTTTCAGTCTTCACATGCAACGTGAGTTGACCCAAGTACATATTCTTGATATGGTATACACAGCTGTAAGCAAAATAGGAAGAATACCTTTTCATCAAAAATACGTTTTCTACACTTTGAAATAATCTCCAAAAAAACTTTTTACATAAGGTTATTTTACACCTATAGTGATGCTATTAATCACTCATGGTGTAGACTGTAGAATAAGTTATTTACACCTGAGGCTTTCTTACGTTGTTACATTTAGAATTTGGGACATTTCCATTCTCAAATTTGCGCTCAGTCTCATTTTTACTCATAAAATAAACAATGCTAAACTAATTTGCCCCTCTTCCATCCAGTGCATTTATGGAAATACCTTTTCGTCCCGTCTCCGTCCGATCAAAGAAGTTTGCCATAAGATGGACGTTTTCTCGACATAGTTGCCCATGTGTGGATATGCCATTTACGTGTGAGACCGACTTCCACGTAAAAATAAAAATAAAACTCTCTCTCTCACCTTTTTTATTTCGCTTACATGTGGGACCGAAGATCCACATGATAGTTAATTTAGAGTGGATTAACAGATGAATTTGTATAATGGGCCCACATGTCATTGGTTACTTAACCAAGTTGATTAAGCTAACAAGAATATTAACATGAGTTAGGCAGAGGGTAGCCGGCGGCGACCAAGTCTCGTGGCGGAGGCACACCGCGAGGGTGCGGGGCGGCCGGCCAAGGGCACCAGGCGATAGCCCTGGCTCGACCGCACCTAGGGATGGTGATTAGTGACCATACCGTCGTCGGAGCGAACCACGGAGACTATTCTTGCGGCGTATGTGCGCGGAGAAAGTCAGGCAGCTATCTTCCGTGCAAGAGGGCGGGGGTAAAGGGGCGTGTGAGCTTCTGGAGATCAAAGAAAACACCATGGATACGCCTCTGGGGCTCGGGGAAGCCCGTCATCAGGACATCGATGACGGCGGCCATGGAAGGGATCGGAGCTCGCGGAGAAGATGGCCAAAGACCATGGCACATGCTATGGAGGGCACCACCGTCTTCTTTTGGAACCTCAGATTGCTCTAGGAGCAGTAGGGATATGCCGGGGTGCTCCAACGGTGTCCAATCGACGACGGTGGTCCGAGGTCGGAGGCAGGGAAGATGGTGTCGTGGCTCTCTGTCTTGGCCGTCTCTGGTCAAACTCGTCAGCCAGAACGACGAAGGAGTATCGAGAAAGCTTCCTGGTGAGGAGGCGACGCTTGGGGTGGCCGTTGGCCCTGTGCTTGACAGATGATGGTGACGGGCGCTCTCGGGCATGCATGCCGGAGTGGGCTAGAAGACGGGAGAGAGAACAAGGGTGAGATATAGATAGAAAGGAGCAGGAGTAAGGAGATACTCCCTCGGCTCCCATAACATAGGGCGTCCTATATTATGGGACAAAGGGAGTACGTGGAGCACGAGCAATGCTACATCTACGTAAATGCTGTTACGTGATTAACGTAAGAGTTGAGATGGCAGTTTTTGTTTGGAGGAAATCAGGGAGGAGGGCCCACCCAGTTGAAATCAGGGGGGGCGGAGAGATTAGTTATAAGAGAGGGACGAGACTTGCCTGCTCCCTTCGTGTGTGCCCATCCGTGCTCCCGCATACGTGGCTTGATTTGATTGGAACAAAATTAGGCCCGGCCTCACCCCCTTAAAATCAGGGGGGGTGATGATTAGATTAGAAAGGAAAAAGAGAAAATAACAGCCGTAGGATGAAGTGGGAGCACGGATGGGAGCATGGGGAGGGAGCAGGCAAGTTTTGTCCATAAGAGAGATTACGTAAGTCTTCGTAAGACTTTACGTAGATGTAGCATTTTT
>LR738714.1:696447939-696522051 GCA_902687465.1 Secale cereale | reverse complement strand
CCATTATTTTCTAGATTCGCCACTGCACTCACATGGCACTCAAACGTACATATCCAAATGATGCATGAACTACACGCCACTCCATTTGTTTCAAAATAATTGAAGTTATAGGTTCATCCTTAGTCAAATTAGGTTAAGTTTCACCAACTATATAAAAAATATGGTAAAGTCGACAAACCAAATGCATATGAACTATGATAACTTCCAACCGTGTGCCAGATTGCAAAAGAACCGAATGACCCTCTCCTTTCGATCCCTAAAAAGGCAAAAAAATGGCGTGTGCTACTCCCGCAGGGGACGAGACTTGCCTGGTCCCCGCGCGTGCGCCCATCCGTGCTCCCGCGCACGTGGCTTGATTTGATTGGAACAAAATAAGCCTCGGCCCCACCCCCTTAAAATCAGGGGGGTGATTAGATTAGAAAGGAAAAAGGGAAAAGGACAACCGTAGGATGAAGTGGGAGCACGGATGGGAGCATGGGGAGGGAGCAGGCAAGCCGGATCCCTCCCGCGGGAGTAGTTGGGTTTCCCCAAAATGGAAGGATGGAATAGATAGCAGCAACGGCTGGCCTTTGTCCCCCCCCCCACCCCCCGGCCCCACATTCCTCCCTCAGCCTTCCCTCAGCCTTCGATGACCGTCTCTGCCTCGGCGAGCTCTGCCAGCTGAAATCGAGCTCGGTGCCTCGGTGACCATCGGATCCGCCTCCCGGGCTCCATACCTTGAGATCTCTATGTATCATGTGGTTGGAAATTTAGGTATCCTGTTTTTAGGTCTGCTATAAAGGCATAATCTTTTTTTTTGGATATCTAAATCTTCTCTCTCCATACCAAAAGTTGTTTTTAGGTAGATACATTTTATTCTAGCTGTTGGAGATGCTCTTGCAACAACGAACGACCTAATGCTTTGATGCAAGTTTGGCAGAAATTTAATAGTAAAAAAAAACAGTCCATTGAGCTGTTAGCTTAAAAAATGAAAGTGTACACAAGCCCTTAGATGTTGGTTCGGGAAGCCCACTAAGCCCAATAAAAGTTGAAATTTTGGGTTACTCTGTGTATCACTTGGATGTTTCTGTGGAGGTTCCTGGCAGTGAGATATGGCGCATGACATGTGTGTATGGGGAAGCACAAACACACTTGAGACACCAAACGTGGGATGTTCTGAAAAACATAAGCACTCTAAGCGACTTGCCATGGCTGTGCATAGGGGACTTTAATGAAGTTCTTCGCCCAGAGGAGCACGAAGGAGTAGGAAGGAGAAGCAATGCTCAGATGCAAGCTTTCAGAGATATGACAGATGTTTGCGGGCTGCTGGATATAGGCTACAAGGGCCGGTTCTGGTCCTTTGAAAAAAAGGTCGCAGGTGGTACGTTCACCAAATGCAGATTGGATAGGGCGTTGTCCAATGCTCAATGGACTGCTCTATTCCCTTTGGCGTGCCTAGAACACATGGAGGCATCAACATCAGATCATAGCCCCATACGCCTGGAGTGGGGTGGCCCGCAGAGAGCTAGAGGGAGAAAGGAATTCTGGTATGAAATTATGTGGGAGACACACGATGGACTAAAAGAGACTCTAACTAGTGGATGGTCGGGATCACCATGTACAAGTGTACATGAAATGAGACAGAAACTATCGGATATGTCAAAGAACCTGGAGTTGTGGAGCCGAGATACCTTTGGGAGTGTCCGCAAGGAGATTAAAGGTTTACAGCAAGAGCTAAAGAAACTAAGGGACGACCCATTGAGGGTAGGCCCTAATCACACCGAACTAAAAATCAATGAAAAGTTGGTTGAGCTATATCATCGGGAGGAAATTATGTGGAGACAGCGAGCTAGAGTTCAATGGCTGTCTGAAGGAGATAGGAATACGAGATTCTTTCACATGCGCGCTAGCTTGAGGAGGAAGAAGAACATGATAAAAGCACTCCAGTATCCAGAACTCCTTGGGTGTTTTAGTTGAGGACCCAGCTGAGTTGAAAGAATTGGCAACTGAGTTCTATCAGACACTATACACATCAGAGGGGGTGCAGGACATGCAGGCGGTCTTAGACCACGTTCCAACCAAGGTTACGCCAGCTATGAACGCTGATCTGTGCGCCCCTTACACCAACGAGGAGGTAAAAACGGCGCTTTTCCAAATGTTCCCAACAAAAGCTCCAGGACCAGATGGTTTTCCAGCACACTTCTACCAGCGACACTGGGATATATGCGGTGAAGAAGTTACTCAAGTTGTTCTGAGGATCGTTAGAGGGGAAGATAGCCCTGAGAGTATTAATGACACAGTTTTGGTTCTCATTCCGAAAGTATCTAACCCCTCTCTTTTGTCGCAGTACAGGCCTATCAGCTTATGTAACGTGCTTTACAAGATTGCGTCGAAGGTGGTGGCAAACAGGTTGAAAACTATCCTGCCTGACATTATATCAAGGGAGCAATCTGCTTTCGTGCCTGGGCGACTAATTACTGATAACATCATATCAGCGTATGAATGTTTGCATTTTATGAAGCGGTCCAAGTCCAAGAATAATAGCTCTTGTGCTTTGAAGCTAGACATGATGAAGGCTTATGACAGATTAGAATGGCCATACTTGCAAGCCATCATGAGTAAGCTGGGTTTTGCGCAGCAATGGATAGACACAGTCATGGGTATGGTTTCTTCAGTTACATTTTCAGTTCTGTTCGATGGGGAGAAACTTGAGAGTTTCAAGCCTTCAAGGGGTATCAGGCAGGGAGATCCAATCTCCCCCTACCTTTTCTTACTTGCAGCAGAGGGCCTTTCGTGCCTCCTGAAGTCCAGTTCTCGGTCAGCAGACTTGGTTGGTGTAAAGGTGGCCCCTTCGGCGCCTCCAATAAATCACCTGTTGTTTGCAGATGACAGCCTGCTGCTTTTTAAGTCAAGTGTGGAGGGAGCGAATGCAGTATCAAACCTATTGGAATCCTATTGTAGTGCTTCGGGTCAGAGGATAAATCATGATAAATCGTCAATCTTCTTTAGCAAAGGTTGCAGCCAGCCCTTGAGAGACAGCATAAAAAATATATTGCATGTCCAGAATGAATCCTTGTCAGATCGATACTTGGGTTTACCTACTGATGTGGGGCATTTGAAGAACGGGACGTTCAAATATCTTGTGGACAGGGTGTGGGACAAAGTTAAGGGCTGGATGGAGAAACTGCTGTCAGTAGGGGGGAAAGAAGTTCTGATCAAGTCAGTTGCGCAGGCTATCCCTGTCTATTCTATGTCATGCTTCAGATTGCCTAGAGGTCTTTGCGAGAAAATTACGTCTATAATACGCCAGTTTTGGTGGGGCAGCTAAAGAGGTAAAAGGAAACCGTGCTGGGTTGCATGGGATATCATGGTTCGACCAAAACACTTGGGAGGTTTGGGGTTTCGCGACATTGAAATTTTCAACTTGGCCTTGCTTGCCAGGCAAGCGTGGAGAGTGCTAAATGACCCCGAGTCCTTGAGTGCACAAATCCTAAGAGCTGTATATTTTCCAGGGTCAAGCTTACTTGAAGCTGAATTGGGATCACATCCTTCGCAAATATGGACAGCTATTCTTGATGGGAGAGATATCTTAGCCCAAGGCATTATCAGAAGGATAGGTGATGGCGAATCAACCCTCATTTGGGAGCAAAATTGGATCCCAAGGGACAGCTACAAGCGACCAATAACTTCCCTGGTCTAGAACCCGCCGATCCGAGTGGCAGAGCTAATCGATAGACCCAATGCAAGCTGGAATGAAGAAGTGGTACGGACGGTCTTCACACGGTTTGATGCAGAAGCCATACTGAAGATACCTCTTTGCAACAGAAGAATCAATGACTTCTGGGCCTGGAGCGAGGAAACCCGAGGCATTTTCACCGTACGATCAGCATACCGCATGATAGTTAAAACCAAAACTGAGCGAGAGGGTTGGCTAGAAGAGAGGGAGAGCTCATCTCATTCATTGCTGTCTGGGAAAGAATGGAGATCCATATGGAAAGTGCAAGTTCCACCTAAGCTGAAAGTATTCCTGTGGCGTTTGGCTCAACACTCAGTGCCAACAGGTGAGTTGCTTCATCGGAGAAATATGTCAACTGATGCGGCTTGTGTACTATGTGGGGCTCGTGACACCTGGCGCCATGCATTGTTGAACTGCCCAGTATCAAGATGTACTTGGGCGTTATCGTCGGATCACTTGATTGAGCAAATAAGCATCAACCAGGAGGAAGAAGCGAAGAAGTGGATATTCACTATGGTTGATAAACTGAATAGTGATGAGTTTGTACGCCTCACTGTCACACTATGGGCGATCTGGAGCACTCGTCGCAAAGCAATACATGAGGGTATCTTCAAGACTCCACCTGAAATCAATGGATTCATAACATCTTATCTGACAGAGATACAGAACGAGGCTAAACCAAGGTGGGATACTCCGTTTTCAGCAGAGGCATCAGGCAACGTTTGGATTCCCCCTCCGGATTCTTTCTCGAAGGTGAACGTTGATGCTGCTGTCAGTAGGAGCGGCAGACATGGAGCAGTAGCTGCTATCAGTAGAACAAAGGAAGGAGAGTTTGAAGGGGCTTCAATCGTGGTTTTTACAGCAGTCTCTGATCCAGCGACTCTGGAGTCAATGGCGGTTCGGGAAGGTCTAGCACTCTCTTTGGATCTAAACAACCGGAGAGTGCAACTAGCGTCAGACTGCAAGAACGTGGTACATGAAATCAAGGAGGGCAGCAGCTCAAGCTATGGAGTTATCATCCGTGAAATTCAATTAGGAAGAAATGCTTTTATTTCTTGTAATATAGTCTATGAACGTAGGAGCTCGAATTACGAGGCTCACAACCTAGCGAAGTACGCGTTACGGTTGGGTCCGGGGCGCCATGTGTGGCTAGGCCAGCCCAGTAATCTTCCCTCCGTCCCTGTAACCGTGGTGACGTCATAATAAAGCTTCGCGAAGTTGTCTCAAAAAAAAAACCTACCTCACGCCCAGCCGTTCTTCCTTCTTCACGCCGCCGCATTCCCCTCTTCCGTTCTTGCTGCCGCCCTGCTCTCACTCTCCTCTTCTACTCCACTGACCAGCAGACGACGGCAAGCAGAGGCAGTGGTGCTCTTGGCTCCGGACTCGTTCCCGACACTCGATCCGGGTGCTGCCTATCTGGATCCGGCCGGAATGGCAGATCCGTGCAAGCTTTCTTCAGCCATTGTAGCTGACTCTGTGGAAAGGTGGTACCTGCTCAAGGTAGATGGGTACTCAAGCGCGAAGCAGCGATTCAAGACCGGCCAGTGCCTGGCGTCTCCCCTTTTCAGCTTTAAAGGCCACGACTGGGTTCTAAAGTACTATCCCAACGGTAAATCGGAAGCAGGTGCTGCTCGCTACATATCCATTGCCGTTGAGTGCTCCGATCCCAAGGATGGCCTGCCAGTGCCGCCAATTAGTCTACGCCACAGAGATGGGCTGCAGCTAGTGCCGCCATACGTTGTCAATGCCTCCTACTCAACGCCATTCTTCAGTGCATCCGGCTTAAGTTCCTATCATCTCTTCCATATAGATCGGGCGATGTTGGAGCGATCAGGGGATATAAAAGATGACTGTTTCAGCATCAGGTGTGTTCTTACTCTCAGCGAGAGAGAGACGGCGGGCAATCGGTTTGTTTTCGTTCCTCCAAGCGACATGCATCTGCATTTCGGCAGCCTCCTAGAGAGCATGGACGGAGTGGATGTGACATTTCTTGTCAGTGGGGAGCAGTTCTTGGCTCATAGGCTTGTGCTCGCTGCGAGGTCGTCTGTGTTCAGGGCGGAGCTCCACGGCGCCATGAGGGAGAGCGCCGGCGGCCCGATTGAAATCCATGAGATGGAACCTGATGTGTTCAGGCGTTTGATCCATTTCATATACACCGACTCGGTGCCCGATCTTCAGATGGCTAGCAACCACGGTGAAGCGCATCTTCAGATGGCTAGCCATCTACTGGTGGCAGCGGACAGGTACAACATCGAGAGGCTGAAACTGGTATGCGAGCACAAGCTGTGCAGCCACATTGATGCCAGCATGGTGGCCACCAGTTTGGCCTTAGCTGAGCAGCATTGCTGCAATGGACTCAAGGAAGCTTGCCTGCAGTTCCTTGCTTCTCCTTCCAATTTGGAGGCGATGATGGCAAGTGATGGCTACAAGCATCTCAAAAGCAGTTGCCCATCTGCTCTCAAGGAGCTGATTGCTAGCCTCCTTCCAGCTAACATGAAAGCAGCCAAGGAGATCGTCATGACACTTTAGTAGTGTGGCGCGTGATGACCATGCATAAATTAATTAAGTATCTATATATGCATGTTTAAGATTAGTTTTCTACTACGTATGGTGTGCTGGCTCTGAAGTTTGCCATGTGGCTCCTTTGACCCAAAAGATTGCTATATATCTGTACTGCAAGTATAATGTGATTGATCTGGTGTTGTCTGTATATATTTTCTATTTTCGGAGATGCATGAGTGCCCGCCAGTTTATCTTTTCTTTTGCTTGCTTTAGTTCCTGTTATGGTTTGCAAGGTCTTGGGCTGTTCTCTGTGGAATTTTGTTTTACATGATGTCTTATGTTCAGATTGCAATCATCTACTTCTTCTCTCCTAATTAAAAGGTGTATCCTGAATCAGACATCATTTGTGATGTTGCTTGTAGACTGCATTATGCGATCGGGGGATCTCTGCTCCTCATTCAAAAAGACAACAACTCCATGCTATATATATGTCCTGTTTGTCGTTACTCTGCAAGTGAATATGCCACTCCTCTATTTTTATTTCTCTTTAACGCGACATAGCCAAGTTTTGGATGGGCTGGAAAAAGATCTTTCTTGGTTAATGAATGTATCGATGTGATCAATTTTGGGGCGTCCTACGCGTCGGCCGGCGGATCTTTTTAAAAGATCCGCCGCTTCGCGAGCCGTCCGATCTAAGCTTAGGACCCTTTTTGCAACAAGAGTCTTGCTTCAGAAACAATAAAGACTATTGCAACAAGAGCTTTGTTTCAGAAACATATCAGTGATTATTGCAACAATAGGTCTGTTTCAGAAACATATTAGTAATTATTGCAACAATAGATTTGTTTCAGAAACATTGGTGACGTTGCAAAGCATCTCTGCGTATAATCCTTCTTTGCAGCAAGATCTTTGTTTCAGAAACACCGTTGACCATTGCAACAAGGTCTTTGTTTCGAAAACATGACGCGCAAGGTTAGGACTGATCCAGCAGGGAGGGCTCCTCGACACCGACAGCGACGACGGAGAGGCCGTGCGCTGCGCCATGCGCCGCTGGAACGACAACCGGGCCTTGCAGATATCAGTCACCGACGTCGGGCAGTGGCTCGCCCGATCTAGATGCAGGGGAGCGGCGGAGCAGCCGGCTGCTCAGCCACGACAATTGAGGCGACGAAGGCCAGCCTCACTGGCGAACGACAGCTACCGGAGCAGGCCAGCGGTGAGGAATGGTGCGTGGCGAGCGTCTCTTGTGGGTACTGAGCGGTGGTGGGCCACAGAGGACGTGTGGCACGCAATCCAGAAGGCAGACGCGGGTGTGATTATCGGCCGGCTGATGAGCGGCGTTTCCCATCAATTTTTTGCCTTTTCTTGAGTGTGATTCTAAGAATTCAACTTTTTTTTTGTGCGACTGTAAGAATTCAACTTCTGACTGAAGCATGGTGGAAAAGAACTGGATCCGATATTACGAGCTTAGTTTTTCATTGCAGCTCAAGCTTTTATTCTGTGGGCTCATATTATTTTGCAGCGATTATGATGAGACCTGACAACAAATGTTACAGAGTGCCAATTGTAGCAGTACAAATTTCAGAATTAGCTCTGCCGGTAGCCAAAGCATACAGACATGTGGGTATCAAGACTATATATTATACGGAGTAATTGTCATAGACGGGCTTTAAACATATGTCAGAAAAAAAAGGAAGTGGGGGCAAATACTTTTCGCTAAGTGGGGGCGGCGTTGTATATTCTGGTCTGGTACACGTAAGCTGGAAAAATGAGTGGGGGGCATTCGCCCCCACAACCTTGTACGTGGATTCGCCCGCGCTCCCAAGCCGACTCCTCCCGTGTCGTCCTGACCGACGATCTCCCCCAACACGACATGCATTCCTCCTGCCAACACTGCTCCGAAAGCAGCGAGGATGAGCCCGCCCTAGTTTGTGGCTCCCGACGCAAGCAAGAGTAGAGTGACAATTTGTCAGGCCGCGGGCGGCGGCAGAGAGCTGGCGGAGGCGGCGCTGCAGGATACGTTGCTTCTGCTGAAGTGACCCATCGCCCCCTGCTTCCATCGCGGGTCAGAGCTGCAACATCAAGGAAAGAAGAACGAGGCGGAGAAGGACACCGCATGTCAGAGCAGTTTAAAAATGCGGAGACGAACAGCTGCAGACCACACCCACGCAAAAAATGCGCTCGCAGATAACCACCTGCGAGAAAGGGGAGAAAGTGCTGCGCACGGAGGGAGGGAGGGAGGGACCGAGGGATCACACGCACCGTGAATGTGCCTCGCCTCACCTGGTGCTCGAACGAGGTGACAGCTGGAGAAAGAATGCAGCGCACGGAGGAGAAGGGAGGGCACACCGTGTATAAATACACCAGCTCCTCCACTGGGGAAAAAAGTTAATTTTAAACCTTGAATTTATAGAGCTTAGCTAACTCTAACCCTCAACTCCGAATCCCGGTCGTCGGCACGCTGAACGTATCAATCCCGGTCTGAATTGAACCCTGCAGCTGTTTGGTAGACCGGGAAAGCGATGATCCTTTCATGGGCGGGCCAGCCTGCAAAATAGTCACGACTTTTTTTTACGATTTTTTAAAAATGTGCACAATATTGAAAAATATTCGCAAATCAGAAAAAAATAAGTTCGAAAATTTAAAAAGTATTCTTAAATATGAAAAAAAATCGAGTTTGGAAAAATGCTTGTGAACTCAAAAAATGTTCCCTAATCAGAAAAATGTTGAGAAAAAAACTTCAAGAGTTTAGAAAAATGTCCGTGAACTCAAAAAAAGTTCCCAAATCAGAAACAAAATGTTCGCAAATTTATAAGTGTTAATCAATTTATAAAAATGATCGTGAGTTTGAAAATCTATTGCGAAGTTGAGCAAATATCCAAAACTCGAAACATATTCGTGAAGTCAAAAAATATTTGTGAATTTGAATTAATTTTTATGATTAGAAAAACATTCACAAGTTTCAAAGATGTTCACGAGTTTAAAAAAGTTTACGAAGTGGAAAAATGTTCAACATATATTTAGGAGAAGTGACCCTACCGCCAAGGGGTGGATTTTTCTCGTAACAGAACCGAATCCACCCCCTACCGCCATGGGCTTTGGCGGTCGGCTGGCAACCCTACCGCCACACAGTTTTTTTTTTCCGTAACAGAGACATTGGCACCCCTACCGCCATGGGCTCTGGCGGTAGGCTGGCAACCCTACCGCCACACAGTTATTTTTCCCGTAACAGAGACATTGGCACCCCTACTGTCATGGGCTCTGGCGATAGGGTCCAGCAACCTACCGCTAGGGGTTTGTGGCGGTAGGATTAAAAACAGAGGACTTTCTCTGTTCTGCCCCTCATCTGAGCACAACAGTTTATAAAAAAATCACCACAGAAATTGCTGGCAAATCACAGAAATTGCTGGCAAACTTTAGTTCTCACAACAAATTCAATACAAATGGGCACATTATATCACTGTAGTGGGCGACCCGCGTGAGCTTTGTGGCATCAAGTAGCAGATGAACTGGTGTTCGATCAGCAGTAGCTCGGCGGTGAGCTCAATGGCCTTGAAGGAGACGACAATTGTGTCGATTCTCCTTGTTGATCTGATTCGTCACCGATATGCAAAACCTGTCTCGCACTGCTAATTCTCGCTAATCATGCTACGCGCGGATAATGCCCAGACCCAGCAACAGATAAAGTGCACACATCTCCTCCAAAAACAAAACAAGCGAGCAGCTGCACACTCTATTCCTAAACGAAAAAGGCTAGCAATTCAACTCCAGTAAACATGAAAAGGCTCGTAATTCAAAAATTGTTTATGAATTTTTTTAGTGAATATTCAATTAAACATTCACTGTTTACAAAAAATGTTCAAAAAAAATTCTACTACTTCTGCCAGGCCAAGAACTAAGGATAATGGGTTATCACAATGTGCGTGAAATAATTGCTGTCTCAGCATGATATCTATGACGGAAAAGACAAAAGTTAGTGCACAAGGAAACAACTCAGAATTCACTTGAGATTACAATGCGGATTCTAGCCCTTACGTCAAACTTCGTAAATGCATCATCCCCCAAGGCTTGTATGAAAAAGGAGGGTTGGTCCTGTCCTTCTAGGGGTTTTGTGAAACTTAACGTTGATGCTTCTTTTGACCATGACCTGCTTAGGGGCACGATGGGGACGGTTTTCAGAGATGAAAAAGGTAGGTTTATCGCGGAAGGGAACACGAAGATTGACTATTGCGCAAATTTGTTGATGGCGGAAGTCTCAGCTCTTAAATTTGGTATAACATTGGCGCAAAGGGCGGGATGTAATCGCTTCATTATTAACTCGGACAACCTGGAGGTGATTGATACCATGAAGGACGGAGGACAGTCGGCAAGTGCGGCGGCGGCAATTCTCGAGGATTGTTTTCATTATGCCTGTGACTTCGTTGCTACTAGATTCGAACACTGTAACAGAGAAGCAAATAAAGTAGCTCATGAGCTCGCGAGTTTAGCTAGATTTTTTTTGACTTCTGATTGGTTTGAGGAACCTTTAAATGAAATTGTAATGATCCTCATAAAGGATGTACTTTTTATCTCTAATGAATAAAGTTTTTGTTTATCTCAAAAAAAAAAACATCGTATTGCACGATACTACTTAATAATATTACTACTGGAAATTACATCATAAATTGCAAATAATATTATTGCATTATACTACTTAGTAACCCTAAATGATTCTCTGTCTTCACAATTCCTTCCTGTCAATCACTACAAACAAGTCTCAAATTTTAATATCTTATACTGTGCTTAAACAGGAAGTCTCAAATCTCAAATAAGTCTTTGATTTCAGTATATATATACAATAATGTTATTTTATACCAAAATAGGAAGCCAATTAGTCAGATTAACTCACCCTTTTACAGCACAAGACAAGAAGCACGGAAGTCTTTTTTTTTTTTGCGGAACAACCAAAGAAAACGACGCAGGAAGTTTTTCTCGAACACATGGACGCCCGCGTCGGTCGCGCCGCCGTCCGCCGTGTGCCCTTGCCTGCCGCAGCCGCCGTGCACCCCTGCCGGCGTGTTGAACAACCCTACCTCGAGTTTGCGGCCAAGGAATTTGGGGAGGCGACGCGCCGGTTCTCTGCGTCCTGCGAGCGAGAGCGATCGTGCCATATGGCTGGGCTGTTGCTAAGTGCTAACTGCCTGGGGCTATGTGTTTCAGGATGTTGTCCTCACTAGGGAGGTTATGAAGAAGCGAAACTGGGTTGGGAATCCCAGGTGCTCCTTTTGCAGTAACTTGGAAACATCCCAACACCTCTTCTTCACCTGTCCCGTTGCCAGGGTGGCTTGGAGGACGATTGGGTGCATGTTGGGCACGAACCTTTGCCCGAATAATCTCTGGCAATTCTTGGGTGCATGTTGGGCACGAACCTTTGCCCGAATAATCTCTGGCAATTCTTTTCCTGGGGCTATGTGTTTTTGCCAGATGGGGCCAGGTTTTATACCTTTGGATTGGCGGCCGTGTGCTGGGCGGTTTGGAATTGTCGCAACCAAGCTACCTTTGAACAGAAAAAACTTAAAACCCCATGTAATGTGGTGTTCTCTGTATGTGGTTTCTTGACATATTGGGCAGGTTTGATGACTGGTGAGGATCGTGAAGCCATGGAGCGAGGAGCTAAGATGCTCAAAACTAATGCTTCGACGATGATGAGACTCTGTGCGGCTCTAGCTAAAGTTACGGACTGATCCTTGCGGTGGTGGTGATCGTGGTTCTGTCTTCATTTCTATAACTCCTTCTGGGTAATTGCTCCTGCGCGAGCTGTTGTTGCTCACATGTGAGCTGATGTTGCCTGCTTTGGCTATTGTGGATCGTTGCTAGCTCCCTTGTTTTGGTGTGGTTGGACTGTTTAGTTCGCTAGGTGTAGTTTTTTTCATTGGTGGCACTGGGTTTTCTCCATGCGGTAAACTGCTCGATGACGAGTGTTTGCTGTGGGTTTCCCAGTGATGCCCTGAACTCGCTTTCCCCTTTATAGTCTCCTTTCATAGTGTGTAATGCCCCGGATGTAATACTTTTCCTTTTGGGTATATAATATATCTCCGGCTTCATCTATTTCCATTCCGGGTTCTTTGTCTTTCGAGTTTTCGTCGTTTTGTTGTGTGAGTGTGTGGCATTCATGCATATCATGTAGACATGTGCATCGCATTGCATTTGTGTTGTCGGTTGCATCCGGTTCCGCGTGTTTCTTCCCGTTGTCCGTTTCGCGTTCCGGAGCTCCCTCACGTGTCCGTGACGTCCCGTGGGCCTACTTTGTTGTTCGGGCGTTTAACGTTACCGGTGTGCCGCGAGGTTGTTGTCTGTGTTGTTGTTTTGTTGTGTGCAACCCGCCTCTCAAATCTCGTCTCGTTTGGACTCCGTTGGCTTTTCCATCCCTTGTTCGTGTGGGTCCAAAGTGCCTTCACTTCGTGTCCCGGAGACACCCCTACTGCAGTCTTTTATCTCCTCCTAGGCCTTTTAAATCTACCCCCGCGATCGGATCCGTCGGATCGCGATCGGAGGGCTCCTAGCACCCCTAAATTCCTCCCTAACCCTAAAAACTGCTATATAATAGACATAGGTCTATTTTGGCATGTCCCCTAGTTCTTCTCCACTTCCCCCCCCTAAAAATCTGGTTCCAACCAACCCCTTTTCTCCCTTGGAAAAAACCTCCACGGATCCCGAAGGAACGAGCGCCGCCGCCGGACTGATTCGATCGGGGGATCAAATCCCGATCGATCGCATCGTCCAGGTCAATGCCTGGATCGCCGCCGTGGTTCCCTCCTTCGATCCAGCCAGGGGACCGAACCCTCGAGGCATCGACCCAGCTCACCGAGCGCCTCGCTCTTTCCCCAGCGCTCGCCAGATCCCGCCGGCTCCCTTCGATCGACCGCACCAGGTGGACCACATCGCCGTCCCCGTCGCGGCCCGTGAGCGCCTGGCCTCCCCTCCGCCTTCGACCGAGCCGGCCCAGGTCGCCCTCCCGCTCGCCTCACTCCCACCGAGCCTCCACGGGCCGCCTCCAACCCGCGCCCCAGCCAGGCCCAGCCAGCGCCTCCACCAGGCCAGCCCCCCCAGCCGGGCCACGCCAGCGCCGTGGGCCGCCGCCGCCTTCCAGCGCGCCGGGCCCCAGGCCTCTTTCCTCCGCGGCCCGCTTCGGCAGCAGCAGTTCGGCCCGTTCATCTCCAGATCCGGCCCGAGTTTTCAGATCCGAGGTTGTTGCTTTTCCGCTAAGTCCCTGTTAATTTTGATCTGTGATGCTATGTTTGAACTGCCCTAACTTTTTGCCTGATGCTCCGTTTTGCGCGTGTAATATGTCCAGACGTTCGTGGAGATGTGCTCTACGTTTTACCTGTTGTTGTCATGCATGTTAGAGATCTTTTAGGTGCTTGTTTTGCTGTTGCAAGAGTGCATCATGATATAAACTGCTGCTATGTGTTATTTTTATGCCACCTTTGCCATGTGATATCTTTTAGCTCGTTTGTCCGAATGATGCAAATGACATGTCCACGTGTTCGTCTTGCCACGAACTACGTGTTGCTTGTGATAGGTTGCATGGTAGATTTATTATTTCCTTGTTATCTTCGTTGCAAAGTGCCATGTTCATGTGATGTGTTTTCACTTGTTATGAAATGCCATCTTGTTGAGCTCGTTGCTATCGTTGTGTTTACCTCAATGAAGCATGCTTGTGTGTTTTGGGATCACCTTCATGTGTACTTTGATGAGGTGCTTACCCTTTGCCATGTTTAGTTTCGAGGTGACTTAAACATGCTCTTTTATATGCCATGATGTTATTGCTGTTTTAGGACTTAGTGGATTTTCACTAAGTCTGAAATCTGTAACGTTCCGATGCCATGTTCGTGTGATGTTCTAGGACAAAGCATGATAGTTTTGGAGTGGATTTTGATTGTTCCTTGTAGTATATATTGTTGTCTTTCCATTCATGTCATCACATGTCCATTTAAGTGGCTGTAGCATGTTTATCTTTTGCTCTAAAGTTTCAATAAAATTCTGCTGCCAGAATTTTATTGCCAAGTTCAATATGTCCAAGATCATTGCTATTGATCCGTGGCTCCGTTGGGGTGCACCTTTGGACTTAGTTGCTGTATTATATGTCTAGTTTGTGTTCATGTCCTTTGCCATGTTATTTAAATGCTGTAGCTCAATTATTTTGAGCTCCGAAGTTGCTATGTTGCTGTAATTTTCAGCTTTCGCTCAAATCTTGTTTCGGGCATAACTTTTAGCCCGTAACTCCGATTTCAGCGAATCTTATATCAAACTTGATTTATTTTCTGTGTAGATTATTAATATCAGATTGTTATCATGTTTTGAGGTGATTTGCTTGAGTGATATTTTCCGTGCTCCGTGTGCATCCTTAGTGCATCCATCATGCATTCATCTTTTCCGAGTGCGCATTGCATCTTGTTGATTGGTGCTTGGTGTGATTGTTTTGTTTAGAGCCGGAAGCCGAGACTGAGTTCGAGCACGAGCACGAGGTTTCCAACGAGGTTGAGCACGAGGACCCTTCTTACGATCCGAACGACTTCTCTTCAGGCAAGATGACCGAACCCCGATAACATTACTATCTTTGCCTATTGTTAGTAGTCTCGATCTATAGTTTTGCCTCGATTCCCATGATCTTCTTGTCAGCCTCCTACTTGTAACCAATTGCCATGTTTAACCAACCTACCTATGCATACCGTTGCTTGGCTAAGTACGCTTCGCTCAGCCCTTCTTATAGCTTTGCTAGTTGCAGGTGAAGATCGAAGATGCTTGCTTCATGTTGAAGTTTGGTTGGGTTATATCACACTATATAAATGCTTAAATGAAATCATCTATATATTGGCAAGGGTGGAAGGCTAAGCCTTTTGCTTGGTGATTTGTTCCATTCATGCCGTTAGGGGCCGTATAAACCGGTGTTATGTTCCTTGATTATGCGTTCCTAACACGGTTGGGGTGTATGGGACCCCCTCGATAAACCGCTAAGTGCTAAGTCTTTTCCAGCAAGTCCCAACATTGGTACTATTTGCCTAATAACAAACTAAACTTGCATAGGGAGTTATAAACCCTTTTTCTTAATCAACAACCCCGGGCCAGTGCTCCTCATGAGTGTTGGTCCGAAATGAGCGGACTGCGGGGCCACCTCAAGGAAACTCGAGGTCTGGTAAAAACCCGTAGGATGTCTCATCCGGTCGTGGCCTGAGACGAGATACGCGCGGCTACTATCAGGGTGTCGGCACGCCGGGAGGATTTGCTGGATTAGCCTTACCTTAGCTCGGTATATCTTGAGCACGGGATTCCGAGGATACTCGGGTCTTCCCACTTTGGAGTTGCGACTCCGCGGATCGTGGGCTTGTAATGGGTCAAGTTGGAACACCCCTGCAGGGTTTGAACTTTCGAAAGACGTGCCCGCGGTTATGTGGCAGATGGGAGCTTGTTAATTCCGGTTGTAGATAACTTGACACAATGTTTCTAATACACTACCAGCGTGTGTTCCGTGACTGTCAATTTCCGAATAGGGATTCGGGAGTTGAACACGGAGGGGTTATGATTGAGGAGCTTGTAGCTAGGATCACTTCGTGATCACTTCTCACCGAGGCCTTCTCTTCTCGCTCTCACTTACGTAAGCTAGATGCTAGTTGCTGCTGCAGACACTTATTCTTTTCTTCAGCCTTTTCCCTCACCTAAAGGCTTAAATAGTTCTGTTACCCGGAGACGGGATTGCTGAGTCCTCTGTGGCTCACAGTTACTTCACACACCAGATGCAGGTCCAGCTGTGAGCTATCCAGGTGATGGCACCGAGCTAGACTGGGAGTACGACGAGGAGCGTAGTCGGTACTATGTGCGATACCCGGACGATCAGTAGTGGAGACTCTTACTAGGATTCGATCCGCCTGTGGTTTATTTATCTAAGTTTGGTACTTTGACATTTGGCTTTTGCCCTTAGAGGGTTGTGATGTTCTTAATGTATGATGTTTGAGACTTGTACTGTAATTCTGTGACGTGGCGAGTGTAAGACAACTATTTTCAGTTTACTATCCCCTCTTTTACATGAGTTGTGCAAAGATTACCGAACTTGAGATCATTCTAGGATGGATTTATGCCTTTAAGTCGTGCCTCGACACGTAGGAGGTATAACTCCATCCTGGGCATTACAAGTTGGTATCAGAGCCTTCTCCGACCTAGGAGCCCCCACTGTTTGATCGAATCGTTGACGGTCGAGTCTAGGCACACACTGAAAACTTTTTGAGTCCTATATTATATCGGAGAGTAGGATTTCTTTGCTTCTCATCCCTTTTCTCTCTGGTGAGGACTCCTGACGTCTACTCTTGTCTCTCCTATCTTCGAAATTGCACAAATTTTTTTTTTAGGAATCCCGCGAGTATTCTGGGATTGTTTCGATGTTCTTGTGACAAGGATATTGTTCTCGATGCCTCCTGTTACCGAGGAGTTGAGCTTCGGGGTATCATTGTAACAAGCATATCGCGGCAGTACTAAATACTTAAGACGGCCGACATCGAAAATCTCCCCTATACGGCCAGTGGCAAGATAACCCCGACATCACCCAGTACTGGGGAGGTAGTTCGGGAGTATTGCCATAGCTTGTTATAGTGGATGCTTTTCGAAGGTCCGAGGTACACAGTTTCCGAGAAAGACTGGTTATGTGTTGAAGGATGGATACACCTGGATGTAGGTTAGAGTTGATTGCGCGGTGCTTCCCGTGTATCCCCAACACCTAATTGCATAACTGGAATCTTTCGGAAATCTATAGGTGGGTTTTATCCAGTAGATCGTAGGCATTCTTCCAACGAATGCAGGTTAGTGAGTTCGGGGTTCTACATTGAGTGAAGGGGTTATATGACCGATGTTACTATCAGGAGTTGCATCTTAAAGGGTCCTTGGCTATGCTGATCCGGTGATTGCAAAACCTTTTCGTAACGCGTTCATATGCTTTCAGCACAAAAATGTTAGAACGAAACTCCTCTCTTGTGTTTGTTCCTGTCCGTACCTTGTTGTTTTTCTTATTTTCATTTTGTCCCCTATGTGGCTTCTCGTGAAGACTGATGTTATCATTTAACTGAGAATATCATTCGTTCCTCTTGTTCGGATGATTTCATTCGTTCTTATTGTTCGAATGATTATTGTGAAGACTTGTTGCAATTCATTCCATTGATTCAGCTTATTCCTTTTGTCAATCAATTGCTGATTCGTGGTCATCTCTTACAGGATGGCTCCGAAAAAGGTTCCAAACGCTAACCCAGAGGTGGAAGAGGTTCCAGAACATCCTACTTCCCCTCCTCCTCCGCCTGAGGCTTGGAGAGCAATTATGCAGACTACAGCTCAGAACACTCAGTTGATGATGCAGATGATGCAGCAGATGCAAACTATGCAAGCTAATCAGGGTGTTCCAGGGAATCAAGGCAACTTCTTCCAGCAGCACCATGCTACTCTCAACCAGTTCCTGGCTAACAATCCTAAAGCTTTCAGTTACTGTGTCGACCCTCTTGATGCTGAGGATTGGTTGACCGACATAAAGAAGCATTTTGAGTGCAGTAACGTGAAGGAAGATGACTATGTGAAGTTTGCAGCCTTCCAACTGAAAGATCAAGCAGCTGACTGGTGGCAGCAGTACAAAGACTCCAGGCCGGGTCAAGTGATCTCTTGGGAGAATTTCTGCAAGGATTTCCGTTTGCACCACATTCCTACAAGTGTCATCGAGGGTATGCGTGAGCAATTCCGCAACCTCAAGCAGGGCTCCATGTCAGTCTATCAGTATAATGTCAAGTTCCAAAACCTCGCTCGCTATGCTAAGCAAGACATTCCTGATGCCAAGAGTAAAATCTATCAGTTTCGTGGAGGTCTCAAAGATGAACTTCAGCTTGCTCTCACCTTGTTCGAGCCGGATGAATTCGACAAGTTCTATAACATGGCTTTGAAACAAGAAGCAGCTCAGCTTAAGATGGAGGCTTCTAAGAAGAGAATTCGAGATGCTGTTCACTCTTCCTCATCGTCTCAGTTTGCTGCGAAACAACAGAAATTCTGGCTTCCTCCTCCTCCAGTGATTCGAGCTCCATACAACAACTCCAACAACTTCAACAACTCCAACAACAAGAACTCTGGTGGTCGTGGTTTCTCCCACCCACCCAACCCAAGCAACCAGTCGAAGAAGCAGTTTCAGTCTCAAGGCTCCAAGTCAAGTGGCTCTCATTTCCGTCCTCTCTCAGAAGTGACTTGCAACAAATGCACTCAGAAAGGTCACTATGCCAACAGATGCCCGAATCCGAAGCGTCTTCCACCTCCTCCACCTGTGAGTTCAGCTATTGTCAGGCATGATCCAAAGGCAGCAAGGGTCAATCTGATGAATGCAGCGCAAGCGGAGAATGCTTCTGATGTCATTTTGGGTAACCTTCCAGTGAACTCTTTTCCTGCTAAAGTGTTATTTGATTCGGGTGCTTCACATTCTTTCATGTCATTCCCTTTTGCATCCAAGTATAATGTGGGCACCATGGCCTTGCCAAGGGAGTTGCAAGTGATTTCTCCGGGAAGATGCATGACTTCTAGATTATATGCTCCGGATGTTTCTATTCGCATGGGTGATTATCGATTTTTTGGCTTCTCCGGTGGTTCTTGGTAATTCTGACATCGACCTCATCCTCGGAATGGATTGGCTTTCTCAGCATGATGCTCACATTGATTGTGCTCAAAAGGAAGTCAAGATGACTCATTCTGATGATGATGTGATTATCTTCGCCTCCAGGGATAACACTATCCGGCTTTTCTCTCTTAATGATAAGGGCAAAATTAATGCCATAAATCAAATTCCGGTGGTGAACGAATATCAAGACGTCTTTCCAGAAGAACTTCCAGGCATGCCTCCACACCGTCAGGTGGAGTTTGTCATTGAACTCGAGCCGGGCACTGAACCTGCTTGCCGGCGTCCGTACAAGCTCTCTCCGGATGAATTGAAGGAATTGAAGAAGCAGCTTGATAAGCAGGAGAGTATGGGTCTCATCAGACCGAGTACATCTCCGTGGGGCTGTGGTGTCTTATTTGTCAAGAAGAAAGATGGCACGGAGCGTCTCTGTGTTGACTACCGGCCATTGAACAAGAAGACGATTAAGAACAAGTATCCGCTTCCCAACATCAACGAACTCTTTGAGCAGCTCAAAGGAGCTAAAGTGTTCTCTAAGCTTGACATCCGAATGGGCTATCATCAAATTCGCATTCGCGAGGAAGACATTCCCAAGACGGCCTTCAGAACGAGCTACGGTTCATACGAGTATACCGTCATGTCCTTCGGTCTCGCCAATGCTCCTCCTACCTTTTCAAGGATGATGCATTACATCTTCAACCCCTATACTGGCGAGTTTGTGCTTGTGTATCTGGATGATATTCTGGTGTTTTCCAAGAATGAAGAAGATCACGAAAAGCACTTACGTCTGGTTCTTGATCGACTCCAAGAGCATAAATTCTATGCCAAGTTCTCCAAGTGCGAGTTTTGGCTCGATAAGGTTTTGTACCTGGGCCACATCATCTCAGCTGACGGTATTGCGGTTAATCCCGAGAAAGTTGAAGCAATTGTCAACTGGGAAGCTCCTCAGAACGTCAAGCAGCTCCGCAGTTTTCTGGGTCTTGCCAGCTATTGCAGAAGGTTTGTGGAGAACTTCTCCAAGATTGCCAAGCCTCTTTCCAACCTGCTTCAGAAGAATGTCAAATACTTTTGGTCTCCAGAATGTGAAGTCGCATTCAAAACTCTCAAAGATAAGCTTGTCTCTACTCCAGTTCTGACTCCTCCGGATGAAACCAAGCCCTATGAAGTATTCTATGATGCTTCTCTTCAAGGTCTTGGTGGTGTGCTTATGCAAGATAAGAGAATTGTGGCATATACTTCTCGGCAGCTCAAGCCCAGTGAGAAGAACTATCCCACACATGATCTCGAGCTAGCAGCTGTGGTACATGCTCTGATTACGTGGAGACATCTGTTGTTGGGCAGAAAGGTCGACGTCTTCACTGATCACAAGAGCTTGAAGTACATCTTCACACAGCCGCATCTGAACCGCCGCCAGACTCGTTGGGTTGAAATGATCCAAGAGTACAATCCCAGAATTGAATACACTCCAGGCAAGGCGAATGTGATTGCAGATGCTTTGAGCAGAAAGGCATATTGCAACAGCCTTCTTATCAAGCCGTACCAGCCTGAGCTTTGTGAAGCATTCAGGAAGCTCAACCTCCAAGTTGTTCCGCAGGGTTTTCTTGCAAATCTCCAAATTGCTCCTACCTTGGAAGATCAAGTCCGTGAGGCCCAACTCAGTGATACCATGGTGAAGAAGGTGAAACATGGGATTGCAAAGGGCACTCCAAAATACAAGTGCTTCCGTGTTGATGAGAGAGATACCTTGTTCTTCGAGGACAGACTCGTTGTTCCCAAAGGTGATCTCAGGAAGCTCATAATGGAAGAATCTCATGATTCTCTCCTTTCCATTCATCCCGGCAGTTCCAAGATGTATCAAGACCTCAAGCAATCTTACTGGTGGACATGCATGAAAAGGGAGATTGCCCAATTCGTGAACGAATGTGATGTATGCAGAAGAGTGAAAGCAGAACATCAACGTCCAGCCGGTCTTCTCCAACCTCTTCCTATTCCCGAGTGGAAGTTCGACCACATTGAAATGGACTTCGTCACTGGTTTTCCAAAATCCAAGCGAGGAAATGATGCTATCTTTGTGGTGATTGACAAGCTTACCAAAGTCGCTCACTTTCTTCCAGTCAAAGAATCAATCAATGCAGCTCAACTTGCAGAGCTGTACACTTCCAGAATTGTGTCCCTACATGGCATTCCTCAAGTGATATCCTCAGACCGTGGAAGCTTGTTCACATCAAGGTTCTGGGACTCCTTTCAATCCGCCATGGGCACTAAGATCAGGTTCAGCACTGCTTTCCACCCTCAGACTAGTGGTCAAGTCGAACGTGTGAATCAGATTCTAGAAGACATGCTCAGAGCATGTGTCATCTCTTTTGGCATGAAATGGGAAGACTGCCTTCCATTTGCCGAGTTCTCTTACAACAACAGCTTTCAAGCAAGTGCAGGCAAAGCACCATTTGAAATTCTCTATGGCAGAAAGTGCCGTACCCCTCTCAACTGGTCTGAAACAGGCGAACGTCAACTTCTTGGCAATGACTTGATCTCAGAAGCCGAAGAAATGTGCAAAGTCATACGTGAGAATCTCAAGGCCGCTCAGTCGCGTCAGAAGAGCTACTATGATGGAAAGCATTGTGACTTGGCTTTCGACATCGGTGATCATGTCTATCTCCGAGTTTCTCCGATGAAAGGAACCCAAAGATTCGGTATCAAAGGAAAACTCGCTCCTAGATACGTCGGGCCTTTCAAGATTCTTGGCAAAAGAGGCGATCTAGCCTATCAGCTCGAGCTCCCTTCCAACTTTGCAAATGTTCATGATGTCTTCCATGTGTCTCAACTTCGCAAATGCTTCAAGGCACCTGAGCGCATGATTCCGTTTGAGGAGATTGATCTTCAACAAGACCTGTCCTACCGAGAGCATCCAGTTGCAATTCTCGAAGAAACCGAACGCAAGACCCGCAACAAGTCCATCAAATTTCTGAAAGTCAAGTGGTCACATCACACCGACCGAGAAGCTACCTGGGAACGAGAAGATCATCTTCGTTCCGAGTACCCTTCCTTTTTCCAGTCCTAGATCTCGGGACGAGATCTTTTTGTAGTAGAGGAGAGTTTGTAATGCCCCGGATGTAATACTTTCCCTTTTGGGTATATAATATATCTCCGGCTTCATCTATTTCCATTCCGGGTTCTTTGTCTTTCGGGTTTTCGCCGTTTTGTTGTGTGAGTGTGTGGCATTCATGCATATCATGTAGACATGTGCATCGCATTGCATTTGTGTTGTCGGTTGCATCCGGTTCCGCGTGTTTCTTCCCGTTGTCCGTTTCGCGTTCCGGAGCTCCCTCACGTGTCCGTGACGTCCCGTGGGCCTACTTTGTTGTTCGGGCATTTAACGTTACCGGTGTGCCGCGAGGTTGTTGTCTGTGTTGTTGTTTTGTTGTGTGCAACCCGCCTCTCAAATCTCGTCTCGTTTGGACTCCGTTGGCTTTTCCATCCCTTGTTCGTGTGGGTCCAAAGTGCCTTCACTTCGTGTCCCGGAGACACCCCTACTGCAGTCTTTTATCTCCTCCTAGGCCTTTTAAATCTACCCCCGCGATCGGATCCGTCGGATCGCGATCGGAGGGCTCCTAGCACCCCTAAATTCCTCCCTAACCCTAAAAACTGCTATATAATAGACCTAGGTCTATTTTGGCATGTCCCCTAGTTCTTCTCCACCTCCCCCCCTAAAAATCTGGTTCTAACCAACCCCTTTTCTCCCTTGGAAAAAACCTCCACGGATCCCGAAGGAACCAGCGCCGCCGCCGGACTGATTCGATCGGGGGATCAAATCCCGATCGATCGCATCGTCCAGGTCAACGCCTGGATCGCCGCCGTGGTTCCCTCCTTCGATCCAGCCAGGGGACCGAACCCTCGAGGCGTCGGCCCAGCTCACCGAGCGCCTCGCTCTTTCCCCAGCGCTCGCCAGATCCCGCCGGCTCCCTTCGATCGACCGCACCAGGTGGACCACATCGCCGTCCCCGTCGCGGCCCGTGAGCGCCTGGCCTCTCCTCCGCCTTCGACCGAGCCGGCCCAGCTCGCCCTCCCGCTCGCCTCACTCCCACCGAGCCTCCGCGGGCCGCCTCCAACCCGCGCCCCAGCCAGGCCCAGCCAGCGCCTCCACCAGGCCAGCCCCCCCAGCCGGGCCACGCCAGCGCCGTGGGCCGCCGCCGCCTTCCAGCGCGCCGGGCCCCAGGCCTCTTTCCTCCGCGGCCCGCTTCGGCAGCAGCAGTTCGGCCCGTTCATCTCCAGATCCGGCCCGAGTTTTCAGATCCGAGGTTGTTGCTTTTCCGCTAAGTCCCTGTTAATTTTGATCTGTGATGCTATGTTTGAACTGCCCTAACTTTTTGCCTGATGCTCCGTTTTGCGCGTGTAATATGTCCAGACGTTCGTGGAGATGTGCTCTACGTTTTACCTGTTGTTGTCATGCATGTTAGAGATCTTTTAGGTGCTTGTTTTGCTGTTGCAAGAGTGCATCATGATATAAACTGCTGCTATGTGTTATTTTTATGCCACCTTTGCCATGTGATATCTTTTAGCTCGTTTGTCCGAATGATGCAAATGACATGTCCACGTGTTCGTCTTGCCACGAACTACGTGTTGCTTGTGATAGGTTGCATGGTAGATTTATTATTTCCTTGTTATCTTCATTGCAAAGTGCCATGTTCATGTGATGTGTTTTCACTTGTTATGAAATGCCATCTTGTTGAGCTCGTTGCTATCGTTGTGTTTACCTCAATGAAGCATGCTTGTGTGTTTCGGGATCACCTTCATGTGTACTTTGATGAGGTGCTTACCCTTTGCCATGTTTAGTTTCGAGGTGACTTAAACATGCTCTTTTATATGCCATGATGTTATTGCTGTTTTAGGACTTAGTGGATTTTCACAAAGTCTGAAATCTGTAACGTTCCGATGCCATGTTCGTGTGATGTTCTAGGACAAAGCATGATAGTTTTGGAGTGGATTTTGATTGTTCCTTGTAGTATATATTGTTGTCTTTCCATTCATTTCCTCACATGTCCATTTAAGTGGCTGTAGCATGTTTATCTTTTGCTCTAAAGTTTCAATAAAATTCTGCTGCCAGAATTTTATTGCCAAGTTCAATATGTCCAAGATCATTGCTATTGATCCGTGGCTCCGTTGGGGTGCACCTTTGGACTTAGTTGCTGCACTATATGTCTAGTTTGTGTTCATGTCCTTTGCCATGTTATTTAAATGCTGTAGCTCAATTATTTGAGCTCCGAAGTTGCTATGTTGCTGTAATTTTCAGCTTTCGCTCAAATCTTGTTTCGGGCATAACTTTTAGCCCGTAACTCCGATTTCAGCGAATCTTATATCAAACTTGATTGATTTTCTGTGTAGATTATTAATATCAGATTGTTATCATGTTTTGAGGTGATTTGCTTGAGTGATATTTTCCGTGCTCCGTGTGCATCCTTAGTGCATCCATCATGCATTCATCTTTTCCGAGTGCGCATTGCATCTTGTTGATTGGTGCTTGGTGTGATTGTTTTGTTTAGAGCCGGAAGCCGAGACTGAGTTCGAGCACGAGCACGAGGTTTCCAACGAGGTTGAGCACGAGGACCCTTCTTACGATCCGAACGACTTCTCTTCAGGCAAGATGACCGAACCCCGATAACATTACTATCTTTGCCTATTGTTAGTAGTCTCGATCTATAGTTTTGCCTCGATGCCCATGATCTTCTTGTCAGCCTCCTACTTGTAACCAATTGCCATGTTTAACCAACCTACCTATGCATACCGTTGCTTGGCTAAGTACGCTTCGCTCAGCCCTTCTTATAGCTTTGCTAGTTGCAGGTGAAGATCGAAGATGCTTGCTTCATGTTGAAGTTTGGTTGGGTTATATCACACTATATAAATGTTTAAATGAAATCATCTATATATTGGCAAGGGTGGAAGGCTAAGCCTTTTGCTTGGTGATTTGTTCCACTCATGCCGTTAGGGACCGTATAAACCGGTATTATGTTCCTTGATTATGCGTTCCTAACACGGTTGGGGTGTATGGGACCCCCTCGATAAACCGCTAAGTGCTAAGTCTTTTCCAGCAAGTCCCAACATTGGTACTATTTGCCTAATAACAAACTAAACCTGCATAGGGAGTTATAAACCTTTTTTCTTAATCAACAACCCCGGGCCAGTGCTCCTCATGAGTGTTGGTCCGAAATGAGCGGACTGCGGGGCCACCTCAAGGAAACTCGAGGTCTGGTAAAAACCCGTAGGATGTCTCATCCGGTCGTGGCCTGAGACGAGATACGCGCGGCTACTATCAGGGTGTCGGCACGCCGGGAGGATTTGCTGGATTAGCCTTACCTTAGCTCGGTATATCTTGAACACGGGATTCCGAGGATACTCGGGTCTTCCCACTTTGGAGTTGCGACTCCGCGGATCGTGGGCTTGTAATGGGTCAAGTTGGAACACCCCTGCAGGGTTTGAACTTTCGAAAGCCGTGCCCGCGGTTATGTGGCAGATGGGAGCTTGTTAATTCCGGTTGTAGATAACTTGACACAATGTTTCTAATACACTACCAGCGTGTGTTCCGTGACTGTCAATTTCCGAATAGGGATTCGGGAGTTGAACACGGAGGGGTTATGATTGAGGAGCTTGTAGCTAGGATCACTTCGTGATCACTTCTCACCGAGGCCTTCTCTTCTCGCTCTCACTTACGTAAGCTAGATGCTAGTTGCTGCTGCAGACACTTATTCTTTTCTTCAGCCTTTTCCCTCACCTAAAGGCTTAAATAGTTCTGTTACCCGGAGACGGGATTGCTGAGTCCTCTGTGGCTCACAGTTACTTCACACACCAGATGCAGGTCCAGCTGTGAGCTATCCAGATGATGGCACCGAGCTAGACTGGGAGTACGACGAGGAGCGTAGTCGGTACTATGTGCGATACCCGAACGATCAGTAGTGGAGACTCTTACTAGGATTCGATCCGCCTGTGGTTTATTTATCTAAGTTTGGTACTTTGACATTTGGCTTTTGCCCTTAGAGGGTTGTGATGTTCTTAATGTATGATGTTTGAGACTTGTACTGTAATTCTGTGACGTGGCGAGTGTAAGCCAACTATTTTCAGTTTACTATCCCCTCTTTTACATGAGTTGTGCAAAGATTACCGAACTTGAGATCATTCTAGGATGGATTTATGCCTTTTAGTCGTGCCTCGACACGTAGGAGGTATAACTCCATCCTGGGCATTACATAGTGTCTCTTGGATGTATGGTCGGAACTCTTGTATTTCCGTTATGCTATTATTAATGGAAAGGGGTTATGCTCGGTTAAAAAAAAGTGTTAACTGCCTATTCACATATTGGGCTTGGAAAGAAGAAATAATGGGCTGATGGCCATGTGGGGTGGGAAGGAAGAAAATCAGAGATGGGATGTCCTTGTATTGGGCTGAAATTCGTGCACGGCATCAGGTTTCCGGCCAGTTTCCGTTTTCTCTACATGTACGCATATTATCTTGTCTCAAAAATAAAAATGTACGTATACTATCACAAATTCCTTTGTAGTGCGTCCTACATGGAACCTCTTATCTTCAGCCCTTCAACATTGCTTTGAGATCCATACTGTCCAACTAACTTGCAACAAGAAGATTTCTCTTTTTTTTCTCTAAAATGAAAGAACATATGGAATTCAAACTTTGCAGATCAAACAAACTTTATAACTTCAATGTGTGAAAAAACTTTCAGATATTTTGGACCAACATAAATATACAAAATGAGGAATTTTTTATTAAAAAAATAAATTTTAGCATTTTAAATGCATAAAAAAATCTGATTTTTTCCCACATAGTAATTAGAACGTTTTGTTGTCCTACAAAGTTTGAAGTTTATACGATGTTTCGTTTGAGAGAAACAAAAAATGACAAATGTGCCTGCACGAATCTTGATGCAAAAAATGGATGGCTAAGATAAGGGGTACCATGTAGCTTAAGCTACACAAAACAACGCTCTACAATATTATACACTCCATATACATAGTTTTTGGACAAAAACAATGGGTATTCAACTGAATACCCTTGAATTGAAGTGGGCCCATCCCTGCGATGTGGGAAACCTTGCGAACGTTGGTGGTTGCGTTGCGATCGATTGCAGTTCGTCTGCTCTCATTAAGACGGCCACTACTAGGAAAAGGCCTACTAATGGCGCACCTAATTTGGCCATTAATGACGCATTAGTGGTGCGCCATTAGTATATTTTACTAATGGCGCACCTCAGATGCGCCATTAGTATATACAACAGTGCGCCATTAATATGCCTCCCAGGGGGCCATGTATACCCAGGTGCTTTGGCATACTAATGGCGCACAACAACAAGATGCGCCATTAGTAACTTCGGCATACTAATGGCGCACTGTTCAATGATGCGCCATTAGTATCCTTTGGCATACTAATGGCGCACTGTGATGTGATGCGCCATTAGTATGAATATTAGGTTTTCTTATTTTTTAATTTTCTGTTTTTTGCACGGGTTACAAAATGTATAATTGGACAGAATATAGACAGCATACATCAACAACAGATTTATCGAATACAATAGAAGATTAGTCTCTGAGTACAATTCATCATATTAGTCTCCGAATACAATTCATCATATTAGTCTCCGAATTGAAAAGACCAAACAAAGATAGAACATTATATTACAAGTCTCGAGACTGCGAGTAGCGAGTTTGTCTTCACATTACAAGTCGATATCGATCATCTAAACTACCATCACATAGAAGAGAGCTGCGGTCATCACGATGAAACTCGTCTTCATCCGGTTCCTCCAACGCTCCCTCCCCTCTCCCGCTAGATAGCGGGCGTATCTAGATTCGGCCTCGGTCCTAGTGGTGTACCATTTGTAACTATTACCGCTGAATCGGTGAACCTGTCTCCGACACTCCTCCCAGTCGTCGTAGACTCCGGGAACCTTACCCTTGTACACGACATAAGACGGCATCGCTATGCACTAGCCAAACGAAACGTTAGTACCAATTCACAAACAATACATAAGCAATATATAAGTATGCAACAGAACGATCGGAAGAGAAAAGCAAGACATTAATAGCATCGATTACATCTAAGTTGAACGACTCTCGAAACCAAAGAGACATACTACAAGTTCATTAAAGTTTAATTACAACATGAGCCAATCGATGTTTTAGAACTAGACACAGCATCACTGCTTTCGACTCGACTCAAGGGACCGGAGCGTGGATGAAGCCGCCGTCTATCGTGGGAGTCATGAAATCACGGGCGTTGTCAGCCTGCATTTGTAGCATTGTGTCGATGTCACTGTTGGACGGTTGATTTCTGAGGTAGAACTGCCCCGAGGTACGAAGGACATCTTGATGGATGATTTCCGCAAACTCCGACTGGATGCGAAAGAATTCTTGTATGATGTCCGCATCCTGGATTGTCGACACGCTCGCGGCCCAATCTTTGAGTTTACTCGGTAGCAGAAGTTGATGATGGTCCCGTACGATCGCCCGCATGTGATGGATGGCGTAGTAGGCACCCTTCTGACCGCCAGGCGGCTGCTTGACGCAGCAGAACGTCGTATTGTAGGAGAACACGTGCTTGCCGTACTTACGAATAGGCCTGGTGAAGGTGCCTCCAGATTTGGCGTAGCCGGGGAGAACATCATCAAGAACCTTCTTGACATTTGTGTAGTCTACGTTCGACTGACGGTCCGGGTCGAAATACATGGCCATGGAATATTTGGGGCTTAGGAGGATGAGCGTGCAATGTGTGTGTCACTGCAGAAAACACAGAATGTTAAAAGAAAAACGATCGAAATCTAAGAATTCATATGTTACGGGGCGGTTGAGGGGAGGACTTACTCGGGAAAGTAAGGCACGAGGAAGTTATCCTTATCTCGGTTTGCCAGAATGACGCCTTCGAGGTAAGAACTCGCGACTTGCCGGTCCCCAGCGCTGCCCAAGATCTTGGCACGCATGTAGAAGGGGTCGACTATCACGATGTCCGGGGTCTTGTCGCGAATGATCCGCATCTTCATACTCAGCGAAAATAGCCGAACGAAGGTGTAGTGCAGCGGATGAAGGTTCAACATAGCGTGGATGTCATCAAACCGCGGGACGATCGTACCCCCGATGGAGTTATCCACAAAGCCCTTGCCCTCTGGCACCTTGGCCGCGAAAACCGGGTATGCCACATCCTTCTCTCTGAGACGCCGCTTCTCCAAAGAAAGAACACTGTCATGCAGACTCCGCATTGCACCGGTTGCAGCATCGAGCATATTTCTCGGTAGCATCGGCCTACCCGCCACATGCACCCTCCTCATTACATCCTCGGGTGAAGGTGGCCCATCCTGAGCACGGATCGTACTCGGTGCCGGCTGGCTCGCACCCTTGTTAGTCTTTCTTTTGCGTGTCTTCTTCTTCTCCTGTAATGGGACCGAGTTCTGCTCACAGACCGCCTTCTTGAGTGTGTTGGGGATGATAATATTTCGCACCTCGCCTATCTGAGGCTCGGTGAAGTCGGCAGCTGGAGGCGTCTCCTGAGAGCTGAACGGCAGACGCCGCCTGTTGCAACTTGGCTTCTCCGCGGTACCAGCTAGATCGCGCACGTCTTTTGTTGGGTTGGGTTCTTGAGAAGGAGGCCCCATGAAGTCGCCACCGTACCCATGATCGGCAAAGTACTGATCGACGTTGCCAAATGTATCATCATCGTCGTCGTTCTGATCCTGTGCCATATGCATGTTTGGATCCAGCGGCATAGGGATGTCCGGCACCGTTGTGGCGGTCTTGCCATGGGGCCGACTTGGCGCCGGCACGACTGGCGGTGTTGTCTTTGGGGTGGTGTCCCCCGCCCCCAAACGAATCTGGCTCTTCGGCCAAAGCAGGGGCCAGCTCAGGCAGGCGCTGAGGGTCATCACGTCATCATCGTCGGCCCCGACGGGTCGAATCGGAGGTAACAACTCGTCGCAACCTGGCAGCACCCGAACCAGTTGAACCCTAAACAAGTTGGGTGGCATCTGGGTATCGTGGAACAAGGGGTTGCCCGGTTGAACGATTTTGCCCTTGGCGACATCGACCAACTCGTTGTTCATGAAGTGCAGGAGAGTGCACGGAACGTCGGCGGCGCCCTGCGAAAACATGTAGGGCGTCAGGGATGCCCAGTCAAAGGCAAGGAGATGAAGTCCTCGGCCGAGAGAGGCTTAATTAGTTACCGTGATGATGGCGTTGAGCTTGGCTAATGTTGAGGCACCGCCAACGGCGGGCGTGCAGTTGACGGAGGGGCCGCTTGCTGCAGAGGTGCCGGCCGGCGTACACCCGGGTGCATTAAGCTCCCGTGCGGGCGTCGGAGACACAAATGCCGCCTCCGCCGGAGACACCAATGGCCCCGCCATCGCGTTCTGCGAGTTGCTGGCCGTGAAGCTAGGAATCGGGGGCGGCCCCAGTTGGCCGCCCTCAATCCACGCACTCAACCCCTCGATCAAGGTAGGCACAATGGCGGTGATGGTCACTCCGAGTTGTTGTTGCACTTGCTCTTGGACAATCTCCGGAATCCGCGCCACCTGTGCCTTGAGTTCTTGAACCTCGCGCGCCTGGCTTTCCGAGCTGGTCTTTTTCTCCTTTCGCCCACCAGTGTTATAGTATGACGACCATGTTGTCGACAAGCCTTTGCCGGCCACACGACTAGCTAACGTCGGCTTACTGAGCTTATCCTTGTTCTTCATTACATTCAACGCCCTATTTAGAGTGGTGTCCCAAGGGTTGCTCTTAGTCGACCCCGCGCTACTGCTTTCAGTCACCTGCGGAAGGAATGTGAACCATTTAGAAATTTGGCTTCATTAATTAGAATGCAACCATATGGAGCTAATTACGCGGGGGTGTATTCCTTAACAGAACAAGCTCAAGCGCCCTGGTCTTCGGATCCATGGTAAGCTCCTTTGTTTTCGGGTCCTTCTTGTACCGGGCCTTGACAAAGTTCCTGGTCTGCTTGTCACCGTATTTATCGAAGAGGGGCGGTAGGCCTTGCTCGGCACGGTCCGCCTCCTCCTTGTCCCATATAGGCTCCGCCACTCTGTAACCGCCGGGACCGAGTGTGTGTTCCCCTAAGTTCAGCTCCCGCATTTATTTCCCCCACTGACTTGATTCGGAGTTTGCGGTGCTCGAGCAATTGATCTTGAAGTCGTTGTAGTCATCTTCGGTGATCGAAGGATTTTTCTCCTTGATCTTCTCATAACTCTCACCTTTCTCGATCATTCTCTTCACATTGCTTTTCCAAGTAGACAGGGCCTTGCTCATCTTCGTGAGGGCAGCATTGTTCACTTTATTCCCTTTGAGGCTTGTGTTTTCAAATTCAGCGGGGAACTTGTATCGTTCGTGCAACTTCGTGAAGAGGAGGTTGCGCAAATTCCCTCGGTCAGGATGCCTGAGGTTCTCGGTGTTGATCGAGACGGTGCTCCGGAGAATGCACCCGAGCTGAAGCGAGTACCCCTTGACTATTTGTTCGGGCGCCGTTGGATTCCTGTCGGAGTCCACTTCAGTAACTTCCTCCTTGAGGGTGCGGAGCACGGTCGGGCGCCGGTCCTTCCGTTGCCTCTTCGGTTGGCTGCCATCTGTGCGTGCGCTGCCATCATCAGTGGTGGCATCCTCGACGGCACCATCAGTGGTGGCATCAGTGGGGTCATCCTCGGCGGTACCATCAGTTTGTCTCAGGATCGGTGGGGAAGGCGGCGTCCTCATACAAGTGAGGTTGTTCCTCCATCTCCTAGGACAGCTCCCAGAATGCCTTGCCGCCCGAACCCCCGGCCTCATCGTTGTTGGCCATGTTTCTCGCTAAATAGGAACAAAGTTTGGTCAAAAAGTTGGTTATTGTCAAGGAACAAGATCATGGTCTCATCATTTAGGGTTTGTCGACACCGAGGCATCCTAAAAGCTATGCTTTTATCATTGAGGGTTGATACGTCCAAAACGTATCTATAATTTCTGCTTGCTCCATGCCACTTTTGGGTGATATTGCTATGATATTCATACACTTCCATACACTTTTGTTTATATTTGGACTAACTTACTAATCCAGTGCACCCCAGTGCCAGTTTCTGTTTTCGGCTGTTTTTGTATTTCAGGTTTTCACGTTACGAGAACTGCCCAGAAAAATCCAGAAAAATTATATAAAAAATCAGCGTTTCGGAAACAACCTTGCGCCCGAAGGACAGCCGGGGGGGCCACCAGGGCTCCAGGCGCCTTGGCGGCGCCCCCCCCCCCTGGGCCGCGCCGGGTGGGCGCCTGGGCCCCCCTAAGCTCCCCCGATGCCCTACTTTGGCATATATTTAAAGGGTCCTCCAAAAACCCTCAGAACAAAAACTCTTTTCGCGATCCCATCTCTGTTCCGCCGCCGCCGCCGCTTCCAAGATCGGGAGCACCAGGAGAACTCTTCCCGGCACCCTGCCGGAGGGGAGGATCACCATCGGGAGCCTCTCCGCCACAATGGACGCCTCCCGGATGAGTTGTGAGTAGTCTCCCTTGGACCATGAGTCCATGACCAGTAGCTATGTGATGTTCTCCTCCCGTTCTTGTGCTTCACTAATTAGTCCTTGTGAGCTGCCCTACATGATCGAGGCACCTATGTAATCCTTATGCTTTTGCTATGTTGAGTTTGCTGGGATCCAATGGATTATGAGATTATGTTCAGATTGATCTTGAGTAATATATTTGATTCACCACTTTTATATTTTTGTTCATAAGTAATTCTTGCATGTTCTCCGTTGTTATTTATTGCTTTGGCCAAGTAATAGGTAGTGACTCCAAGAGGGAACGTTATGCTCGATTGCGGGTTCATGCCCCTCGATGACTAGCTTGAGTGACAGAAACATGAGTCTAGGGGATGTGTTGTTGCCACAAGGGGGAAAACAACGGTGCTTGTGCCCGCGGGGTGCAAGGATTGTTTACTTTATGCAAAGTTCTTTTAATGCAGTTGTCTGTTGCATTGAGTTTACACTATGGGTGGGACTCGCAACTTAATACCAGCGAGATGTTCTGGATAGATATCTCAAGGTGGATGATTAGTAGTAGATATTGATGGATTTCAGTCTACTTACTTTGGCGTACCGCCCATGCTTTGAACCTCAACCTTTCTTGCAATGTAGTCAGCATTGGTTTGCGTTCGTGGTCCTGTCAATTGCCCAGCTGTAATTTGTTTACCTCACATAGCTGTTTTATCATCTTTTGGGAGAGAGACATCACTAGTGAACATCATGAGACTCCGGTCCATATTACCATCATTGATCACATCCACTATTTACTTTTTGTTATTATTTACTATTGCAAAACACTATCTATCACTACTATCATTGCTTTTAATCCTTTGTGAACTACAAGGCCGGAGGGATTGACAACCTCTCTGTACTCGTTGGGAGCAAAGTTATTTGTATCTGTGTGCAGGTCCACGTTGATTGCTACTAATCTAGTGCCGTAGCAGTTGACACCTACTTGTTGAACCTAGGAGTCTCTGGGGATTTGATCCTTGGCATCTTTGCTAAGGGAAAACACTTCTACAATACTGCATCTTACACCTTCCACTTGGGGTAACCAACGAGGGGTTCGAGGCCCATCAAGGAGTATTTTCTGGCGCCGTTGCCGGGGACGCCACTCTTCAGGATAGGGGAGTTGCATGCTATCTTTTACCTTTGCTTTTTAGTCTTGTTAGTTTACCTTTCAGTTTTTGCTTTAGTACCTCTTTATCGAAAATCACAAAAATAGTTATCTTGCTTGCTTGCTACTATGGGTTCCACCGAGAACACCAAGTTGTGTGACTTCACTAGTCACAACAACGATGACTTTATCAGCACACCTATCACTACACCTGCCACTTCAGCACCTTCATATGAAATTAAACCTGCTTTACTGAACTTAGTTATGAAAGAACAATTCTCAGGTGCTGGAGATGATGCTGCTTTACACTTGAACAACTTTGTTGAACTTTGTGATATGCAAAAGTACCAAGAAATAGATGGTAATATTGTTAAGCTTAAGCTTTTTCCTTTCTCCTTGAGAGGAGGAGCTAAAATTTGGTTTCAGTCTTTGCCTAGAAATAGCATAGATTCATGGGACAAGTGCAAAGATGCTTTTATCGGAAAATACTATCCACCTGCTAAAATTATCCAACTTAGAAGTAACATAATGAATTTTCAACAATTGGATAATGAAAACATTGCCCAAGCTTGGGAACGTATGAAATCTCTTATCAAGAACTGCCCTACTCACGGTTTGACTACTTGGATGGTTATCCAAACTTTTTATGCAGGCTTGAACTTTACCTCGCGGAACTTGTTAGATTCGGCCGCGGGAGGAACTTTTATGTCAACTACACTTGGTGCTGCCACAAAGCTTCTCGATGAGATGATGACCAACTATTCCCAATGGCACACCGAACGCGCTCCAACAGGTAGGAAGGTAAACTCTGTCGAGGAGATTTCCTCCCTTAACGAAAAAGTTGACTTGATCATGTCTCTACTTTCGAAGCAATCTACTGTTGATCCTCATGATGTTCCTTTAAATTCTTTGATTGCTCAAGAACAAGTAGATGTGAACTTTATCTATAGAAACAATTTTAACAACAATGCTTATAGGAGTAATTTTGGTAACAATCCTAGACCGTTCCCCTCTAACTCTTATGGGAACAACAATGCTTATCCTATCACCAAGAACTCCACTACTGAACTAGAGACTATGCTTAGAGATTTCATCACTACCCAAAAAGCCTTTAATAAGAATGTAGAAGAGAAACTACATAAACTAGATGATCTTTCTTTTAAGGTAGACCATTTAGCCAATGAGGTAAAATTGCTAAAAATTGAAACTTCTCCTCTTAATGCTACTCAAGTGCAAATTAATGAAAATATTAGGATGATGGCTAAACTTAAAGAAAGATGGGCTAGAGAGAGGGAGGAAGAAGAGAGAATTAAGAGCCTTCCTACCCACCACACTGTTGCTACTATCCAAGTTGTTGAGGATGTTCACACTCTTAGCACCCAATGTACTCCTGGTCCCATTGGACCTATTAATGGTGATGCTATGACTATAGAAACTACCAAACAAGTGAACCTTAAGGACACCACTACCACTTTACTTGATGCTCGTGACCTTGATTTTGATAATTGCACTCTTACCGAAGTTATTGATTTCCTTCACAAGATGTCTAGAGATCCCCGCACTAGCACGCTTAACCTTGCCTTCACAGAGCATATCACTAATGCTCTCATCAAAGCTAGGGAGGAGAAACTTAGAGTAGAAGCCTCCATACCTAGAAAGCTAGAAGATGGTTGGGATCCTATGATAAAAATTAATTTGAATGACTTCTCTTGTTATGCATTATGTGATGTTGGTGCTAGTACCTCTGTTATGCCCAAAAGAATATTTGATATGCTTAAACTGAAACCTTATGATTCTTGCTCTTTTGGTGTTCGTCTCGTTGATTCTTCCATAAAGAAACCTTTGGGGAGGACCGACGATGTTCTTATCGTTGTCAATGATAATTATGTGCCCGTTGATTTTACTATTATGGATATTGAATGTGATCCTTCATGTCCAATTATTTTGGGACGTCCCTTTTTGCGCATCGTTGGTGCTATCATTGACATGAAAGAGGGTAATATAAAATTTCAGTTTCCTCTCAAGAAAGGGATGGAACACTTCCCTCGTAAGAAGGTCAAGTTACCTTTTGAGTCCGTTGTACGGGCTAGCTATTCTTTTACTCTTGATAAAACTTCATCTATGCATTATGCCTAGCTTAAAGGCATAAAAGAAAGCGCTTTTGGGAGGCAGCCCACATGAATATTTTTTTTTTGCTTTTGTTGTGTCTTGATGCTGTTTACTGCTGTAGCATCATCATTGTATCTTTGCTTTTCATATTTGTGCCAAGTATAGCCTCTGATTGCTAGAAAGTTCAAAAGTTGTGAGGTGCTGTCCAGGAAACAGATTCTGTCCTTGGATAGAAAAATTCGTATAAAATCACCAGATCATCTTTTTGGTCTGAATTTTTTCGACAGCGTTCTCTATATAATTGTATTTCGTGCGTCTGTTATGAGTTTTTTGATTTGAGTTGCAGAAGTATCCCGAACAGATCAATTACTACCTGCTGTTCTGTTTTTCACAGATTCTGTCCTGTTTTGCCTTTCCTTCACTTTGCAAATCAAGAGCTTGATTTTTCTTTGCAAAAACCTTTTGGCAATCTTGAGAAACAGTAGAACTTCAAGAATATCTTTATTTCCAGCAAGGTATAATTATTTTATTAAGGGTACTAACCTCGCTAATCAGATTATGATGAGTTATGTATGAAGGGAGTTTTCAAGTGTGCGAGGGAAGATGATAAAAAGATTCAGGAGTGTCAAGCGCTCAAGCTTGGGGATGCCCCCATGCACCCCCAAGAAATATTCAAGGAGAATCAAGCGTCTAAGCTTGGGGATGCCCCCGTGCATCCCCTTCTCCATCAACATTATCAGTTCGTCTTTCGTTCCGCTATATTTTTATCACTTCATGTGTTATGTGCTATGCTTGGAGCGTCTTGCTTTTAGTTTTCTTTTTAGTTTTTCATAACGAGTCGGAACTCAGCATTCCTTTATGTGGGAGAGAAACACGCTCCACTTCTACCTAGAACATAACATAGAATTTTCATGTCTATCTATGTTGTGTGTGTTCTTTGTCTTTTAATAGCTACTATCATGCTCTGCTCTTAGTATTCATGCTTATCTTTTCAAAGAGCTTTTGTCTAGTTTGTTGCTTGAACTCTCTTTAATTATCATGCTCACCTTATTAAGAGAGTTTGCTTCCGTTGCATTGGTTAATGTGTCTATGATAAATATGCTACTTGCATAATGGTGCTTAGTAGTTCAGGTTTTCTTATGGTTAATCTCAAATAGCTGGGGGGTTCCCAATGTGTTATTGGAGTACCAACTTGGTTTGTTTGCCTATGATGTGGTATGGTTTAGTAATATCTTCCTTCGAGAATTTATTTTGATTGACTTGGCGTATGCTCACGCATATTTAAGACTGTAAAGAAAGTCTGTCAAGCTTTGATGATCTTTTATTTCCGAGTAGCGATATAACTTCCATGCCTGATTCAATATTGCTTTGTCGCTCTGCATGATTATGACCGGCATTGCTCTCCTAGTTGGTCGCTCCAAGTCTTTTTGCTAACCTCCACCTGTACTAAGCGAACTAACTTTGCAATATATAGCTCATGGGAAAGTAGCTTAAAAACTATTGTGGTAAAGAATATGTTGCCTATGTATCTAATTTCTTATAAGTTGCTTGCTGGGCGGTAACCATGTTGTCAGGACCCCGATCCTAAGTCACACCGATCTAGCTGTAACGCGTCATATCACTTTGCGGCCTCACGCACGGTAACCCACGGGTGCCACCTTACCTGGCCCGGGACCGTTTGCGCATTTTGGCACACGTATATGACAGTGTCGCTAGCATCCATATGACAGAGAACCCGGGCCGACATGGCTAGTTATAAACCAAAAGTGGCACAAAATTACAGAGACAGGCATCCATGACCCAGCAACGAATGTGTCGGTCATCAACGTATGAACCCAAGTCGTAGCAAGCTACATGGACTTAAAGGAACAACGCGTGACATTTCCCCTAAGGGACAGACACAGGAACGAAGAAGGACACATGCCGGCCAGCCTACGTGTCCCGAGCAGTAGCAAGCTACCAAGGCTCATTGGAATCACTAGGAGGCATTTCCCTGTAAGATAGGCTACCAAAGGAAAACAACTAGGTGTCAGATCCCACACATACCAAGCATTTCAATCATACACGCAATATGCTCAATATGTGCAAATACAACATTGCATCACAACAGAACTCTATGACTCAAAGTACTTTATTTAAAAGGCTCCAAGAGCCATACATAACATATCCATACAGGTAGGGGTCACATGACCCAACACTCAAGTCATACAGTCATACAAGCACAAGCGGAAGCTACATGTCTGAGTACAGACAACTTAGAAAATAAAACAGGCTTGGTGTAGCCTGACTATCTACAAGGCCCTTCACAAGCTCCAGATCACCGTCTGGGTGTCAAGCTACTCGTCGACGTCAACGTCTATGTAGAACCCATCAGCAGGGGCAGGGTTCTCCTCTGCAACAGTTATTAAGCAAACATGAGTACAAAGGTACTCAGCAAGTCTTACCACAGAACCTATCATACATGCAACATTATCAAAGGGGGTAGTGGAGTTTATAGCAGAATGCCAGCTTTGACCTTGGCTAACCTATACTACAACTCTCAACGGATTGCAAGATGTTATTATGAACACGAGTCCACTAATCACCACATCAATACACTACCGAGGATCCTCTTCCGTTATCCTACGGAAGGGCCATCCACGGCACTCACGCTTATCTTGAGGCTTTTAGTAGTATCCATCAACTTGTCTATGAACTGTAAGAGTAACCAAGTAGTTCGTACCGCGAACAATGGCTATTCGAATAGTTTGATAACCCTATAGGGGTGTACCTCTTCACACACGCTTCCACCACTTATCGCCGTTTACTCGGTGTGTACTCGGCAACCTTCAAGCGGAAGCCCAGCGAGGGTGTCGGCCACGACCTGACTAACTACTCAAGTCTCTCGTCCAGGTTTATCGCCTATTTGGGTTCCATCCGTGGGGAGATCCGGCCGGGGTGTCGCTCACGGCCCCAAACGATGTGTACAGGGTTCCCGAGTCACCAAACGGGCAACCGGTACACCGTGCCACGTACCTGTCGCATCACAACCCACCCCGAGGGTCAGCGTTGTGCACGACCTCCAGTAAGCTATAAACACCAGAAACTAGTTGCAACTCCTGGACAGAGATCGAGGGTAATTAATAAGTCGAGAGGGTCCATTGGTTTCGGGCCCAATGCATGGTAGTAACTGCAACTTGAACCACACATACAGATCTCGGGTCCTATGTACGGTTCCAATGAAACAACCCACCACGTACTCCTACATGGCCTTTCATCGATACCTTTACCAAGCGTATTCCACACTTCCTTCTCTTTATCGAAAGATTGTTTCACTCTGATCCATCACCCAGATGAATCAGACCAGACACAACTCTAAGCATAGCAGGCAACATAAACAAATAGCATGGTGGTTCACACATCACATGGCTCAATCAACTCCTACACATGCTAGTGGGTTTCAACTATTTACTGTGGCAATGACAGGTCATGCAAGGGAATAGGGTTCAACTACCGCAGCAAGTAGCAGTTCACGCGCTGTTGCCTTAATGCAATAAAAGAGAGCAGGAGCGAGAAGATTGGGTTGTATCGGAATGATCAATGATTGCTTGCCTGACAAGGTAGTTGTCGGGTACTGCTCTTCAACTGGATACGCGGCAGTATCCTCGGGAGCAGGACCTAACACAGGAAATACCGACGACACAATCATTAACAAACAAATGCAACAATATGATGCATGTTTATGACATGGCAAGATGCATGTGTGTTGGCTAATGCAACTAAAACCAGAAAGGTTTGAACCTATTTGAATCAAGGATTCAAATTGAAGTTCAAGCTATTATTTAAATAAGTGCATTATCATGTTTTTGATATAAACAGCAAGTTAACTTGTTCAAACATGCATGAAACAAGTGCCATTAGAAAGATTGGATTTTTCTGATCTTTTTTCATATATAAATCTTTTCCAACTGAGCTATGGTTGATTTTATATGATTTTTAGAAGTTTTGGGTATTTTCTGGAATTTCCTGAATTATTTTAAATCTAAAAATCCCAGAAAAACCTTTACTGCGTCAACATGACATCATGCTGACGTCAGGCAGTCAACAGGGCCAGTCCAAGTCAAACCTGACTGGTGGGTCCCTCATGTCAGTGTCTCAGAAGCTAATTCCGGTCATAACCAGGGTTGACTGGGTTTGACTAACAGTGGGGGCCCACTGTCAGTGACTGTGGTGACTAAACTAATTACTGTTAGCTCCTAATCATCGGGCAACGTCAGCCCGCCGGAGTTTGGCCGGCGGCGACCATTTCGCACGGCGGTCACTCGTCGGAATCCCTATTCCGGCATCCATTTGCCGCGCGGATGGGCTCGGTGTGCTCCTGGTGATGCACCGCATCCAGCGGTGCCAGTGGTTGGACGAGGGGTCGCCGGAGTCGACGGCGACGAGCTCGTCCGCGGCGGTGCTCGCACGGGGTTGGTCGGGATGGTGTTGTAGTGCACGGGAGGAGGAGCTAAAGCTCGCTCTAGCTTGCTGGTGACCTACTGAAGCTAACGGCGTGCTCAGCCACGAGGTACGGTGCCTATAGCCACGGCGGTGAGTTGGCCAGCGGCGGTGATCGTCGGTGAGCAAAGGGGGCGGCGACTACAAGGCCTAAATGAGCTCGTGGAGAGGGGGGTTCGAAGCGTGAGCTCACAGCGGTCGCAGAGGGCGTCGAAGTGAGCTCGGGGACGGTCGGACGACGGCGTATGGGCGGCGGCGATCTCCGGTGCCGGAGGTTGAAGACGACGGCGAGGAGGAAGTTGCGGAGCTCCTGGCGTTGTGTGCGTCGGTGGAGAGCTTCGGGGCGATGCGGCGGAGCTAGTGGTGCTTCGGGGAGGCGAGGAGGTGGCGTGGAGCGCGGTGTCAGCGGTCGTCGGCGACGAGCTCGCTCGGGGGAGCTCGGCGGAGGGAAGAGAGGAAGGGAGAGACACGGGAAGGAGGGGAAAACGGTCGAGGTGGCTCCGTGGCGACGTTCTAGACCGTCCAGAGGGCCGAGGGGCCAGCCAGGCAGGCAGGAGGTGGCCGGCGCATCGGCGGCGCTCGCCACCGAGCTGCTTCGTGCGCTGGCGCGACGAAGAAGACGGTGGTGCCCCTGGTGGGCTGGGCCGGCTGGGCCAGCTGGTAAGTGGGCTCAGGTAAGTACTCCTCCTATTTTCTTTTCTGTTTTCTTTCTGTTTTATTTCTTTTGCAGCTTTGTTCAATTAATAAAAATGCCTAAACATTTTTATAACTCATGACACTTGTCATATCTACTGCATATAAAATGAACAGTAGGAAACATTATAGTTCATGATTATTTTAGCATTTAAAATATTTTATAGCATTTAAATGCCCAAATTCAAATACCATATGATTTAATCCAAAGCCCTAGAGTGTCCTAGAAAATTGTGCACCATTTTTGGCAGAGGTTTAAGACCAAGGCAGAAATGATGAACATTTTGAAGGGCATTTTGGGTACATTGGAAAATATTTTATCAAACCCTAGTTGTTAGGGGAGGGGTGCTGGGGTTTCTGTTAATCCCATTTCAAGTTTCTTTGAAAGTAAACATGATGCACACTCTAGTCAGGTCCTAATGCAAGTGCTAGCTAGGGATGTGACAACTCACCCCCACTTAAAAGAATCGCGTCCCGAGATTCGGGTTCCTCCGGAAAGAGGGTGGGGTACTCAAGTCGAAGACGATCCTCCCTTTACCAAGTAGCTTCACTCTCGGAATGATGTGACCATTGAACCTTGAGAAACTTGATATTGTGGCGTCGAGTGGTGCGCTCAGTTTGATCAAGAATACGAACAGGGTATTCTCAATATGTGAGGTTGTCTTGGAGATCAAGCGTTTCGTGGTCCACTCCGCGGATAGGATCCGAGAAGCAACGCCTGAGTTGAGAAACGTGGAAAACATCATGAACTCTGGAGAGGTGCGGAGGTAGTTCCAATTGGTAGGAAACTTCTCCTCGTTTGGCAAGAATGCGAAAAGGACCGATGTAACGAGGGGCCAATTTGCCTTTGATACCGAAGCGATGGGTTCCCTTAAGAGGAGTAACCCGAAGGTAAGCCTTATCGCCGACTTCAAAAGTCACAGCCTTATGATGACTATCATATTGGCTCTTTTGGCGAGACTGGGCTGTTTACAATCTCTCACGAACGATGCGAACTTGTTCCTCTGCTTCCTGAATCATATCCGGGCCAAAGAATTGTCTTTCCCCGGTCTCTGACCAGTTAAGAGGTGTTCGACACCTTCGTCCATATAAAGCTTCGAAGGGAGCTTTACCCAGGCTGGCTTGATAACTATTGTTATAAGTGAATTCGGCAAATGGAAGACACTTTTCCCATTCCATACCGAAAGAAAATGACAGAGGCTCGAAGCATGTCTTCCAGAATTTTATTGACTCGTTCCACTTGACCACTTGATTGCGGATGGAAGGCAGTACTGAAAGAGAGATGAGTTCCCATAGCATTCTGGAAACTTTCCCAAAATCGTGAAGTGAAAAGACTTCCACGGTCTGAGTTAATCTCCAACGGTACACCATGAAGTGATACTATTCGAGAGATATATAAGTCTGCTAGCTGGCTAGCGGTAATACTCTCCCGAACAGGTAGGAAATGAGCTACTTTAGAGAGGCGGTCGATAACGACGAAGATAGCATTATTCCCTTTCCTGGACCTGGGAAACCCGGTAATGAAGTCCATACCGACTTTATCCCATTTCCATTCAGGAATAGCTAGAGGTTGAAGGGTGCCAGCAGGCCGTTGATACTCTGCTTTGACTCGACGACAAACGTCGCAGTTAGCAATGAATTGAGCGATTTCTCTCTTCATCCTAGTCCACCAGAATCTCTGACGTAGATCCTGATACATTTTAGTACTACCGGGATGAATCGTGAGAGGAGATTCATGAGCCTCCTTAAGAATTAATTGCCGTAGATGGTGGTTCTTGGGAACCACTACACGGTTCTCAAAGAAGACAACACCTCGATCATCCATGGAGAAACTCTTAGCGAGTCCGCTAGCAATGTTCTCTTGGAGTCGTGATACACCTTTATCACGCTTCTGGGCAGCTATGATTTGATCCATAAGGGTAGGTTTCGCTACCAAGGTGGAAAGGAATCCTCGAGGAACAATGTGAAGGTTAAGCTTACGAAATTCCTCGTGGAGAAGTGGTTGACTTTGTTGTAACATTAAATTGTTACAATATGATTTACGACTTAGTGCATCAGCCATGACATTGGCCTTTCCAGGAGTGTAAGTGATTCCTAAGTCGTAGTCGGTGAGCAACTCAACCCAACGTCTTTGTCTGAGATTTAGATCCGGTTGGGTGAAGATATACTTCAAACTTTGGTGATTAGTGAAGATTTCACAGCGATTACCAAGGAGGTAATGTCGCCATGTTTTGAGTGCATGGACTACAGCTGCAAGCTCTAGATCATGAGTAGGATAGTTATCCTCATGTGGACGCAACTGTCGGGATGCGTATGCAATTACTTGCCGATCTTGCATGAGAATGCAACCTAGTCCTTGTCGCAAGGCGTCGCAGTAGATTATAAAATCCTTGGAAAAGTCTGGTGGTACCAGTACAGGTGCAGATGTCAGGCGTCTTTTCAGTTCCTGAAAACTGGACTCGCACTGTGGGGTCCACTCAAACTTTTTATCTTTCTTGAGGAGTTCGGTTAGAGGTTTAGCAACCTTGGAGAAATTCTCGACGAAACGTCGGCAATAGCTCGCTAAGCCAAGAAAACTCCTAACTTGCTTGACCGATTCAGGGGGAGTCCAATCAAGGATGGCTTGAACTCGCTCGGGATTGACAGCAATACCCTTGCCAGAGATCACATGACCTAGATAGGTTACTTCTGGCAACCAAAATTCACATTTAGAGAATTTGGCATAAAGGCGGTGCTCTCGAAGTTTCGTCAATACCAGCCTTAAATGCTCGGCATGATCTTCCTTGTTCTTGGAGAAAATGAGTATATCATCGAGGTATACCACGACGAATTTATCCAAATACTCCATGAATATAGAATTCATTAACCGAGAAAAGGTAGCTGGGGCATTGGTTAATCCGAAGGACATAACGGTGTACTCATATTGGCCATAACGAGTAACGAAAGCCGTTTTAGGAATGTCCCCGTTCTTGATTTTGATTTGATGGTAGCCCAACCTCAAATCCATCTTAGAGAAGACTGAGGATCTAGCGAGCTGATCATACAGGTCGTTGATCCTGGGGAGCGGATACTTATTCTTTATGGTGACCAGATTGACAGGTCGGTAATCTACAACCATCCGCTCCGTTCCATCCTTCTTCTTGACGAAGAGGACGGGGCAAGCCCAAGGGGAAGAACTAGGACGGATGAAACCTTTCTGCAAGGACTCATCGAGTTGTTTCTTTAACTCAGCTAATTCTAGTGGTGCCATCTTATAAGGTCTCCTAGAGATTGGGACAGTTCCAGGAATAAGATCTATCACAAACTCGACATCTCTATCAGGTGGAACTCCTGGTAGTTCTTCTGGAAAAACATCCGGGAAGTCACGGACTACCGGGATATCTTCGAGTTCTGGTAGAGGGCTGGCATTAAGAGAGTAGAGCTGACGTTCAGCCATTCGAGTCAGGACATTAACTATCTTGCCGGATGGATGTGTAAGTTGAATGGTCCTAGTAAAGCAATCAATCTTGGCATAATGAGTTGTCATCCAATCCATACCCAAGATGATGTTTATGTCCGAGGACTTGAGAGCGATTAAAGATGCAAGGAAAACAAGTCTATCGACAAGGATTTCATTTCCATGGCTTACCCTAGAGGTTTGCCACTTTGAACCAGGAGTTTGAATAACCATGGAAGTAGGCATGTCACAAAAAGTCATGTTGTGCAATCGAGCATAGCTCTCAGATATGAACGAATGGGATGCTCCAGTATCGAAAAGAACAGATGCCGGATGGCAGTTTACGAGAAGCGTACGAAGGACGACGTTAGGATCCTCATAAGCTTCTTCGGCAGAAACATAGTTGACATGACCACGTGCAGTGGGGATTGGCTTGACATAGTTCACCTTGCCGGTTGGCTTACCACGGCCAACCGGTTTTCCTGGCTGATTCTGGGGACAATCACGCATGTAGTGTCCCGGTTCTCCACACTTGAAACATGTCACAGTGGTGGTGCGTGGAGCAAAGTTGGAGGGTGGACCTCCATAGGTCTTAGCAGGTGCAAACTGTTGAGTTGGACGAGGCGCCTCATAGGATGGCCTCAGTGTATACTTGGGTGGCAGAGCAGTGTTAGGAACCCACACATGGCGCTTGTGAGAGCCAGAGCCGGATGAGGAACCAAAGTCTCGAGTATGCTTGCGGGTGGCCTCGAAGTCGGTCTGGCCTGTCTCAGCACTGATAGCCTTGTTAACCAACTTCTGGAAGGAAGTGCACTCGTGCAGACGTAGATCTCGACGAAGTTCAGGGCTGAGTCCCTTGCGGAACCTCGCCTGTTTCTTAGCATCGGTGGATACTTCCTCAGGTGCATAGCGTGCCAGATTACCAAACTCACGACTATAGCCGTCCACAGTTAAACGGCCCTGGGTGAAATTGCAGAATTCCTCCCGCTTGCGATCCATGAGACCTTCCGGAATGTGGTGTTCACGGAATGCCTCACTGAACTCAACCCAGGTAGTGACTTGGCCAGCAGGACGCATAGCTTCAAAGTTTTCCCACCAAAGACTAGCAGGGCCCTCAAGATGGTAGGCGGCATAGATAACCTTGTCAGCTTCGGCCACACGGGCAGAGTGTAGCTTGTGGGTGATACTACGTAGCCAGTCATCAGCATCCAGAGGTTCAGTGGAGTGATGGAACTTTGGTGGACACATCTTGATAAAATCGTGGATTGACACCACGTCATTCCTCTGACGGAACCCGGTGTTTTGCTCTATGCGTTCCAGCAGACGGTTGGTCTCTCTCTTGTTCCGTTCTGCTTCAAGCATAACTTCCACCAAAGAGGGTGGCTGGGGCAGATTTCCATCTCTAGCCCCACTAGCCTCACCCTGCTCCTGAGCAGCAGGAGTGTTGCGAGTGTTGACCATCCTAGGAAAACAAAACAACGGTTTAGACAAGGATGGCAAAAATTTGACATAGAAGTGCAGAATGTAATGGATGACACAGAATGCAGAGATGTTCATCCGTACGACATGGTAATATAGGAACTGCTATATATACACCAGTGGTCATACACACCATACAAAGTTTAGTACAAGCCAAGGCTAAAGTACAACTGCGGTGAAAGACGATACATCCCATCAGAGGCATTCCAAGCTCCTATACATTATTTAACTACACCTCCGGAATTCAGTACACACTAAGTCATATTCCACAAGACGCGTAGGACTGTGGAAATACAACTAGTACCATACTACTACTACCACGGACTAGCTCAGACATTCGCGTAGTAATCCTCGTAAAGATTACCACCGTAGCCTGGAAGTGGTACAGACGGATCTTGGAACTCGCGAGCACTCGAAGGCTATGGACCATAGGGGCATGGGTGTGGTCTCGGTCCCGATGCTGGTGGTAACCGACGCCCACGTGGAGGTGTAATACCCCCAACGTCACGCCAATCCATGCGATCAGGCAGACGAGTCCGCACAGGATACAAATCCCGCATGTCCAGATATCCGGCGTGCACAGCAGGTGCAAGCCGTGTCAAAGTAGTCCAGTGAGCGGCTCGGGTGTTATACAACTCCATTCGGAGGGCACGGACCTCACGGTCCCTATCCTCCAACATCTGAACAGTAGTCTGAAGCAGTGGCTCTTCATGAGCAGCATCAGTATACAGACCAGTGTAGTAGCCTTCTTCTCCGGGGAGTGAAGCTGGCATGTAACAGAACTCAGTGTTCAGCAACAAGGCATGCCTAGCACGGAGAATGGTCATCATCGAATAAGCGGCATCTTGTACTGCCATCTCGATGGTAATCCCGAGTCCATAAGACCAATGGATGGGATCATTTGCTCCGGGATATGAGGGGTATATCCGGACTGTGCAGAAATACTGACTTTGATTAAAATCCCGATACTGTTCCTCCACGGTGTATTCAGGATACCAGCGATAACCGGTCTCAGTCATCACACGGACTAGCATGGCCGTGTGACCGGGCACATTAATGCACCGAGTCAAACGAACCACTTGGTGAGGGATGCGGCCAGACATCTGAAACACGAAATAATGCAAAGGCATTAGTGTTTCTGGAAGAAATCGGGCAGCATAACAACTGTAAATGCTCAAACAAAGATTTGAGACATCATACAAATGATAGCATAGCCACTCATCAATTCCATATCAAGGTTCCGGGTTCAACAATCATCATACTCAAAGGATAGAAACTGAACTGAGGCTTGAAACCAGCAATCCTAAGAGTCTACGGATTAGTAACACGTGAACCTAGTAAGGATAAGAGGCCTAGTCCTAAATCCCCGTAGAAAGAATAGACAGACTCAGATCAGAAGGGCATAAGGTAAAGGAGTAAAAAGAGCCTTACGTTCCCTTCCACAATCAATTCCCCTACATATAACTAAGAATTTTTCTAGACTCAACATCGACCAGTTTGGCTTGAGAAACCTACAGGCAGTCCAGCTCTGATGCCAACGCTGTCAGGACCCCGATCCTAAGTCACACCGATCTAGCTGTAACACGTCATATCACTTTGCGGCCTCACGCACGGTAACCCCACGGGTGCCACCTTACCTGGCCCGGGACCGTTTGCGCATTTTGGCACACGTATATGACAGTGTCGCTAGCATCCATATGACAGAGAACCCGGGCCGACATGGCTAGTTATCAACCAAAAGTGGCACAAAATTACAGAGACAGGCATCCATGACCCAGCAACGAACGTGTCGGTCATCAACGTATGAACCCAAGTCGTAGCAAGCTACATGGACTTAAAGGAACAACGCGTGACATTTCCCCTAAGGGACAGACACAGGAACGAAGAAGGACACATGCCGGCCAGCCTACGTGTTTCGAGCAGTAGCAAGCTACCAAGGCTCATTGGAATCACTAGGAGGCATTTCCCTGTAAGATAGGCTACCAAAGGAAAACAACTAGGTGTCGGATCCCACACATACCAAGGATTTCAATCATACACGCAATATGCTCAATATGTGCAAATACAACATTGCATCACAACAGAACTCTATGACTCAAAGTACTTTATTTAAAAGGCTCCAAGAGCCATACATAACATACCCATACAGGTAGGGGTCACATGACCCAACACTCAAGTCATACAGTCATACAAGCACAAGCGGAAGCTACATGTCTGAGTGCAGACAACTTAGAAAATAAAACAGGCTTGGTGTAGCCTGACTATCTACAAGGCCCTTCACAAGCTCCAGATCACCGTCTGGGTGTCAAGCTACTCGTCGACGTCAACGTCTATGTAGAACCCATCAGCAGGGGCAGGGTTCTCCTCTGCAACAGTTATTAAGCAAACATGAGTACAAAGGTACTCAGCAAGTCTTACCACAGAACCTATCATACATGCAACATTATCAAAGGGGGTAGTGGAGTTTATAGCAGAATGCCAGCTTTGACCTTGGCTAACCTATACTACAACTCTCAACGGATTGCAAGATGTTATTACGAACACGAGTCCACTAATCACCACATCAATACACTACCGAGGATCCTCTTCCGTTATCCTACGGAAGGGCCATCCACGGCACTCACGCTTATCTTGAGGCTTTTAGTAGTATCCATCAACTTGTCTATGAACTGTAAGAGTAACCAAGTAGTTCGTACCGCGAACAACGGCTATTCGAATAGTTTGATAACCCTGTAGGGGTGTACCTCTTCACACACGCTTCCACCACTTATCGCCGTTTACTCGGCGTGTACTCGGCAACCTTCAAGCGGAAGCCCAGCGAGGGTGTCGGCCACGACCTGACTAACTACAAAAGTCTCTCGTCTAGGTTTATCGCCTATTTGGGTTCCATCCGTGGGGAGATCCGGCCGGGGTGTCGCTCACGGCCCCAAACGATGTGTACAGGGTTCTCGAGTCACCAAACGGGCAACCGGTACACCGTGCCACGTACCTGTCGCATCACAACCCACCACGTACTCCTACATGGCCTTTCATCGATACCTTTACCAAGCGTATTCCACACTTCCTTCTCTTTATCGAAAGATTGTTTCACTCTGATCCATCACCCAGATGAATCAGACCAGACACAACTCTAAGCATAGCAGGCAACATAAACAAATAGCATGGTGGTTCACACATCACATGGCTCAATCAACTCCTACACATGCTAGTGGGTTTCAACTATTTACTGTGGCAATGACAGGTCATGCAAGGGAATAGGGTTCAACTACCGCAGCAAGTAGCAGTTCACGCTCTGTTGCCTTAATGCAATAAAAGAGAGCAGGAGCGAGAAGATTGGGTTGTATCGAAATGATCAATGATTGCTTGCCTGACAAGGTAGTTGTCGGGTACTGCTCTTCAACTGGATACGCGGCAGTATCCTCGGGAGCAGGACCTAACACAGGAAATACCGACGACACAATCATTAAAAAACAAATGCAACAATATGATGCATGTTTATGACATGGCAAGATGCATGTGTGTTGGCTAATGCAACTAAAACCAGAAAGGTTTGAACCTATTTGAATCAAGGATTCAAATTGAAGTTCAAACTATTATTTAAATAAGTGCATTATCATGTTTTTGATATAAACAGCAAGTTAACTTGTTCAAACATGCATGAAACCAGTGCCATTAGAAAGATTGGATTTTTCTGATCATTTTTCATATATAAATCTTTTCCATCTGAGCTATGGTTGATTTTATATGATTTTTAGAAGTTTTGGGTATTTTCTGGAATTTCCTGAATTATTTTAAATCTAAAAATCCCAGAAAAACCTTTACTGCGTCAGCATGACATCATGCTGACGTCAGGCAGTCAACAGGGCCAGTCCAAGTCAAACCTGACTGGTGGGTCCCTCATGTCAGTGTCTCAGAAGCTAATTCCGGTCATAACCAGGGTTGACTGGGTTTGACTAACAGCGGGGGCCCACTGTCAGTGACTGTGGTGACTAAACTAATTACTGTTAGCTCCTAATCATCGGGCCACGTCAGCCCGCCGGAGTTTGGCCGGCGGCGACCATTTCGCACGGCGGTGACTCGTCGGAATCCCTATTCCGGCATCCATTTGCCGCGCGGATGGGCTCGGTGTGCTCCTGGTGATGCACCGCATCCAGCGGTGCCACTGGTTGGACGAGGGGTCGCCGGAGTCGACGGCGACGAGCTCGTCCGCGGCGGTGCTCGCACGGGGTTGGTCGGGATGGTGTTGTAGTGCACGGGAGGAGGAGCTAAAGCTCGCTCTAGCTTGCTGGTGACCTACTGAAGCTAACGGCGTGCTCAGCCACGAGGTACGGTGCCTATAGCCACGGCGGCGAGTTGCCCGGCGGCGGTGATCGTCGGTGAGCAAAGGGGGCGGCGGCTACAAGGCCTAAACGAGCTCGTGGAGAGGGGGGTTCGAAGCGTGAGCTCACAGCGGTCGCAGAGGGCGTCGAAGTGAGCTCGGGGACGGTCGGACGACGGCGTACGGGCGGAGGCGATCTCCGGTGCCGGAGGTTGAAGACGACGGCGAGGAGGAAGTTGCGGAGCTCCTGGCGTCGTGTGCGTCGGTGGAGAGCTTCGGGGCGATGCGGCGGAGCTAGTGGTGTTCGGGGAGGCGAGGAGGTGGCGTGGAGCGCGGTGTCAGCGGTCGTCGGCGACGAGCTCGCTCAGGGGAGCTCGGCGGAGGGAAGAGAGGAAGGGAGAGACACGGGAAGGAGGGGAAAACGGTCGAGGTGGCTCCGTGGCGACGTTCTAGACCGTCCAAAGGGCCGAGGGGCCAGCCAGGCAGGCAGGAAGTGGCCGGCGCATCGGCGGCACTCGCCACCGAGCTGCTTCGTGCGCTGGCGCGACGAAGAAGACGGTGGTGCCCCTGGTGGGCTGGGCCGGCTGGGCCAGCAGGTAAGTGGGCTCAGGTAAGTACTCTTCCTATTTTCTTTTCTGTTTTCTTTCTGTTTTATTTCTTTTGCAGCTTTGTTCAATTAATAAAAATGCCTAAACATTTTTATAACTCATGACACTTGTCATATCTACTGCATATAAAATGAACAGTAGGAAACATTATAGTTCATGATTATTTGAGCATTTAAAATATTTTATAGCATTTAAATGCCCAAATTCAAATACCATATGATTTAATCCAAAGCCCTAGAGTGTCCTAGAAAATTGTGCACCATTTTTGGCAGAGATTTAAGACCAAGGCAGAAATGATGAACATTTTGAAGGGCATTTTGGGTACATTGGAAAATATTTTATCAAACCCTAGTTGTTAGGGGAGGGGTGCTGGGGTTTCTGTTAATCCCATTTCAAGTTTCTTTGAAAGTAAACATGATGCACACTCTAGTTAGGTCCTAATGCAAGTGCTAGCTAGGGATGTGACACATGTTTCTGGGGACGCCATCAACTGTAACACTTTTGTTGAATATCATGTGAGTTGCTATGCATGTTCGTCTTGTCTGAAGTAAGGGTGATTTGTCGTGGGTTGAATGAATATGCATATTGTTAGAGAAGAACATTGGGCCGCCAACCAAAGCCATGTATCATGGTGGAAGTTTTAGCTTGGACCTTAATCCTCAATCTCTCATGAGAATATGCTTATGCATTGAAGAGGAGTCCATCATCTATTTTCTATGTTGTCCCGGTATGGATGTCCTCAAGTTGAGATCTATCAAAAACGAGAAATCAAATGCGATTTATCTCCTTGGACTTTTGTACAGGTGGCATAGAGGTACCCCTTTGTGACACTTGGTTGAAACATATGTAATGCAATGATAACCCATGGGAATCCGAGCTAATTAGGACAAGGAGCGAGCACTATTGGTATACGATGCATGAGGCTTGCAACTTATAGGATGTCTTATGCATGACACATATGAAGTACTACTACCGTTGACACAATTGCTTCCATGTTTTCAAAATAAAAAGCTCTAGCACATAACCATTCTTTTACTTTTATGTTGAGGCACCAACTACTGAGAGCATGATTGTCATTCTGAGTGTAATGTGCATTGTCCCAAAGTAGCATTGTCTTTTGCATGATTGTGATATTGTTTATTCTGAAATGATTGTATCTAGTCATCACTTAAACCTTGAAGGTGCCCCTGCATTTATGTTTTGCATCACTAAAGGGGGCAAGCTAGATATCACTTTATCATATTTGCACATCATATTCATTGCAAATGTTTTTGATGTTTCAATGTCATATTGTAAAACTTTCAGTCATTTGTGATTTTCTCATGAGGCAACTTAATTACTATAGAATCATTGTCTCAGTAAGCTTTTGTCATATGACTATGAAAAAGTCATATATGGTTAATAGCATGTCACCACAGAAATTATTCTTGTTATCATTTACCTACTCGAGGACGAGCAGGAATTAAGCTTGGGGATGTTGATACATCCAAAACGTATCTATAATTTCTGCTTGCTCCATGCCACTTTTGGGTGATATTGCTATGATATTCATATACTTCCATACACTTTTGATCATATTTGGACTAACTTACTAATCCAGTGCACCCCAGTGCCAGTTTCTGTTTTCGGCTGTTTTTGTATTTCAGGTTTTCACGTTACGAGAACTGCCCAGAAAAATCCAGAAAAATTATATAAAAAATCAGCATTTCGGAAACAACCTTGCGCCCGAAGGACAGACGGGGGGCCACCAGGGCTCCAGGCGCCCTGGCGGCGCCCCCCCCCCCTGGGCCGCGCCGGGGGGGCGCCTGGGCCCCCCGAAGCTCCCCCGATGCCCTACTTTGGCATATATTTAAAGGGTCCTCCAAAAACCCTCAGAACAAAAACTCTTTTCGCGATCCCATCTTTGTTCCGCCGCCGCCGCCGCTTCCAAGATCGGGAGCACCAGGAGAACTCTTCCCGGCACCCTGCCGGAGGTGAGGATCACCACCGGGAGCTTCTCCACCACCATGGACGCCTCCCGGATGACTCGTGAGTAGTCTCCCTTGGACCATGAGTCCATGACCAGTAACTATGTGATGTTCTCCTCCCGTTCTTGTGCTTCACTAATTAGTCCTCGTGAGTTGCCCTACATGATCGAGGCACCTATGTAATCCTTATGCTTTTGCTATGTTGAGTTTGCTGGGATCCGATGGATTATGAGATTATGTTCAGATTGATCTTGAGTAATATATTTGATTCACCTCTTTTATATTTTTGTTCATAAGTAATTCTTGCATGTTCTCCGTTGTTATTTATTGCTTTGGCCGAGTAATAGGTAGTGACTCCAAGAGGGAACGATATGCTCGATTGTGGGTTCATGCCCCTCGATGACTAGCTTGAGTGACAGAAACATGAGTCTAGGGGATGTGATGTTGCCACAAGGGGGAAAACAACGGTGCTTGTGCCCGCGGGTGCAAGGATTGTTTACTTTACGCAAAGTTCTTTTAATGTAGTTGTCTGTTGCATTGAGTTTACACTATGGGTGGGACTCGCAACTTAATACCAGCGAGATGTTCTGGATAGATATCTCAAGGTGGATGATTAGTAGTAGATATTGATGGATTTCGGTCTACTTACTTTGGCGTACCGCCCATGCTTTGAACCTCAACCTTTCTTGCAATGTAGTCAGCATTGGTTTGCGTTCGTGGTCCTGTCAATTGCCCAGCTGTAATTTGTTTACCTCACATAGCTGTTTTATCATCTTTTGGGAGAGAGACATCACTAGTGAACATCATGAGACTCCGGTCCATATTACCATCATTGATCACATCCACTATTTACTTTTCGTTATTATTTACTATTGCAAAACACTATCTATCACTACTATCATTGCTTTTAATCCTTTGTGAACTACAAGGCCGGAGGGATTGACAACCTCTCTGTACTCGTTGGGAGCAAAGTTATTTGGATCTGTGTGCAGGTCCACGTTGATTGCTACTAATCTGGCGCCGTAGCAGTTGACACCTACTTGTTGAACCTAGGAGTCTCTGGGGATTCGATCCTTGGCATCTTTGCTAAGGGAAAACACTTCTACAATACTGCATCTTACACCTTCCACTTGGGGTAACCAACGAGGGGTTCGAGGCCCGTCAAGTTTTTTTCGACGCCGAGGCACCCTAAAAGCCTAAGCTTTCATCATTTCGGTTTTTATCGACACCGAGGCACCCTAAAAGCCAAGGTTTTATAATTAATGGTTTGTCGACACCGAGGCATCCTAAAAGCTAAGTTGGGAAGGAGAATTCTAAGTTGGGCCTAATCACTTGGCTCTATTGCCGCCTATGGTTTAATGCAGCTAGAATAAAGGGGCACTTGATCCTATTTAATTAACTACTAAGATACCTCGGCCCATGCATTAGTCACAAGTACCCCATATGTCCTATTTTTAGCAAAGTCATGCTAAAATTTACGGAAAATTTCAGCATGACCTTTGCTGAAAATAGGACATATGGAGTACCCGAATTTGCCGGAACGGAAGTTAATCGACATTCCAGCAAACTCAAGGGCCTCTCGGGTGGACAAGGCAAAAAAAGGCCTCCATCACAACATGGAAAATACATTGGCATGTGAAGAGGTGAAACAATATATGCATCTCCAAGCAGTATCATTCAACATTTTAGACAAACCACTACAAGCAATACTGGATCAGATACAAGAAGAATGTGAGAACATGCAGACAAATACTAACACATTGAGGTGTTTAACTTGTGGTGCTCTCTGTGCTATTAACATTTCAAGTCAAAACCTTTTCTGGTTAGTAAGTGTTTCTTGAGCATATGTATGTAGTAAGTGTTTCTGCTCTCAGTGTTTCAGAACACATATTTTAGCTACCTAGTACCAGTGCTATTACCCAGCAGTTAATTAGCTTTTGCTTTTGCTTTTCAGTGCCAAATTCTAGCTAGTACCAGCAAATTAACATCTAGCAGCAATCATTTTCAAATATATATACACTGGACATTTTAATATTAACCTAAGGAAAAATGAATAGTTAGGTTAATTACCCACTGTTAGTTATTTAGTCCGATGCTTTGTTCTACACTTTGATGCAAATTAGTATATAGAAGAAGCTATTTACTAGCAGTACCATTTATAAAAGACATTCAGTCTGATGCTATTTACTAGCAGTACTAGCAATTTTTTTTCTTCTTCAATAACTGTATTGGCCATCAGACTGTATTGGCCATATATAAAAGACATTCAGTCTGATGCTATTTACTAGCAGTACTAGCAGTTTTTTTTCTTCATTAACTGTACTAGCAGTTTTTTTCTTCTTCATTAACTGTATTAGCTATTTACTAGCAGTACTAGCACTTGGATCATATGCTAATGCTACATTGATACATCATCATGCTGGGTAATATTAAACCCAAGCAACTTTATAATCAACCCAAGATACATCAACTACTGCACTGTCTTGCCTAATAAAAATAGTCATGCCAGCATATAGTATATAAATCTGAATTTGTGTTTACAAGAAGAGTGCCCATTGCAATGTAAACCTGAGAACACAACTCACCTCAAGTGCAGGATATAGCAGACACCTACTTCTTCAGTCAAGTGCAGTAAAAGACCGTTTGCAGAACCTGTTTAGTCAGAGTTGAAAATTAGAATCCATACTATGCTCTACTATGCTTGTAAAGGAACACTATGACCTCCCTACCATTTGAGTAAGCTGAAGCTTGGCTTCAACTACTGACATCACCAAACTAAATTCAGATAAAGAGTAAGGTCCTAGAACTCACAAATTATGCATGCATATTTAAGTGGAGGAAACTCCAAGCTTGTGTCCAAGGTTATCTATCTCCACGTTTACATAAGTAAGATCATGCAAATAGCAAAACTCTGCTCTTCAAAGATGTTGGACTCCAACCTTTCAGTACATTGGTAGAGCAGTCATCATACATATGCCTTCTAAATCTTCCATGCTTCTAAATGAAGGTCAAAATAGAATAATGCACACAGCATCGACACAATAATTATAATGGGAAAACTTCATGAAGGTTTTTCTGAAATGCATGGATTAGGCAGTTCAGCTGTTAGGACGTTACCATCTCCGTCTTCAACTTTAAACCCAAGCAAGTTAAACCTTGTTCTCAACTCACAATCATTTAGGATAGAAGCAAATTCTCACTTGATGGTTAGAAGCAAATTCATAGACGAATGAAACTAAATGTTTACAAACTAGAATCACCTGGGTGAGAAGCAAAAAATTGTACTGGCTTCATAGGTAGCACTACTTGGAAATACGAAAAATTGAAAAATAAAATAAAAAGAAAAATAGCCACCAAATGGGGACTACGGGAAGATGAAAAGATGAGAACTCTACATAACTAATATTGGTATGACAGATAGAAAACTGAGAATGGATAAAAAACTAAGCATGGCAGCAAGACGCTGATGCATCTTCTGTGTCGCCAACTTTCAAAACAGAACCGGAATTCTGTTGATAAATGGAAGCATTTTTATAGTCCCTCGAAACAAAATAATCACAATACAGAAGCACCTAGGTAAGAAGCTGGAAAATAATACCATGGGTGCATTATGAGTGTTAGTTGGGAGCATGAAACTTCAATAACAGAATCTGTGCCAATTGTGGACCCATGTTTGTGGAAGCTCGATATACAGGAAGCAATGAAAGATTGTTTTGTCAGTAATTATCATTTTAATTCGAAGCACTGGTGATTGAAACTACGTAATAAGCACGATTGGCTTCCTCGATATCTATGGGTGCTCAAACGGTTGAAATAATCCAACTACAAAATTATTTGATGATTAATAACCTAATACATGAAGGCACGAACAGAACAATACTAGGTAGATGAAGAACATGTATACTGTCCTAATACATGATGCTATGAATACCATTGCATAGAGGAGTATCAAGTTCAAGCTAAAAATCGCAACTGTAGGGAAGGAAGAGGACAAACTCTGATGAACTCGCAGGAACCCTAATGGATCTAAAAGAAGAAGGAGGAGGAGAACTTACTTGGGCTGATGAACGGCGGTGGTGCGTGGATGAGATCTGGTCAAATCAGGCTGATGCAGCAGCCGTTGTGGAGGAGAGGCGGCGTCGGGGCGGCGTCGAGGCGGCGTCGAGGCGTCGAGGCGGCGTCGGGGCAGCGGCGAGGCGGCGGGGCAGCAGCGTCGGGGGAGGAGAGGGGAAGGGGATTGAGGGCGAGGGCGAGGGAGAGAGAGGGGATAGGCCGGGGAGGAAATATGGATGGGGGCGGCACAATACTAATGGCGCACCACCCCTTGGTGCGCCATAAGTACATCCATACTAATGGCGCACCTCACCCTGGTGCGCCATTAGTATTTTTTTTTGATTTCTGCTCGAGCCAACAGGTTATCTTCCACCTGACCTGATCCACATCAAGTCCCCTCTACTAGCTCGACCGGTCAGCAGCTAGTTCTCACACCAGGAGGTCCTGGGTTCGATTCCCAGGCTCCACAATTTTTTTTATGCATTTAAAATGTTTTTTGATACTTATTTGTGTTTAAATATGTTCAAACTTGTTTAAATCATAACAGTAATATTTTTTTATAAGACAGTAATAATTTTTTAAAAAATATCATCAAACAGTAATGCCGGTGGAGCGGGTGTCACATCCCTAGCTTCACCTTGCATTAGGATAGCACCTGTCTGTTGCATCATGTTTATTTTCAAAGGAAACTTGAAATGGGGATGACTAAACCCTAGCACCAGATGAAACCAACTAGGTTCAAATTCAAATCTTTTTCAATGAACCCAAAATGCTCCTTGGAAAAGTTCATCATTTTTGGATTGATTAAAAACCTCTGCCAAAAATGTTGCTCATATTTCTAGGACCATTCTGGATTTTGAATTAAATCATATCCTATTTGCATTTGGGCATTTAAATTTTATATATTATTTTAAATGCTCAAATAATCATAAACTAAAATGTTTACTGTTGGGTTTATTCTAAACAGTAGCCATGCTTGGTTTCATGATTTTTAAGTGTGCCTAAGTATTTTTAATAAAGCCTAGAACAAAATAACAAAATAGAATAACATAAACAAAATAGAAAACAGAAACATAATTAAAATAGAAGGAAAGGCTTACCTGTCCAGCCTGGCCGGCCCGGTACTGTGCGGCCCAGCCCACTTGGCCCTCCTCTATCGTCTACCTCGTGCCAGAAGGCACGAGGGCGTGTGCCCGCGGCGCGCCAGCACGCGCACGGCCACCGACGGCCACCTCCAGCCTGCCTGCCTCCTCCCCGACGCCCTGGATGAACGCCACGACACCCTGGAACCCCCACGACCCTACCCGTGCTTCTTCCCCTCTCCTCTGCTCTCTCTCCCTCTCGCGACCGAACGGAGCCGTCGCCGCCAATCGTCACCACCGCGGCCACCATCGCCCCCTCGCTGCAGCGCCATGCCCGAGAGCTCCGCCGCGTCCTCTTGGTCCTCTCCACCGAGCTACGGGACGCCGGGAGGCTCTGCTCCGCCATGACCGCGCTCGTCCTCAACCTTCGGCCATCGACGGCCTCGCCGTCGATTCGGCACCACCAGGACCTCCCCGGGCTCGATGACCTCCTCTTCGGCATCGCAGTGAGCTTCTCCGCCGTTTCCCCCTGTCCCCGTAGCCTGCAACTCGCCATAGCCGTCGCCCCCTTTCTTACCGTACCCGCCGCCGCCACCGCACGTAGCCGTCGTGGCCATAGCCACGTTGGCTTGATTCCAAGCACGGCATCGTCTTCACCGCACCCGTAGAAGCCCGTAGCACCTCCTCGCTCATCTCCCCGAGCCCCGCAGCGCCTAGCTCGACGAAGCCCGCACTCCGGCGCCGCCGCGAGCTCCGTTCCGACGAGCTCCGCCGTCCCCGTGTCCTCCCGTTGCCCCCATTAGATGCGCGAGGTCCCCAGCTACGCGTAGCACCAAGCCGCCGTCCAAATGGTCGCCGGAGGGCGAATCCCGAGCACCGCCGCCACGTTTGGCCTCGCCGGCGTCGAGCCGCCGGTGGTTTTGACCCCGTTTGACTCCGGCTGGACCCCCCCCTGTGTCCATGACATGTGGGGCCGGCCGTTGATTAGTTTTAGTTAGGTTTTAATTAGGTACTAATCTCTGTGCTTAGCTCTGTGGGTCACTGACACGTGGGGCCAACCCCTGTTAAATTAGTTTAGTTAAAACTAAACTTAATTAGGCCCTGAGAGACTGACATGTGGGCCGAGGCCCCACCAGCAGTTTATTTAGTGTTAGTTTAAAAACTAACTAACTCTGTTAGCTAGTGGGTCACTGACCAGTGGGCCCCACTGGTCAGGTTTGACCCGAACAGCCCTGTTGACTTGCTGACGTCACACAGACGTCATGCTGATGCATTAAAGTATTTTCTGGAATTTTATATAAATCTAAATGATTTATTTATTTCAGAAAATAGCCAAAACTTCTAAAAATCATAGAAATTAATCCATAACTCAGATGAAAATAGTTTATATATGAAAATTGATCAAAAAAATTCAAGGAATCTGTTTATGGCATTTTCATGCATGTTTGAACAAGTTAAACCTGCTGATCAGGTCAAATCAATTAAATGCTATTTAAATAATCACATATGAAGTTTGAATTTGAACCTTTGGTTCAAACCAACTTCATTTAATTGTGTTGCTAGTTGCATTAGCTCAATAAACAGCATATTGCCATGTCATGATCATGCATCATATTGTCGCATTGCATTGATTGTGTTCTTCTCTGTTTGTCGGTTTTGTCCCCTCTCAGTAGATGACGTTCCGACGATGAGTTCGGTGACACCGATGAAGACCCAATGTTATCTTCAGAAGTGCCAGGCAAGCAAACCCCATTGAGCATTCCGATACAATCCCACTCTCTCGCTCTTGCTCTCTTTTACTGCATTAGGACAACAACGCTTCAACTGTTACCTGCTGCGGTAGTTGAACCCCCTTTCCACTGCATGACCTGTCATTGCCACAGTAAATAGTTGAAACCCACTAGTATGAGTAGGAGTTGTTTGAGCCATCTTGTGCCTACTCATTCATGCTTTCTGGTTATGCCTGCTATTGCTTAGAGTTGTGTCAGGTCTGATTCATCGGGGATGAATTGGAAGGGTGATGAACATGTCCTGCTGTTGAGAGCTAAGTGTGTGAACACGATTTGGTAAAGGTAGCGATGAGAGGCCATGTAGGAGTACATGGTGGGTTGTCTCATTGAAACCGTCCTCAGGAACTAAGTTCTGTGTTGGTTGATCCATGAAACAGCTACTACCACACGTTGGGCCCTGAAATATGACCCCGCTCGACTTATTGACTGCCCTTGTTCTCTGTCCAGGAGTTGCAACTAGTTTCTGGTGTTTGTAGTTTACTGGAGGTCGTGCGCAGTGCTGACCCTCGGGGTGGGCTGTGACACGGCAGGTACGTGGCACGGTGTACCGGTCGCCCGTTTGGTGACGCGGGAACCCTGTACACATCATTTGGGGCCGTGAGCGACACCCCGGCCGGATCTCCCCACGGATGGAACCCAAATAGGCGATAAACCTGGACGAGAGACTTGAGTGGTTGGTTAGGTCGTGGTCTACACCCACGTCGGCTTTCGCTTGAAGTCTGCCGAGCACATGTCGTGTGCAGACGCTAAGTGGTGGAAACATGTGTGAAGAAGTACACCCCTGCAGGGTTATATATGATCTATTCGAATAGCCGTGTCCGCGGTAATGGACTTCTGGGTTGCCTCTACAGTTCATAGACAAGTGAAAGTGGATACTCTAAAACGCGCAAGATAGGCGTGAGTGCTATGGGTGGCCTTCTCGTAGGGAGACGGGAGCGGATCCATAGTGGTGTATTGATTGGTGAATATGTGGACTCGTGTGCGCCACCTCAAAAGAGTTACTTGCAGTCGTAGTTTAGGATAGCCACCGAGTCAAAGCAGGCTTGCTGCAGTCAAACTCCACCACCCCCTTTGTTGATACTGATGCATATGTAGCTAGTTCTGATGTAAGTCTTGCTGAGTACCTTTGTACTCACGTTTGCTTAATTTATGTTTTTGCAGAGAGACTTCAGTCTCGCTAGTGGTTCCGCGTGGACTTCGACGTTTAGCTTGTTACCTCAGCTACGATCTTGTACCCTTGGGAGGGTCTTGTAGATAGTCAGGCTTCTCAGCCTTTTTCATTTGTAGTTGTCTGTACTCAGACATGTTATACTTCTGTTGCTTGTATGCTCTGTATGTTGGGTCATATGACCTCTGTTTGTAATAAATGCTATGTTGGCTCTTCTGGGCCTTTATCTATATGAGTTGTTGAGTTATGTTGTGATGCCATGTTGTACAGCACATACTTGCATGTTATGCGTACGTGTAATGTGTATTGCTATGTGTGGGATCCGACACCTAGTTGTTTACCTTTGGTAGCCTATCTTACAGGGAAATGTCTCCTAGTGCTTCCACTGAGCCTTGGTAGCTTGCTACTGCTCCGGAACACTTAGGCTGGCCGACATGTGTCCTTCTTCGTTCTTGTGTCTGTCCCTTAGGGGAAATGTCACGCGTTGTTCCTTTAAGTCCTTGTAGCTTGCTACGACTTGGGTTCATACGTTGATGACCGACACGTTCGTTGCTGGGTCATGTATGCATGTCTCTGTAATTTAGTGCCACTTTTGGTTTATAACTGGTCATGTCGGCCCGGGTTCTCTGTCATATGGATGCTAGCGACACTATCATATACGTGTGCCAAAATGCGCAAACGGTCCCGGGCCAGGTAAGGTGGCACCCGTGGGGATACCGTGCGTGAGGCCGCAAAGTGATATGATGTGTTACAGGCTAGACCTGTGTGACTCAGGATCGGGGTCCTGACAGCTTTGGTATCAGAGCCTAACTGCCTGTAGGATTAATAAGCCAAACTAGTCGAAGTTGTGTCTAGAAACTCTTTAGTTATGTAAGGGAATTGATTGTGAAAGGGAACGTAAGGCTCTTTTTACTCCTTTGCCCTATGACCTTCTGATCTGAGTCACCTTCTTCTTTCTACGGGGATTAAGAACTAGGATTCTCATTCTATTTATCAGGATCACGTTATTGTGGATTCAACCCTCAGTTCAGTTTCTACTACTTCTGTTTGTTCAACTGTTGGTCTCAGAACCTTGACATTATGATGTTAGGTGGTGATGCTACCCTTTTGCTTGGATCTCAAAAGTATTTTCGAGCAATTACAACCGTTATGCTGTCCGAGTCATCCCATGTTTCTAAATAGTCTGATGCATTTGCAAACCTTTCCTCCCTGTTTCCGATGTCCTTTTAGGCCAGATTAATCACACTAGTCAGTGCGTTGAGGTACTCTGCTACCTCGACACGTATGTTGGAGTTATTATTATGACTCTAAGTATCTTAGAAGATCACCCAGTAATCCAGGAATGTTTTATATTCCAGTGTGATGATTTTGGCCATCATTCTTGAAAACATCCCGTGATGCTATTTAGTTGGTAGGTATTCTATTCCTGGGTTCTTGAACCCGAGCTTCACCCTACTTACTTCATGTTGATAGTATTTGCTCGTTCCTTTAGGATATTAGTAACCTTGTGATAGTCCTCGAGGTCCGTGGTATATCCTTCTTCCAAATACCATGAACCATCATGGCAGAAGTTCTTCTGAACCAAAAGATCACAACCAGAGTGCTCCTGAGTGGTACTCCATTCATATTGTGACTCTGCCAGTCCTACCTTTCTGCATGGGTTATCCGGAAGAAATATGTGGAACTCGTTCGACATACTAACCTATGCATCCACAACTCAGAAGTTATATGTTCCTTGAGTTGTCTCCTTTTAGTTGTATTATGACCCTCGTCTATCAATTGATAGTCAGGAGTAGTTGTGCACTCGTGTTCATCAATGCCTTTTACTCTTGTGGTCTGTCAAGCCATTCTATTCCAGAATGACTAGGAGAAACAAACTCCAGTACCTTATCCATATCCAGGATTGGGTCAAAGAAGTTGTACTTCGCAGATAAAGAATGTTAATCCAGCTTCTAAAATGTTCTATCCTGGAGTATTACCATCTTTATGTCAAGAATGTCATGGGAATTGCTCCACCTCCTATGAACCTTTGATAAGGTGATACTTCTCGCCATCATCGTTTATTTCTCGGCCTCCGTGTTATTGTAACCAGAATGCTGACAAGTGGATTGTGATGTGCGGAATCAATACTCCTAGCAACTTCGTTGCTTGGTAGTTAAAGGACAACAATTTCATTCTTACTAAATCACCATTCTAAGATTGATTGTGCTACCTAGTCCACTTCCCTGGTGCACTCCTTGATTGGTGAGTTAGGATTTTGTTAAGTCCTTGCTCATTTGATCATATCGTCTTGCCTTGAAAGCAAGATTGTTCCCGAGCTTAGTAACATAGCGGTGGTTCGTGATTTTCCGAATATCTTCTCGGAAGTATTACCGGGTTGTTCCCTGACTGTTATGTTGAGATCGTGATCAAGTTGGTTTCTTATAAACCACCACTTCTCCAAGAATCTATGTTGGATACCCCGAACTAGTTGGTTAAGCTAAACAACAACTTGGATAGTTGGAAGATAAAAGCTTAACCCACATAGCTCACTCCAAAGGGATATCTTGTGTGTGTATTGAAGATAGATGATATCTTCTCCAATTGATCCCCGTGATCATTTGTGGATCTATTGTCTTGTCCAAACTTTGATTTGAGTATGGGTTATCGTCAAGTAAAATCAGAACCAACGATATTCGTAATGTTGTCTTACTCATGGTCGTTTCCTTGAGCATGCACCATTATATCTTTTGGGTATGACCAATGCTATCACTTTGTTCACATTGTCATGGAATTCCATCTATATGGAAACCTGGATGAATTGTTGTTGAGCCCATCAGCAACATTGTTATCTTCTCCATGATCTATGTTGAACATCCAGCTAGTATTGGAAACTTTTATGAGCATTACCTTCATGACCCGTTCGTGAAGCATATGTACGGAAGAAAGAAGTGACTTCCTCTAATTCATGTGCATTTGATGCAAGTTGCCGCCGTGAATTCGAGAAAGCATGTTTTTACCTCCTCTGGAGTCATCCCAAGTCAGTCATGCATACGTGCGAAGTATTCTATGGTCTGATAGACTGATCATCTTCATTCTGTATGTATCCCTAGCACACCAAGCCACTGGTTGATTTGTTCAAAGAAAAGAAGTTCAAATGCTATTCCCGAAGGGCCCGGACGGACATGCACAAGACTTCGTTATCTCCAATGATGATTCCCAATCTGAACTCGATAGTATTTTATTATAAGACTACTATGTGGTCACGTTTGTCTGGGACAACGTGTTCACAGGAACGTAGCAGAACTAGCTCACGTTTTGGAGCTTGCTATCATAGCTCACTCCCCGAGAATTTCGCAACGCCATCTCGTCGATTTGTGTTACAAACTTTCGTTTCCAGACATGACGTCTGGAATATCCTGACACCAACCAGAACTGAATCTCAGGCAGCTATGATGGTTGGAACATTTTCCAAGAACTATAATATTGGTCTCTCGATTACCGGTAAAGTGAATGTCGTGACCAACACACCTAGCCGGAAGATGTATTGTTGTAGTATCTTGATTGAAGAAATTGGCCACCTCCCCATAAGGATTTCGTAGGATTTACTCCCTAGTTGTTCCTTATGGACTTTTTGTGCTCCCGAAGTCCGATCTTACTTGATGGCCATGTTGATGCTTTTAAGCATTGACCGTGGTACCTAGTACACCAAGGAGAACATTAGAAGCGGAGTGCTAAATGTCTCTCGGTCGATCATCCAGATTTTGCCCCTTGACTCCGCTAGGGTGAAATCTGAGAAGTGTTATCTTCCTTTGCATCTGCACTATCCATCATTATTCATCATGGTAGTTTGTTGTGTTACCAGGATCCTTGACACGGATATTGGTAAAACCTTGATGAATATGGGAATGCTCAAGTTCTTGAGAGCACGCACAAGCACTAGGTGTTATCCTCGACACCAACCGGGATTGCCCCCAGTGCTCTTGGTTATGCTATAACCCCTCAAGAGTAGATTTACTCTCTACTGTTGGGATTCTTCCCAGTTACCAGAATCATTCCCAGCATTTGCATTTTGTTCCCAGCTTGCACCGCCAATGTGCCAATTCCCCATGGGTTACCGTTCTCAATCACTGCTGTTCAGGATTATCTTCAAAAGTGGTTCTACCATAGGTTCCATCCATTTCCGATGATAAGCAAAATCATCCCTTGTGATGTCTTTAACAAGGTAGTCCACATCATCCATTCTGGCCGAGTATGTCATTCTTTCGGACACCGTCAAACGATCGATTGTGATTTGCCTCCGGCTGGTATAGAAAATTTTAATGATCTCTATATCAAAAGTAATTCTTTTTGCCACTTAAGGGAATAACTCTACGAGTCACCTTCTCCAAGGTGCCCCGTCTGGTGGTATTGATCACCCTCCTCTTAGATGTGGAATTATTGCCACCAGGTGAACCTTCATCGTTTGTTTCACTCCATTCCCCTGGAGGTGTACTCCGTGTCTTATCTCAAGAGATGTTTCAACGTCTCACCCCAAGAGTTGATCTTGAGTTGCCGATCTTTCACAAGATCAACTATTGCGGAGTTTCTTTCGTCGTCACTGTGTTGGACAAAGATCTCAAAAGCAAGGATGTCGGGATCAACATGATGCAAGCAATCAACATTCCTATGAAGGGCACTTGGATTATGAAGATTGTGTTAGTTAGTGTCCCCTCTGATATCTTACCCTACGCCTGAATCTCGGGACGAGATTCTTGTTTAGTGGGGGTGAGTTGTCACATCCCCAGCTTCACCTTGCATTAGGATAGCACCTGTCTGTTGCACCATGTTTATTTTCAAAGGAAACTTGAAATGGGGATGACTAAACCCTAGCACCAGATGAAACCAACTAGGTTCAAATTCAAATCTTTTTCAATGAACCCAAAATGCTCCTTGGAAAAGTTCATCATTTTTGGATTGATTAAAAACCTCTGCCAAAAATGTTGCTCATATTTCTAGGACCATTCTGGATTTTGAATTAAATCATATCCTATTTGCATTTGGGCATTTAAATTTTATATATTATTTTAAATGCTCAAATAATCATAAACTAAAATGTTTACTGTTGGGTTTATTCTAAACAGTAGCCATGCTTGGTTTCATGATTTTTAAGTGTGCCTCAGTATTTTTAATAAAGCCCAGAACAAAATAACAAAATAGAATAACATAAACAAAATAGAAAACAGAAACAGAATTAAAATAGAAGGAAAGGCTTACCTGTCCAGCCTGGCCGGCCCGGTACTGTGCGGCCCAGCCCACTTGGCCCTCCTCTGTCGTCTACCTCGTGCCAGAAGGCACGAGGGCGTGTGCCCGCGACGCGCCAGCACGCGCACGACCACCGACGGCCACCTCCAGCCTGCCTGCCTCCTCCCCGACGCCCTGGATGAACGCCACGACACCCTGGAACCCCCACGACCCTACCCGTGCTTCCTCCCCTCTCCTCTACTCTCTCTCCCTCTCGCGACTGAACGGAGCCGTCGCCGCCACTCGTCACCACCGCGGCCACCATCGCCCCCTCGCTGCAGCGCCATGCCCGAGAGCTCCGCCGCATCCTCTTGGTCCTCTCCACCGAGCTACGGGACGCCGGGAGGCTCTGCTCCGCCATCACCGCGCTCGTCCTCAACCTTCGGCCATCGACGGCGTCGCTGTCGATTCGGCACCACCAGGACCTCCCCGGGCTCGATGACCTCCTCTTCGGCATCGTAGTGAGCTTCTCCGCCGTTTCCCCATGTCCCCGTAGCCTGCAACTCGCCGTAGCCGTCACCCCCTTTCTTACCGTACCCGCTGCCGCCACCGCACGTCGCCGTCGTGGCCACAGCCACGTTGGCTTGATTCCAAGCACGGCATCGTCTTCACCGCACCCGTAGAAGCCCATAGCACCTCCTCGCTCATCTTCCCGAGCCCCGCAGCGCCTAGCTCGACGGAGCCCGAACTCCGGCGCCGCCGCGAGCTCCGTTCCGACGAGCTCCGCCGTCCCCGTGTCCTCCCGTTGCCCCCATTAGATGCGCGAGCTCCCCAGCTACGCGTAGCACCAAGCCGCCGTCCAAATGGTCGCCGGAGGGCGAATCCCGAGCACCGCCGCCACGTTTGGCCTCGCCGGCGTCGAGCCGCCGGTGGTTTTGACCCCGTTTGACTCCGCCTGGACCCCCCCTGTGTCCATGACATGTGGGGCCGGCCGTTGATTAGTTTTAGTTAGGTTTTAATTAGGTACTAATCTCTGTGCTTAGCTCTGTGGGTCACTGACACGTGGGGCCAACCCCTGTTAAATTAGTTTAGTTAAAACTAAACTTAATTAGGCCCTGAGAGTCTGACATGTGGGCCCAGGCCCACCAGCAGTTTATTTAGTGTTAGTTTAAAAACTAACTAACTCTGTTAGCTAGTGGGTCACTGACCAGTGGGCCCCACTGGTCAGGTTTGACCCGAACAGCCCCTGTTGACTTGCTGACGTCACACAGACGTCATGCTGATGCATTAAAGCATTTTCTGGAATTTTATATCTTTACCTAATAATAAAGAAAATAGGGTTTCAGCCCGTCCGTTGTGATGTTTTGCAAAAAAGCCCCTCGATTTACAGAAAATCAACCCGCAGTCCCTGGTTTAGTGCCACCCTGGGAAAACGTTTCACTTTTACAAAACAAACCCTATAGTCATTTGAAATCAGTCTGCAGTCCTCCCCTTCGTCTTATCCATTCTGTCCTCCGCCGGCGGCTTCGCCCATTCCGTCGTGCGCCAGCGGCCGCCGTGCCTCGCGCAGGAGGATGGAGGGCGCTCGCCGAGAGGATGGAGGACGTTCGTCGGGGCGTGTGCGGCAGAAACATCGCGACGAGGCGGCGAAGTGGCGGTGGTTATTAGGCCGTCGTGCCTCGTGCGGGAGGATGGACGATCCACGCCGGGGCGTGTGCGGCGGAGACGACTCTCACCGGGGCGTGTGAGGCGGAGATGGCTGCTGCCGCCCATCGAGGTGGAGCAGTGGCGTCCGTTGCCGACCAACATGAGGAGGCAGAGGCGGCCAAGCCAATGAGGCACCGGCTTCGGCTAGCGAAGTGGCGGCCGGAGCAGAGGACGGCGGGAAGGCAAGGAGGCACGGGCATAGGATATTCAAGGGCGGCCGGAGGAGAGGACGATGGCAGACAGTCGACCATCGATGCGGAGGTGTTTGCATCAGGTAGGAGCAGAGGCGACGACGGAGTGGCTTGGGCTTCAGCATTCGCGCTTCTGGTGGAGGGAGAGCATGGCCGGAGGAGGCAGGGTGAGTACGCTGTGCACCAGCGCTGGCCGCGAGCACGCGCCACCGTGAGCTGACCAGCACTACCAGTCGTCTCCCGCCTGCACCGTAGTAGGCTTCTGAATCTCTGACGGACATCCTGCTCCCATGTTTGATTTGAATCTCTGACGGACATCCTGCTCCTGTGTCCTTCTCCAACAGATAAATCAATTGAGTCCCGACTCGGATTGGAGTTCGCTGATATATGAAGGAAGTGTTCTTGGCCGGAATCTCCATTAGAAAATCCATCAAATCCCGGAATTCTTGGTCCAGAGAAGCATCATATCGCCTTTGAGCTCGCCGGAGGAAGAAGCGCCGAGTTCGTCGAGGTAGAAGAACGTTTGTCGAGCCATCCAATATCGCACGGTGGCTACACCAAAGGTATGTGATGCCTCGACCACCCTAAAAAACAGTCCTGTTGTTCCCCCTTCCCTTTCTTGATTTCTTCTTGAGATTGGTTGTAGCTAACTGAGTGCCCTTAGTCAGTCCCTCAAGCTTTTGTGTGTTCAGGGATTTATTTAGAGATGGTAACTGAGCACTAGGTTGTTATCTGTGTTGTTTGATTTTTTCCATGCACTGTGGCTGGACTGGACATGATGTTGGCAAATACACTAGAGATCATGGGCTGAGACAATACAATAGAGATCATATCCAGGCTGGAGTATTTGCTGAACTTGTGGTGCATGTGTTCCTTCTGACAGTAGTTGTTTTATGTGGTGAAAGTTTAAGAGGCCAAATAACAGTTGGAAAATTTGCTGAACTTGTGGTGCTTGTGTTCCTTCTGACAGTAGTTGTTTTATGTGGTGGAAGTTTAAGAGGGCATATAACAGTTATGCTGTTCCAGGCTTTTTAGTCGAAGCAGATTTATGTGGTTAATATTTCTGAAGAGTTTACAAAAAAGAGTCAAACCTATAATGATGAGTGATGATTATGGAAAGATTACTGGATCAATAATTCATAGCAAGGAAGCTATTTTACTGGAAAAAGTAAATCCAGTATTAAACATAGTAAATCATTGGGTAGATCAGATTATATGTGGCTTAAACCTTCGCCGCTCCCTGCCATTTAGTACTGGCTGAAGTCTGTTTGAGCTGACCAATGTGGAGCAGAGTGACAATCGAGATACCCAGTCTCACATGCTTTATTCTTCTTCATGTAGTATAACAGAGCTTGGTTGTAGCTAAATGTGCCCTCAGTCAGTCCCTCAAGATTTTGTGTGTTCAGAGATTTATTTAGAGATGGTAAAATAAAGATCTTGATGTATCGACGGTTTGCAGTCGTGGGGTTGTTCTGTTATAGTTCAGGATACTCAATTTCCTCCTGCTGCTATCATCATCTCCCTGTAATGTGATGTAGCACGTACTATGCACTTCATCACTAAGCCAAGAACCTAGCTAGCTTACTTGATGGTCGGCTCCGGATTTTGTCGATTGTGTTTGTCTATAATTTGTGAGGGGCTGTAGAGAGTCAATAAACAAGTCAATTAATACGAATCTGTTTTTCTCTACGGTCCTCTGAACATACTTGCTATAAGAACATATATTTCAATATTTGATCACTGAAAATTTTGTCAAATTGATTGATTGCCTTGTGAAAAAAATAGCAAGAACGAACTCAAGAAATTCTGCAAACGGTATCACCATTGGTTTGTGTGGAACTGTGGATGTTTCTCTTGCAAATCTAGGTTTTAGACAAAAAAACTGCAGCTGTTTGGTTAAATTTTTTATTAGGACAATTGTTATGCAGTAAAATTACCAAAATTCTAACAATAAAGAGACTGTAGATCTTGTGCTGATTGGTAGTCGCTTATCGAGCACATTACCATACATTTTCGAGGATTGCTACATGCTGCCCTATCGATTTCATGATGGTAGCATTCGAGCAGTGCCTTATCTAGGTGAGTGTAACAAGAATGCAGTATACACCTGGGCAGAGTCTTCTTCTCTGCAGGTTTACATATGGATCAGTGTTGTTTAGTTGAGGTCTTGAGGAGGCAGCGAGTTAGGCAGCATTGACATGTATGAAAGCTCTGTTAAGTATGTACCATGGCCTCGTCACTGTCGAGATGGACAGCTTGGTGGTTATCAGAGAGCTTCAGGCTCATGCTCCAAAATGCTCGGCCTGCTTTCCAATAATTGTTACTCATCTTTCCACCACCACCAGGTCGTTGGAATCAGCAGGAGAGTAAACTCATTAGTCCACGAATTGGCGGCCAGAGCTAGGAGGGAACTCAATCTCTTTTTGATTGCTAATACCCCGTTGGAGCTTCAGTCCATTATGACTGCTGAAGCTCTCGCTAATGAAGTCCAATTGCATAATGAAATCATTCATCTATTAATTCCGTGCACAATGTCTATCGGCCATGTTGTTGTGGTCATTCTTTACTTCACTAATTCATAATCATGTTGTTGTGGTCATTCTAATACTGAATTTTGGCATCAATGGATAGAATTTTGTTCAAATTACAATGTTGTTATTCAACATTGTAGAAGTCTCTAGGGACGGGAGAAAAACGATCTACCCTGGGCCCCCGATCTACCCTGTGCAAACTACAATTTCTAGATGTATTGGCGAAATGAGGTTTTAACGATATGCATGTATTGTGGATTGGATAAGGTATTTCTTGATTTCTCTTTTGGCAGTAAAGAATATGGAAGAAAAAAAGTGTTGGACCAATGCTAAAAGGAACAGCAGGGAGACAGGAGCGGCCATGCCCGGAACGCTTGTGTGATGCATTGCATCATGGTTTGCTACTCCATGCGCTGCTCATGCCCAACAAAACAAAACATGTCAGAGCTTGACGTACAGGCAGAAAGCAAACGAACACGAACCTACAACATATAGCGGTAAAGTGGATGTCTTTCGGACACTGTTGAATTTGCCTATATATACATGTTGATATGTACCACAATTGTGTTTTGCGAACGGACACTACTGAGCTTGGCTATATATACACGTTGATATACCATCAATGCGAAAACACATTTAGACTGATCTAACTAAAGTTGTTGTTTCAGACAAGGAAGAAGATGCCATATATACTTAGCGTGCTTGAAGGTACTGAGGAACAATTGCGTCCAGTTAAATTTACTTTAACAAAAACGTTATGTGTATAATATTTTTATTGCCATATGTCTTCTTTGCTTGGGCCAAGAACAAATAATGAAGGAAAACACAATAACTCTTCCCAACCAAACTACGAACAATGTCTAAAAACATTTAAAATAGTAAGAAAAATAGTTTCAAATTTGCACAAAGGTGTATATATAACACTCTTTAAAAACTGGTCAAAACTTCAAAAATTGAATCAATATTTTTTTTAAATACATTGAGAAATATTCATAGATATTAAAAATATTCACATTTAAAAAAATCTGTTAAAAAAACCTTCTCCTTAAAAATCCATTTTTAATAAAACGTCCATTACTCTTATATAAAATAAGTAAATATCCATATTTTTCTGAAAAGATATAAATATATAGTATCCGCATACTATTCCATGAACCACTACATACTCTTCTATCAGATGAAGGAAGCTAAAGTGGCTTCTTAAGTTCCAAAATTCAGATATTGAAAGGTAATAATCAGTGTAACCTTATTATCGACATTTATCAAAATTGATTAAAAAAATGAAGCGTGATAGTAGATGGGGTCAGGTTTTGCGAGTTTCTATGCCCGTTGCAACGCACGGGCATTTGTACTAGTAAATCTAAATGATTTATTTATTTCAGAAAATAGCCAAAACTTCTAAAAATCATAGAAATTAATCCATAACTCAGATGAAAATAATTTATATATGAAAATTGATCAAAAAAATTCAAGGAATCTGTTTATGGCATTTTCATGCATGTTTGAACAAGTTAAACCTGCTGATCAGGTCAAATCAATTAAATGGCATTTAAATAATCACATATGAAGTTTGAATTTGAACCTTTGGTTCAAACCAACTTCATTTAATTGTGTTGCTAGTTGCATTAGCTCAATAAACAGCATATTGCCATGTCATGATCATGCATCATATTGTCGCATTGCATTGATTGTGTTCTTCTCTGTTTGTCGGTTTTGTCCCCTCTCAGTAGACGACGTTCCGACGATGAGTTCGGTGACACCGATGAAGATCCAATGTTATCTTCAGAAGTGCCAGGCAAGCAAACACCATTGAGCATTCCGATACATTCCCACTCTCTCGCTCTTGCTCTCTTTTACTGCATTAGCACAACAACGCTTCAACTGTTACCTGTTGCGGTAGTTGAACCCCCTTTCCACTGCATGACCTGTCATTGCCACAGTAAATAGTTGAAACCCACTAGTATGAGTAGGAGTTGTTTGAGCCATGTTGTGCCTACTCATTCATGCTTTCTGGTTATGCCTGCTATTGCTTAGAGTTGTGTCAGGTCTGATTCATCGGGGATGAATTGGAAGGGTGATAAACATGTCCTGCTGTTGAGAGCTAAGTGTGTGAACACGATTTGGTAAAGGTAGCGATGAGAGGCCATGTAGGAGTACATGGTGGGTTGTCTCATTGAAACCGTCCTCAGGAACTGAGTTCTGTGTTGGTTGATCCATGAAACAGCTACTACCACACGTTGGGCCCTGAAATATGACCCCGCTCGACTTATTGACTGCCCTTGTTCTCTGTCCAGGAGTTGCAACTAGTTTCTGGTGTTTGTAGTTTACTGGAGGTCGTGCGCAGTGCTGACCCTCGGGGTGGGCTGTGACACGGCAGGTACGTGGCACGGTGTACCGGTCGCCCGTTTGGTGACGCGGGAACCCTGTACACATCATTTGGGGCCGTGAGCGACACCCCGGCCGGATCTCCCCATGGATGGAACCCAAATAGGTGATAAACCTGGACGAGAGACTTGAGTGGTTGGTTAGGTCGTGGTCTACACCCACGTCGGCTTTTGCTTGAAGTCTGCCGAGCACATGTCGTGTGCAGACGCTAAGTGGTGGAAACATGTGTGAAGAAGTACACCCCTGCAGGGTTATATATGATCTATTCGAATAGCCGTGTCCGCGGTAATGGACTTCTGGGTTGCCTCTACAGTTCATAGACAAGTGAAAGTGGATACTCTAACACGCGCAAGATAAGCGTGAGTGCTATGGGTGGCCTTCTCGTAGGGAGACGGGAGCGGATCCATAGTGGTGTATTGATTGGTGAATATGTGGACTCGTGTGCGCCACCTCAAAAGAGTTACTTGCAGTCGTAGTTTAGGATAGCCACCGAGTCAAAGCTGGCTTGCTGCAGTCAAACTCCACCACCCCCTTTGTGATACTGATGCATATGTAGCTAGTTCTGATGTAAGTCTTGCTGAGTACCTTTGTACTCACGTTTGCTTAATTTATGTTTTTGCAGAGAGACTTCAGTCTCGCTAGTGGTTCCGCGTGGACTTCGACGTTTAGCTTGTTACCTCAGCTACGATCTTGTACCCTTGGGAGGGTCTTGTAGATAGTCAGGCTTCTCAGCCTTTTTCATTTGTAGTTGTCTGTACTCAGACATGTTATACTTCAATTGCCTGTATGCTCTGTATGTTGGGTCATATGACCTCTGTTTGTAATAAATGCTATGTTGGCTCTTCTGGGCCTTTATCTATATGAGTTGTTGAGTTATGTTGTGATGCCATGTTGTACAACACATACTTGCATGTTATGCGTACGTGTAATGTGTATTGCTATGTGTGGGATCCGACACCTAGTTGTTTACCTTTGGTAGCCTATCTTACAGGGAAATGTCTCCTAGTGCTTCCACTGAGCCTTGGTAGCTTCCTACTGCTCCAGAACACTTAGGCTGGCCGGCATGTGTCCTTCTTCGTTCCTGTGTCTGTCCCTTAGGGGAAATGTCACGCGTTGTTCCTTTAAGTCCTTGTAGCTTGCTACGACTTGGGTTCATACGTTGATGACCGACACGTTCGTTGCTGGGTCATGTATGCCTGTCTCTGTAATTTAGTGCCACTTTTGGTTTATAACTGGTCATGTCGGCCTGGGTTCTCTGTCATATGGATGCTAGCGACACTATCATATACGTGTGCCAAAATGCGCAAACGGTCCCGGGCCAGGTAAGGTGGCACCCGTGGGGATACCGTGCGTGAGGCCGCAAAGTGATATGATGTGTTACAGGCTAGACC
>LR738714.1:696437319-696447929 GCA_902687465.1 Secale cereale | reverse complement strand
GGGGGTCGGCGGCGGCGGTTGAGTAGGGGAATCGAGGGTGCGGGGGGTCGGCGGAGGCGGCCGGTGGACCGGGGGGTGCTCAGCGGCGAGGGGGACCGAATCTGGCGAGGTGGGATAGCGATTGAGATGGAGGGGGATCGAGATCGAGTGTCCATGAAATTTAAAAATATTCATGATAGTTCAAAAAGTGCCCATGAAATACAATCGAGAAATGAAGGCTACGACTTAAATACAATCGATCTTAGCTAGCTATGTGTTCACAATCTTCTTGCCCTTCTTTTTCGCAAATGGAGTTCTTCTATGGAACGGACGTCCTTTTGGTAGGGTGGTCCTGCTTCTTCTTGTGGTGTATGCTGCTACTTCATCATCGTCGTCATGTTCGATCCTCGGGTCGCCGTACTTGTCGAAGTCTTGCTCATTGGCTACTCCATCCATTCCAATGATCTTCCTTTTGCCTCTCCTCACGACAACACGACTGGGCCTTGACGGGTCGGTAATGAAGAAGCATTGGTCAACTTTGGAAGCCAGTACCCATGGCTCATTTTTCGCGGTGACGTTTGCGCCCGCGGTCTTGGATTTGGCTTCGGGTATAACCATGGTGGTGAAATACCGGTCTTCTTTTAGGCGCTCTTGGCCCATCTGACACGGAACATCGGGACCTTCTCTCCGGCGTAGCTCAGCTCCCAGATCTCCTCGATCCTTCCGTAGTATCTGTCCTTGTCATTACCGGTGTAGGATTCCATCGTTACCCCGGAGTTCTGATAACCATCGCTCTTCATGTCCTTGGCCTCGGTGTAGAATGTGTAGCCGTTGATATCGTACGCCTCATAGGTCATCAGGTTGTGCTCGGCGCCCTGTGACAAGGCGAATATGAGTTGTTCTTCCGCGGAAGAATCCTCATGTAAAGGGTACGACAGAAGCTTCTGCTTGAACAAACGCGTGAAACATGAGTTGTGCTCTTTGATTATATCTCCGTCCGTCCTCTGTTGGCCTCGGTCATTGTACGTCTTCTCAATAAAGGTTTTGTGCTCTACCACCCAAGGATCGACCACGTCTATGTGTTGTAGCACGACTAGGTTTGCTCTTTCAAAGTCGGCGAGTCGACCCTCGAAGTCGACATGCATTTCGCGGCGACCCTCACGGTGACCCCATCCAGCGAGCCTGCCGAGGTGCCTGTTGACGGGCAGACCAACGGGGTTCTCGATGCCTAGATAATTCGTGCAGTAGGAGATGCACTCTTCGGTCAGAAAGCCCCTGGCTATGCTTCCCTCTGGACGTGACATGTTGCGAACGTATCCTTTGATGACACCATTCATCCTTTCGAATGGCATCATGCTGTGCAGAAACGTCGGCCCGAGTTGGATGATATCGTCCACGATATGGACCAGCAGATGCACCATAACATCGAAGAATGCGGGCGGGAAGTACATCTCAAGCTCGCATAGTATCACCATGATCTCTTCCTGTAGCCTTCTGAGTTGCCTCACGCCAACAGACTTCCGAGAGATGACGTCGAAAAAGTTGCATAGGCCAAATAGGGTTTCACGGACGTGCGTGTCCATGATCCCACGGATTGCGACTCGAAGTATCTGCGTCATCAGCACGTGATAGTCGTGAGACTTCATCCCGCTGAACTTCAGCTTCGCTGGGTCTAGGTATCTGCTTATCTTCCCTGCATAACCGTAAGGAAGTTTTACTCCTACGAGGCAGGTGAAAAACTGCTCGATCTCCTCCTGACTTAGAGTGAAGCACGCGGGAGGGTAGTCATTTCCAGTCTTCTTGGCCTTTTTGCCTTTGCGACGACTTTCCGTGTCCTGCTTCGCCTCATCATCACCATCATCATCATGATCATCATATATAGCGTGAAGCTCCTGCCTGATGCCCATTGATTTCAAGTCTGCCCTTGCTTTCGGCCCATCTTTGGTCCTCTCTGGCATGTTGAGCAGGGTACCAAGCAGACTCTCGCACACGTTCTTCGTGATATGCATTACATCAAGGCTGTGAGGCACACGGTGGATCTTCCAGTACGGCAAGTCCCAGAAAACAGACCTCGTTTTCCATACCTTCAGCAGCGGCTCTGGCGCCTTTCGCTTCTTTCCCGGCTCTGGCGCCTTTTGCTTCTTTCCCGGCAATGGGCAATCTTTCCAATTTTTCAACAGCTCGTCTATTTCCTCGCCGCTCCTCGTACGCGGGCGTCCTCGGGGTTCGGTTTCACCATCAGACAGATCCTTGCGTTTTCTCCACAGGTCATCGTCGCGAAGCCACCTTCGATGTCCCATGAACACGGTTTTCGAAGACCCGGGATCTCTATCTAGCTGGCGATACGTTGTGTCATCCATGCACCTGACGCATCCAGAAAATCCGTGGACCACCTGCCCCGCGACATATCCGTAACCGAGATAGTCGTGCACCGTCGTGAGCAGCGCGGTCTCATAGGGAAATATTCTTTCTCTGCGGCGTCCCACGTATTGGCTGGCGTTTTCCACAGCGTGTCAAGCTCCTCTTTCAGTAGCCCCAGATACAGATTGATGTCGTTCCCTGGTTGTTTCGGTCCTTCAATTAGCATACTCATGTGAATGTACTTCCTCTTCATGCACAACCAGGGGGGAAGGTTGTACATCCACACAAACACAGGCCAGGTGCTATGTGTGCTTCTCTGGCTGCCAAACGGATTGACTCCATCGGTGCTCGCGCCCAGCACGATGTTCCTTGGATCGTTCCGAAACTCTAGGTCTTCGAATTTCAACGCTTGCCACTGGCTCGCATCCTTAGGGTGACTCAGCATCTTGTCTTTTTTATCTATCTCCGGATCATTTGCGTCATCTTCTCGCTTCTTCTCCTCCCTATCCGCGTGCCAACGTAGGAGCTTTGCTACCTTAGGGTCCGCGAAATACCGCTGCAGACGAGGAGTGATCGGAAAGTACCACACCACTTTTTGAGGAGCTTTCTTCCTCTTCTCGTATCGAGTGACGCCGCACACCGGACATATGGTAGACTCCGCGTGCTCGTCCCGATAAATGATGCAATTGTTCATGCACACATGGTATTTCATGTGCAGTAAATCCAGAGGACACACGATTTTCTTCGCCTCCTCCAAACTGGTCGGGCACTTGTTCCCCTTGGGAAGACGTTCGTGCCAGAATGACATGTTCTCGTCGAAGCATGCGTCGGTCATTTTGTGTTTTACCTTCATCTCCAGAGCCATGAGCGTTACTTTCAGGCGGGTATCCTCGGGCCTGCATCCTTCATACAATGGAGTAACCGCGTCTAACTCAAGTTGATCCATCTTGGCTTTCTCTCGGGCGGCAGCTCTTGCGTTATCCGTCTGCTTGAGAAGCAGCTCTTGAATATGAGGGTCCTGCACCCAGCCCATCGATGGTCCAGCGCCGTCTGCTTCGCCGGCATCATCATCTTCATGATCATGCCCGTCGTCTGCTCCGGCATCTTCCTCATCATCATGTCCTGCATCTTCTACATGATGACTGTGTACAGCATCATCGTCGTGATCATCTCCTGGGGATTCTTCGTCTTCTCGCTCGCCCGAGCCGCGGTGGTTGTCTTGCTGCCCTTCCTCATTTCTTGCCCGGCCCCCATGGACGACTTCGTAGTCATCTTCATCACCTTGCCACCGATAGCCATCCATGAAACCACGCAAGAGCAGGTGGTCCCGCACCTGCCCGGAATCCGGGTCCGCAATAAGGCTCTTCAGCTTGCGTCTTCGACACAGACATCTTATCTCTATCTCGTTCTTTTGAAGCATCTCGGCCTTCGCGGACCTCAAAAACCTATTCACGATGCCTTCGGTCATCGTGCGCACCATGGTCGCCTCGGGGTAGAGCAAAACGATATTTTAGAACCAAGAAAAAATTTGCCATGACTTTCCCTAAAAATAGGAACAAAAAGAATGCTTAATGCCAAAATTCTCACCGAAACGGAAATGAATCAACATTCCGGGAAAATATTGGCAACTATCGCATTTCAAATACCGGTACACCTCCAAACACAAACACATATGCAACACCACGAACATATGCAACACCACGAACATACATAGATCTAGCTAGGCCATAAAAAGTGCATGTGCACATTGTTGTAGGGAGAACAACATAAATATAGCTTTCCTCCTTACTTACCTATCAAAACAAGGTAATTTAACCACTTAATTTGAATGAATCTATGGTGGAAATGAGGTGAAAAAGAGGAGGGACCCGAGACAAGGAGGAGATGGAGAGAATGAAGTTGGGAGAAAGTGAGTGTGGGTAGAAGATGCTGTCCAAAATATCTTGTTGCTGCCCACTTACTAATGGCGCACCAACTCTAAATGCGCCATTAGTAATCCAGGTTACTAATGGCGCATCTTCTGGTGGTACGCCATTAGTAGTTTTGAAAAAAAATTACTAATGGCGCACTGTTCCACAGTGCGCCATTACTAGTTTAAACTAATAATGACGCACTGTGGAACAGTGCGCCATTAGTATTTTGCAAAAAAAAAAGAATAAAAAATATAATAAAAAAGAACAACATTAGTGGCGTACTTTCCGACAGGTGCGCCATTACTAGTTACAACTAGTAATGGCGCACTGTGTCTGGATGCGCCATTAGTATGTTTGGACAGGCGCACTAGTTCAAAAAAAAATTGATACTAATGGCGCACCCTGGGCCAGGTGCGCCATTAGTAGTTTGAACTCTAATGGCGTATCAGAAGGTGGTGCGCCATTAGTATATACTAATGGCGCACTGCTTGTCTGGTGCGCCATTAGGGTCAATTCCATCTATAGCCCGTTCCTACAACCATTAATGCCAGGCAAGGTGCTTCACTCACCATCGGCTGATGCGGGGGTACATTACAGTTCAGCTACGTATAGAAAACAGCTGCCGTCCTGCTGCCTCCTCACCCTTTCTTCCTCCCAGTACCACTACAATCCTTCTCCAAAGTGATATCATTCTTATACGGATAAGGATAAATTACTCTAAAAGTGATATGATTCTTATACGGATTTCTCGAAAGGAGACTGATGTTCTTTGCTCCCCTAATGAGCTACATTGTAGGTGCTTTCCCCATCAAATATCTAGGAATTCCACTAAATTATGATAAACTTAGAAGTGAGGGCGTTCATCCTTTGATAGAAAAATTGTTGAACACTAGTAGAAAACAGGGCTTTGGTTGAGGCCAGGATAAGGGCATTAATCCCAGTTCACTCACCAACCAGGACCAAAAAGGGAGCATCAGTCCCGATTCATGAGGCTAGGGCATCGGCCGGGCCTCGGGGGCCATTGGTCCCGGTTCGTCTGACACATTTGGTCTCGGTTCCAGACACGAATCGGGACCAATGGGTCTCGCTCTTGGCCCAGCACCTTTAGTCTCGGTTTGTGGCTGAAATCGGGACCAAAGGTTGTCCTCTAGTCCCGGTTCTAGCCACAAAACCGAGACTAAAGAGAAGCCTATATATATACCCCCGCCCTTGCTTTTGTGGTCGGCCGTGTGGGAGAGGTTTGTTGCTCTAGCTCTCACCTCCTATGCACATGAGGTGTTCGATGAAATGCCCGAGCCACACTTAAGCTTTCTCCTCTCAAAGCTCCTTATCCAACCTCCATTTTCGTAAAGATTTGTCTAGGTTTGCCGGTCCGTCCTGTCCCATCCCTGTCCTCACCGTCGTCAATCGCCCGCGCCGATATCGTCACCGGCACCACCGTGGTGAGCCTCTTTTTTAAAACTTCTTTGTAAAAGAAAAAATTCTTACTTGTATGATTCAGATGGATACTTGTATAATTTTCTTAATTTTATTATTGTTTGTTATTATATAGTGCGATGGTTTTAGTATCCGTCCCCGTCGGCCCTCGTCATATCTATGATTCGGATGTGGTATATTATCTTTTATAACTATTTGTTTCATTTTGTGTTTATGACAATTATGCCGACCAAAGTGACATATATGTTTTTATGTAGGAGGTATGTGAAGCGGAAATTCCAACCGACATAGATATTCTCGTCGAGAAGTTAAATTTAGTTGAAAAAGAAAACAATTATTTGAAGCCAAAAAGTGAAAAGAATTGAGGAGAAGAAGATGAAATTGGAGTTGCATGTTGCGGATGTCGTCGATGATGACAAGATCAAGATGGATGAAATGCGTTTGAAGATTAGAAAGATTAAAAAATATACCATTAATCAAGAGGCTTGGTATCACTATATCGTTGAATCAATTGTTACCTTAGTTCAATCTTGATCACATTTTTTGTTGCATTTAAATGTTTACATAGTTTTAATGTATGTTTTTATAAGATACTCTAGAGAGCTATATGTTGTTCTATGAGAACCATGCATGAATTTTATGTATTTATTTTTTCAGTAATAACATTTGATCATTATTGTACTTTGGTTTTAATGTGATGATGAACTTCTATTAATTTGGCCAGTTCTCATTTAATGATGTTCTGTAATGGTTTTTGACACACTTAATTATATATGGGTGAAATGATTATACTTCGAAAGAGTTTGTCCATTTTGTACGCGAAGTGCATTCAGTTTTTGCCGTAACCCTCTCAACATTTGAACACATGCTATGTGGGTGAAATGATAGTACCATGTCAACTTTCAACCTTTTCAGAGTTCATTTGTAGTGCTTTTCAATTTCAGTGCCATTTAGCTCAAAAAATTAGTAAATGCATGAAAAATATCAAATGAAGTTAGAAAGGGTTGAAAATTGATGATGTGGCTTTGAATGGTGCATTTTGAACATACAAAAAGTCTAGAGTTCAAATAAGTTAAAAAAATGAAATCCCTTTGTAACATATCAGTTTTCGTTTGAAACCCTGAAACTTCAAAAGAGATTGTCCATTTTGTACACGAAATGCATCCAGTTTTTGCCTTAACCCTCTCAAATTTTTAGCACATGCTATGTGGGTTAAATGATGATATCATGCCAACTTTCAACCTTTTCAGAGTTCATTTGTAGTGCTTATCGATTTCAGGGTCATTTAGCTCAAAAAAATCAGTAAATACATGAAAAATACCAAATGAAGTTAGAAAGGGTTGAAAATTGATGATGTGTCTTTGAATGGTGCATTTTGAATACACAAAAAGTATGGAGTTCAAATAAGTTCAAAAAATGAAATCCCTTTGTAACAGATGAGTTTTCGTCCGAAACCCTGATACTTCGAAAGTGATTGTCCATTTTGTACACAAAGTGTATCCAATTTTTGCCGTAACCCTCTCAACTTTTTAGCACATGCTATGTGGGTGCAATGATGATACCATGACAACTTTCAACCTTTTCAGAGTTCATTTATAGTGCTTTTCAATTTCAGGGTCATTTAGCTCAAAAAAAATCAATAAATGCATGAAAAATACCAAATGAAGTAAGAAAGGGTTTAAAATTGATGATGTGGCTTTGAATGGTGCATTTTGAACACACACAAAGTCTGGAGTTCAAATAAGTTAAATAAATGAAATCTCTTTGTAACAGATGATTTTTCGTCCGAAACCCTGATACTTCGAAAGAGAATGTCCATTTTGTACATGAAGTGCATCTAGTTTTTTCCGCAACCCTCTCAACTTTTTAGCACATGCTTTGTGGGTGAAATGATGATACCATGCCAACTTTCAACCTTGTCAGAGTTCATTTGTATTGTTTTTTCAATTCCAGGGTCATTTAGCTCAAAAAAATTTAGTAAATGCATGAAAAATACCAAATGAAGTCAGAAAGGGTTGAAAATTGATGATGTGGCTTTCAATGGTGCATTTTGAAGTATCATGATACCATGTCAACTTTCAAACTTTTGTTACAAACTTTAATAGAAAACTAAAAAGCTTTTATAAAACTCGAAAAGCAAAAGGAATCAACTAAAAAGAATCAATAAAAATTAAAACTTATGCAACTAATATTATATAAAATTTATGCAACTAAAATTATGTAAACTTTAACAGCAAACTGAAAGTCTTTTATTGAAATCTAATAGCAAAAAGAATCAACTAAAAAGAATCAATAAGAAATTAAACTTATGCAACTATAATGGTATAACATTGATGCAACTAAAATTATATAAACTCTAACAACAAAATAAAAGGATTTTATAAAAATCTAATAGCAAAAAGAATCAACTAAAAATAATCAATTAAAATATTTTGTTATGATCAACTAAAACAAAACTATAACATTCATCAATAGCAAAAAGAATGAACTAAAAAGCTTTTATAAATCTGTAATTATAATCAAAAAATAGTAACTTAAAATTATATAAAATTTATGCAACTAAAATTATCAAAGTATTTTTATAAAATTCTAATAACAAAAGGAATCAACAAAAAAAATACAAAACTTATGCAACTAAAATTATATAAAATTTATGCAACTAAAATTATATAAAATTTATGCAACTAAAATTATATAACTAAAAATAACATATGCAAAAAATAACATTAAAATTTTGAAAACATAACAAATGCAAAAAATAAAAAAAAATGCCCACCTAATTGCCACCACGGCCTGCATACGATTAGAAACCCTAAAAATGGGCCAGGATGCAGGCCCGTAGTGCAAGCAGGCCCCTTAGGGTGTCAAATAGGCATGTATTGCCTGCAGTTGAGAGGATGTCGAGAGGGTAGCGGCAGCAGCGCTTATAAACCACTCCGAGCCCCTCTCAACTAGCGAGGTGGGATTGAACTTATGGATGCGACAGCAAAGGGCTTTCGTCCTGGTTGGTGGCTCGTACCGGGACGAAAGGCCCCCCTCCCGTCCCGATTTGAGCCACCAACCGGGGCGAAAGCCTTTTGCTTCCCGCCCTTTTGGCTGCTGAAAAGGATCTTTAGTCCCGGTTGGTGGCTCGAACCGGGACGAAAGGCCCGGCCAAATAATTAACTCTTTATGATTTTGCCTTACAGATTGGTGAAGGAGAAAGCTAAACTGTTGAACTGGCACGATGTATCTAGATCCGACACTTCTATCCGCGCCCGACCACCACCGCCACCACCACCACCACGTGAAGAGGAAGGGTACGACCATCACCTGGACCCGCTGGTGCTGCAGAAGATGGATGGAAGACTGGCAAATGGCAACAACGACCAAGGTCTTCTCTTTTAACCATATCTAGCTTCAGTGGTTGGTTTAACATGTACAATACTCCTGAGTTGTGTTGCTTTTATTGATTCATAACACAGACCCGGGACCCTCCCACCATGGTTTTGGGTACCGGGCGAAAAATTCGATTCCGCCTGGTATCCACGTTTCTCGTCACCCCATGACAAACACATGTACCGAGCGATTTTTTTTGAATTTTTTCAAATTTTTTGAATTTAAACTCTGATAGTTAGGTTAGATATGCTAGGAACTTACCAAGAACAAGAACAGTTGTGAGGCGTAGTAGTAAACGTTGGACTGCTGCTTCTATAGCAATTTTTAGGGTAAAAGGGGAAATGTTGTGAAAATAAATGAGGCTGCGGTGATTCGATCTAGCAATCTGAAGGCAAGAGAAGCGCATATACGACCTAACAACTGCGCAAGATGATGGTTGCTGAAGAAATTGAGTCCAGATCTTATCTATAGAACATTGAAAATTTTGAACTCAAAATTCAAATTCAAATTTTCGTCCAAAATTTTTCCGGGAATTCATGGTTACCGCGGTAACCGAGAATATTGGTGCCCCAAGAGAAAAAACATGCACTCGGGATCCAAATCCTTGCCTCCCACAACCGTTGATTGGACTGCATGCAGAATTGCATTCCTATTTTTGTGTAAGCGTCTTATCATCTTTCATCTTGGGCTTGACATGCAATGGCCGCGTAACGTGCACGCTCCACACTACATCGAGTCCTTGGTTAACGGGCCACATAATTGAGATGATATAACTATATTATGTCTTCAGAAAATGGGTTGGCATGCCATAATTCAGATACATGTCGTCTATGTAAACATCATGGCATGATATAATTCAAATATATGATTTATATACTAAGGAAGTGAGCAGAGGGCAATCACATATATGATGTGTCAACTAAGGAGATGGCATTCAATATCGTGTATATGATGTAAAAACTAAGCATTGCAATACAACATATGCATGATATGAGTAATATAACCCTGCCAAGTTTAAGCATACACCTCAGGGGGATAATAGAACTGGTCATCTGCCTCTGAATCCTCCTCTGAAGAGCTATCTGTAACCAGCAACATATCTGCTTCACCAGGTAGCATTGTCTGCTCTGAAGACCTTGTTTTCACTTCAGATTTCTCCATCACCAATTCAAATGGCTGATGCACAGGAAGAGCAGTTGAATATACAAACATTGTCGACAAAAGCAATGAGAAATACAAAAAAGGACGGCATGATATAATTCACAAATATGACGCTTGGCTAAACAGCATGGCATTGCATAATTCAAATATAAAATGCCTTGCAACAAGATAGCATTGCATAATTCACATATATAATGTCTTGCAAAAAGATGGCATTGCATAATTCACATATATGGTAATTAGACACTAAACAGGTGGCATTCACACAAATCATATCTAAACTAAGCAAATGACATAGCAATGCAAGATACCATACGCACGATATGAGCCCTGCCAAGTTAGAGCATGCACCTCGGGGGGGGGGGGGGGGGGGGGGGGGGG
>LR738714.1:696417023-696430736 GCA_902687465.1 Secale cereale | reverse complement strand
GGGGGGGGGGGGGGGGGGGGGGACGTGGCTTGCTAGCTAGCTGCTTCACCGGTGCAGGTTGAGGCGGGGCTGGTATTTATAGAGGGGAGCTGGGGAGCGTGCACGGTGGTGAATGAAGGAGGAAGGAGAAGAGAAAGAAGATTAGGAGAAGGTGGTGGAGATGAGAGGAGAGACAAGTAGGGCAGGGGTGGTCTGGTTTGAGGGGAGCAAACGTGTAAATGCTGTGTTGAATACAAGGACCCGGCCGGCTTCTTTTACCCTAATTTACAACTAATCACTCACTAAAAATGTGCATGCATGCTCAAGTGGATACGGGCATGTGGGTCTCGACGATGGAGTGGAGTGTAACGCAACGCGTGCATGGGATTGGAAATGAAAATGCTTCTCTTGTTGGTTTGCCAGGCAATTACGGCACAGGTCGGTTGCAGGAGATGAACAAACGTACGTACAAAGGGATCAATCAGCCACTGCATGCTGGTCAGCATTGCATCTACGTACTACTGGAAAATCAGTTGAGAAACCGGGCGAGTGTGTGCGCGCGCGCGCACGTACGCACTGGCTGGGCTGGGTGGCATACATGGATAAACAAAGCATTTCCCGCCGAATGGCCGCGCTTTGGTTTGGATGGTCGACGACCAACACCTGAATGGCTGAATGAATACTGTACTCCCTCGTCCAGGTGTATTGGGCGCCTAAGGATCTGCACCATGATCTAGGTGTGATGGGATTGGCCGTAATATTAGATATAATTAGCATTAAAAATCTTGTAAGTTGAGCTAATTAATTGCAATTCATTTGCCTTACCAATCAACATGCAGCACGACGCATGCAACCAGAGTTATTGCCCATAAGATTGAAAACTTGCGCATGAGGGTGAAGCCAACGAGGCATGGGAGTGATACGAGGCTGATTTAATTCCTTCGCGCCTTACTCATTTGGAAATTCTAAAATCGCTAAGATGCCCAATGCACCTGGACGGAGGGAGTAGTACATATCTTCTTGGATTCAGCCGCCTGGCCGTTCTTTGGTAGTGCCACCTCTCGCCTCCTCCCACTGTCCACAACATATTTCCAAAAATACTAGCAGTAGCAGTGCAACAGTACATGCACTAGTATTTCCCCGAGAAAAAAGTGCATACTGGTAGTATTATTTTTTTATCAGAGAAGTGCTTCCCCTTTCGATTTTCATTACTGAAAACCCCAAGCATCCAGAACCTAAACAAACTACTAAAACGAGAAACGGGCAACATAAACTAAAGCAGTCTGCGAGGAGCGACCTTATGGCATATACCCCTTAGGGTTTTTCTCTCTCCTAGGCGACGGCGGAGGCGACTACGGAAACAAACGAGGGTCGATCGGATCGATCGGGCCTCTAGTCCGGCGGGATCCTCCCGATCTAGAAGGACAGATCATGGCGTCAGCGGACTCATCAACGTCAAGGGCCCGTGAGAGGCGATCAATGGAACAGGAGGGAGAGAAGGACAGGGCGAAGGGAGACACGGGTTCGGAAGGTTCGAGGGATGGAGGCAGGGAGTCACAGGAGGATTCTTTGAATGAGAAACTGAAGTTTATGAATCTTAGGGAAGAGGAAGAGGAAGATGTGGTGCTGGAGGAAGATCTGGAAGAGCTAGAGAAAGATGCAGAGTTCATGGCGCTGGCTAGGGTTTATACCAACAAAAAATTCAGCCATGGGGCGTTCTATGGTAATATGCGATCGGCGTGGAACCTGGAGCAGGAGGTGGAGTTTAGGGCTATTGAAGATAACTTGTTCTCGGTACAGATGACTTGTCTGGGAGATTGGGAACGGGTGATGAATGAAGGACCGTGGATCTTCAGGAACTACCCTGTTCTGCTGGCTCCGTATGATGGGTGGTCGGAGGTTAAGGAGGTCGAGCTCAATACCTACCAGGTGTGGATGAGGGTGATGGGTCTGAAGGAGAAGATGAGAACTGCAAATATCGCTAGACAATTGGCGAGAAAGGCTGGGGAGGTGGTGCGGGTAGATGAACGTTCTGTCAAAGGCCAAGGGGGTGGGATCCGAGCTAGAGTTACGTTGGATGTTCGAAAGCCATTGATGAGAGGGGCCAGCCTAACCCTCAGGCAGAAGAAGGTTTTCTTTGAGTTTGAGTATGAGAAAATGCCAGTATACTGTGGTGTCTGCGGCATGGTCAGTCATGTCGCCAAGGAGCATGGCAATGGGGTACACGAGGATAGTGCTATAGTGTATCCTGTTTCTCTGATTGCTCCAGAATTTAGAAGAGATGAACACTGGGCGCAGTTAGGGCAGGATGTAAGGGACTTCAGGAATATTAGGGGAGGAAGAGGAGGTAGAGGAGGGGGAAACTGGAGGAGTGATACGGCTGGAGAGAGGAGAGAAGAAGAGGAGCTTAGAAGCACGGCTAGCAGTCCGGCTAAACCCCCGAATGCTGGGCAAACCATGGGATCATCTAAGAGAAGGCTGGAGTTTGAAGAGAGGGTACATGGGAAAGGTGCGCAGCTCCTGTTAACTGACGGCACAGGCGATGATATGGTGGAACAGAAGGAAGCAAGCTGCAACGGAAAGGAGGAGGGGGAGGATGACACAAGCTCGCAGGGGAGCAAGAGACACAAGGTGGATGATGCGGTGACAATGGACTTGGCAACATTGGCGGCCCCTGGCACAGGGGACCGCCAGGCCCAATGATTCTCTTAGGATGGAACTGCCGCGGGATGCGTCAGTCCCGGGCAGTTCGTGCACTTCGGGACGTCCAGAAGTGCTATAAACCAGATATGCTGTTCCTCTCAGAAGCACACCTGTCTGACGCGGAGGCTGAGAAGCTCATGACAAAGTTAGGGTTCCAGGAGAGGCTGGTTGACCCGAGTGATGGAAGGGCGGGGGGATTGGTGATGTTTTGGAGGAGGGAGTTGAAAGTCACAAAAATAGAAGTTACAAGCAACTTTATTGATGTCATGGTTGATGATGGGAACGAGTGGAGATGTACTGGGTTCTATGGAGAGCCGCCAAGGGAGAACAAATATAAATCTTGGGAGTATCTGAGATCATTGCATCAAGGGAGGGATGCCCCATGGTTGGTGTTCGGAGATTTTAATGAGATCCTTTTTGCGCACGAGAAGGAGGGGGGGGCAGCTCGGGAGCAGAGGCAAATGCAAGGTTTCCGGGATGCTTTGGAAGAGTGTAATCTAGAAGACATGGGGGCTTCCGGAGATAGTTTCACATGGAGCAGAGGGCGGATTAAGGAGAGATTAGATAGAGCGGTTTGCAACCAGAGGTGGGACACCTTGTATCCGCATGCCGGGGTGCTGAATGGAGAGATGACAAAGTCGGATCATCGCCCTATAGTGGTAAACACTGAGTTCTTTGCGCAACAGAACAGACCAAGGATGGGGGGGAAACGGAGATTTGAAGGAAGATGGCTGAAAGAAGAAACAGTGGAGGAGGTGGTTCGCACGGCCTGGCAACGAGCGGAGCAACTTGGTATAGGGCCTTTCAAGGAGAAAGTGGATGGGATCCATACGGAGCTGCATAGATGGGATAGGGAGGTTCTGAAGAAACCTCAAAAACGGATGGAGGCTTTAAAGAGGGAGCTTGAGGACCTGAGAAGGGGGCCGGCGACGGATGCATCAATAGACAGACAAAAGGAGATACTCCTCGTCATTGAGAACTTACTGGAGCAAGAGGAGATTCTGTGGGTGCAAAGAGGCTGCGCAAACTGGCTAAAACATGGCGACAGGAACACTAATTTCTTTCATATGTATGCATCGGCTAGGAAGAAGAAGAACACTATTAAAAGTCTACAAGATGAACATGGAGTGCAGCAGGAAGGGCAGTCGGAGATGGAGGAGATTGTCCAGAAGTATTTTACTAACTTGTTTACATCGCAGGTGCAAAACCCTAATGAGGAGGTAATCCAGCATGTGATACCAAGAGTGACAGCTCAGATGAATGAGATCCTGCTAGCTCCATTCAACGAAGATGATGTGCGGCGAGCTTTGTTCAGTATTGGAGACTTTAAGGCACCAGGGCCGGACGGTTTGCATGCGGCTTTCTACAAACGGTTCTGGCATATGCTGAAGGACGATCTGGTGAAAGAGGTGAAGGAAATATGCCCTAGAGGCAATAATAAAGTTATTATTTATTTCCTTATATCATGATAAATGTTTATTATTCATGCTAGAATTGTATTAACCGGAAACTTAATACATGTGTGAATACATAGACAAAACAGAGTGTCCCTAGTATGCCTCTACTAGACTAGCTCATTGATCAAAGATGGTTATGTTTCCTAACCATAGACATGAGTTGTCATTTGATCAATGGGATCACATCATTAGGAGAATGATGTGATGGACTAGACCCATCCGTTAGCATAGCACTATGATCGTTTAGTTTTACTGCTATTGCTTTCTTCATGACTTATACATGTTCCTATGACTATGAGATTATGCAACTCCCGAATACCGTAGGAACACCTTGTGTGCTATCAAACGTCACAACGTAACTGGGTGATCATAAAGATGCTCTACAGGTGCCTCCGAAAGTATTCGTGGTGTTGGCATAGATCAAGATTAGGATTTGTCACTCCGAGTGTCGGAGAGGTATCTCTGGGCCCTCTCGGTAACACACATCACAATAAGCCTTGCAAGCAAAAGACTAATGAGTTAGTCACGAGATGATGTGTTACGGAACGAGTAAAGAGACTTGCCGGTAACGAGATTGAACTAGGTATAGAAATACCGACGATCGAATCTCGGGCAAGTAACATACCGTTTGACAAAAGGAACAACGTATGTTGTTATGCGGTTCTGACCGATAAAAGATCTTCGTAGAATATGTAGGAGCCAATATGAACATCCAGGTTCCGCTATTGGTTATTGACCAGAGATGAGTCTCGGTCATGTCTACATAGTTCTCGAACCCGTAGGGTCCGCACGCTTAACGTTTGATGACGATCGGTATTATGAGTTTTTGAGTATTGATGTACCGAAGGTAGTTCGGAGTCCCGGATGAGATCACGGACATGACGAGGAGTCTCGGAATGCCCGAGACATAAAGATTGATATATTGGACGGCTATATTCGGACACCGGAAGTATACCGGAAAAGTTTCGGATTTATCGGGAATGCCGGAGGGGGTTACCGGAACCCCCTACGAGAGGGGATGGTCCATAGTGGGCCTAAAGGGTGAGAGAGAGACAGCCCATAGGGCTGGCCGGCGCCCCCACCTAGGAATCCTAGTTGGACTAGGATTGGGGGGGCGCCACCTCTCCTATTCCTTTCCCCCTTCTTCCTTTCGGTGAATCCTACTAGGAATAGGATTGCAATCCTATTCCTAGTAGGACTCCCTCCCTAGCCGCACCAGGAGAGGTTGGCCGGCCTCCCTCCCCTGCTCCTTTATATACGGGGGCAGGGGGGCACCCAAAGACACACAAGTTGAATTGTTTTAGCCGTGTGCGGTGCCCCCCTCCACAGAATCACACCTCGGTCGTACCGTCGCGGAGCTTAGGCGAAGCCCTGCGCCGGTGAACACATCATATCTGTCACCACGCCGTCGTGCTGACGAAACTCTCCCGTGAAGCTCAACTGGATCAAGAGCTCGTGGGACGTCATCAAGCTGAACGTGTGCTGAACGCGGAGGTGCCGTACGTTCGGTGCTTGATCGGTTGGATCGCGAAGAAGTTCGACAACATCAACCGCGTCACTTGACGCTTCCGCTCCCGGTCTACGAGGGTACGTAGACACACTCTCCCCTCTCGTTGCTATGCATCTGGTAGATAGATCTTGCGTGATCGTAGGAAAATTTTAAAATACTACGTTCCCCAACACGACCACTGCAGAAGATAGAGAGAAAATGAAAGTCATTCCCTATGCCTCAGCCATAGGATCTATCATGTATGCAATGCTGTGTACCAGACCTGATGTGTGCCTTGCTATAAGTCTAGCAGGGAGGTACCAAAGTAATCCAGGAGTGGATCACTGGACATCGGTCAAAAACATCCTAAAGTATCTGAAAAGAACAAAGGATATGTTTCTCGTATATGGAGGTGACAAAGAGCTCGTCGTAAACGGTTACGTCGATTCTAGCTTTGACACTGATCCGGATGACTCAAAGTCACAAACCGGATATGTATTTTTATTGAACGGTGGAGCTGTCAGTTGGTGCAGTTCCAAGCAGAGCGTCGTGGCGGGATCTACGTGTGAAGCGGAATACATAGCTGCTTCGGAAGCAGCAAATGAAGGAGTCTGGATGAAGGAGTTCATATCCGATCTAGGTGTAGTACCTAGTGCATCGGGCCCAATGAAAATCTTTTGTGACAACACTGGAGCCATAGCCTTGGCGAAGGAATCCAGGTTTCACAAGAGAACAAAGCACATCAAAAGACGCTTCAATTCCATCCGCGATCTAGTCAAGGAGGGAGACATAGAGATTTGCAAAATACATACGGATCTAAATGTTGCAGACCCGTTGACTAAGCCTCTTCCACGGGCAAAACATGATCAGCACCAAGACTCCATGGGTGTGAGGATCATCACTTTGTAATCTAGATTATTGACTCTAGTTCAAGTGGGAGACTGAAGGAAATATGCCCTAGAGGCAATAATAAAGATGTTATTTGTATTTCCTTATATCATGATAAATGTCTTTTATTCATGCTAGAATTGTATTAACCGGAAACTTAGTACATGTGTGGATACATAGACAAAACAATATGTCCCTAGTATGCCTCTACTAGACTAGCTCATTGATCAAAGATGGCTATGTTTCCTAGCCATAGACATGAGTTGTCATTTGATCAACGGGATCACATCATTAGGAGAATGATGTGATGGACTAGACCCATCCGTTAGCATAGCACTATGATCGTTTAGTTTTACTGCTATTGCTTTCTTCATGACTTATACATGTTCCTATGACTATGAGATTATGCAACTCTCGAATACCGTAGGAACACCTTGTGTGCTATCAAACGTCACAACGTAACTGGGTGATCATAAAGATGCTCTACAGGTGTCTCCGAAAGTATTCGTGGTGTTGGCATAGATCAAGATTAGGATTTGTCACTCCGAGTGTCGGAGAGGTATCTCTGGGCCCTCTCGGTAACACACATCATAATAAGCCTTGCAAGCAAAAGACTAATGAGTTAGTCACGAGATGATGTGTTACGGAACGAGTAAAGAGACTTGCCGGTAACGAGATTGAACTAGGTATAGTGATACCGACGATCGAATCTCGGGCAAGTAACATACCGTTGACAAAAGGAACAACGTATGTTGTTATGCGGTTCGACCGATAAAGATCTTCGTAGAATATGTAGGAGCCAATATGGGCATCCAGGTTCCGCTATTGGTTATTGACCGGAGAAATGTCTCGGTCATGTCTACATAGTTCTCGAACCCGTAGGGTCCGCACGCTTAACGTTCGTTGACGATATAGTATTTAATGAGTTATGTATGTTGGTGACCGAATGTTGTTCGGAGTCCCGGATGTGATCACGGACATGACGAGGAACTCCGGAATGGTCCGGAGATAAAGATTAATATATGAGATAATAGTGTTTGACCTCCGGAAGGGTTCCGGAATTCACCGGAAGGGGTTCCGGATGTTTCCCGAAGTGTTTGGGTACGAGAACACGTTATTTGGGCCAAAAGGGAAAGCACACAAGGTTTTTGGAAAGCGCAAAAGGAAGTTTTGCGGAGTCCAGGGGCCAGACGCCAGGGTCCCTGGCGTCTGGGTCCAGACGCCGGGATCCCTGGCGTCTGGCCCTGGAGTCCGAGAAGGACTCTTGCCTTTCGGGTGAAACCGACTTTGTGAAGGCTTTTACTCCAAGTTTCGACCCCAAGGCTCAACATATAAATAGAGGGGTAGGGCTAGCACCCAAGACAGATCAAGATACACCAAGCCGTGTGCCGGCTACCCCGGCCCTCTAGTTTATCCTCCGTCTAGTTTCTGTAGTGCTTGGCGAAGCCCTGCAGAGATTGTTCTTCATCAACAACCGTCACCACGCCGTCGTGCTGCCGGAACTCATCTACTACTTCGCCCGTCTTGCTGGATCAAGAAGGCGAGGACGTCATCGAGCTGAACGTGTGCTGAACGCGGAGGTGCCGTACGTTCGGTACTAGATCGGGACGGATCGTGAAGGTGCACGACTACATCAACCGCGTTGATAAACGCTTCCGCTTTCAGTCTACGAGGGTACGTAGACACACTCTCCCCTCTCGTTGCTATGCATCTAGTAGATAGATCTTGCGTGATCGTAGGAAAATTTTGAAAATACTACATTCCCCAACAGTGGCATCATGAGCCAGGTCTATGCGTAGATGATATGCACGAGTAGAACACAATGAGATTGTGGACGATACTAGTCATACTGCTTACCAGCATGTCATACTTTGCTTCGGCGGTATTGTGAGATGAAGCGGCCCGGACCGACATTACGCGTACGCTTACGCGAGACTGGTTTCACCGTTACGAGCACTCGTTGCTTAAAGGTGACTGGCGGGTGTCTGTCTCTCTCACTTTAGCTGAATCAAGTGTGGCTACGCCCGGTCCTTGTGAAGGTTAAAACAGCACATACTTGACGAAACATCGTTGTGGTTTTGTATGCGTAGGTAAGAACGGTTCTTGCTAAGCCCGTAGCAGCCACGTAAAACTTGCAACAACAAAGTAGAGGACGTCTAACTTGTTTTTGCAGGGCATGTTGTGATGTGATATGGTCAAGACATGATGAGTTATACGGTTTTGTATGAGATGATCATGTTTTGTAATGTTATCGGCAACTGGCAGGAGCCATATGGTTGTCGCTTTATTGTATGAAATGCAATCGCCATGTAATTGCTTTACTTTATCACTAAGTAGTAGCGATAGTCATAGAAGCAATAGTTGGCAAGACGACAACGATGCTACGATGGAGATCAAGGTGTCGCGCCGGTGACAAAGGTGATCATGACGGTGCTTTGGAGATGGAGATCAAAAGCACAAGATGATGATGGCCATATCATGTCACATATTTTGATTGCATGTGATGTTTATCTTATTATGCTTCTTATTTTGCTTAGAACGACGGTAGCATTATAAGATGATCCCTTACTAAATTTCAAGGTATAAGTGTTCTCCCTGAGTATGCACCGTTGCGAAAGTTCGTCGTGCCGAGACACCACGTGATGATCGGGTGTGATAAGCTCTACGTTCAAATACAATGGGTGTAAGCCAGTTTTGCACACGCAGAATACTAGGGTTAAACTTGACGAGCCTAGCATATACAGATATGGCCTCGGAACACTGGAGACCGAAAGGTCGAGCGTGAATCATATAGTAGATATGATCAACATAAGATGTTCACCATTGAAAACTACTCCATCTCACGTGATGATCGGACATGGTTTAGTTGATTTGGATCACGTGATCATTTAGATGACCAGAGGGATGTCTATCTAAGTGGGAGTTCTTAAGTAATATGATTAATTGAACTTTAATTTATCATGAAGTTAGTCCTGGTAGTATTAGCATATCTATGTTGTAGATCAATAGCTCGCGATGTTGCTCCCCGTTTATTTTATATGTTCCTAGAGAAAACTAAGTTGAAAGATGTTAGTAGCAATGATGCGGAATTGTTCCGTGATCTGAGGATTATCCTCATTGCTGCACAGAGAAATATGTCCTTGATGCACCGCTAGGTGAACAGACCTATTGCAGGAGCAAATGCAGACGTTATGAACGTTTTGACAAAAAGCTCGATATGATGACTACTTGATAGTTTAGTGCACCATACTTTACGGCTTAGAATCGGGACTTCAAAAACGTTTTGAATGCCATGGAGCATATAAGATGTTCCAAGAGTTGAAATTAGTATTTCATACTCATGCCCGTGTCGAGAGGTATAAGACTTCTGACAGTACTTTGCCTACAAGATGGAGGAGAGTAGCTCAACTAGTGAGCATGTGCTCAGATTGTCTGGGTACTACAATTACTTTAATCAAGTGGGAGTTAATCTTCCAGATAAGATAGTAATTGACAAAGTTCTCTAGTCACTATCACCAAGTTAGTAGAACTTTATGATAAACTATAATATGCAAGGGATGACGAAAGGAATTCCCAGCTCTTCGCGATACTGAAGTAGGCGAAGGTAGAAATCATGAAAAAGCATCAAGTGTTGATGGTTAACAAGACCACTTGTTTCAAGTAAAGGGCAAAAGGATAGAAAGGGAACTTCAAGAAGAATGACAAGCAAGTTGTCACTCCCATGAAGAAACCCAAAGCTAAACTCAAGCCTGAAACAAGTGCTTATACTGCAAAGGAAATGGTCACTAAAAGTGGAACTGCCCTAGATACTTGGCGGATAAGAAGGATGGCAAAGTGAACAAAGGTATATTTGATATACAGATTATTGATGTGTATTTTACTAGTGTTCATAGCAACCCCTCAGTATTTGATACTAGTTCAGTTGCTAAAGAGTAGTAACTCGAAATCAGAGTTGCATAATGAACAGAAACTAGTTAAAGGTGAAGTGACGATGTGTGTTGGAAGTAATTCCAAGATTGATATGATCATCATCGCACACTCCCTATACTTTCGGGATTAGTGTTGAACCTAAATAAGTGTTATTTGGTGTTTGTGTTGAGCATGAATATGATTTGATCATGTTTTTTGCAATACGGTTATTCATGTAAGTTAGAGAATAATTGTTGTTCTGTTTACATGAATAAAACCTTCTATGGTCATACACCCAATGAAAATGGTTTGTTGGATCTCGATCGTGTGATACACATATTCATAATATTGAAGCCAAAAGATGCAAGGTTAATAATGATAGTGCAACTTATTTGTGGCACTGCCGTTTAGGTCATATTGGTGTAAAACGCATGAAGAAACTCCATAGTAATGGACTTTTGGAATCACTTGATTATGAATCACTTGGTGCTTGCGAACCATGCCTCATGGGCAAGATGACTAAAAACTCCGTTCTCCGGAACTGTGGAGCAAGCAACAGATTTGTTGGAAATCATACATGCTGATGTATGCAGACCAATGAGTGTTGAAGCTCGCGGCAGGTATCGTTATTTTCTGACCTTCACTGATGATTTGAGCAGATATGGGTATATCTACTTAATGAAGCACAAGTCTGAAACATTTGAAAAGTTCAAAGAATTTCAGAGTGAAGTGGAGAATCATCGTAACAAAATAAGAGTTTCTATGATATGATCGTAGAGGTAAAATATTTGAGTTAGCGAGTTTGGCCTTTAGTAAAAACAATGTGAAATAGTTTCACTACTCACGCCACCTGGAACACCATAGTGTAATGGTGTGTCCGAACGTCATAACCGTACTTTATTAGATATGGTGCGATCGATGATGTCTCTTACCGATCTACCACTATCGCTTTTGGGGTTATGCATTAGAGACAGCTACATTCACGTTAAATAGGGCACCATCTAAATCCGTGGAGATGACACCGTATGAACTGTGGTTTGAGAAACCTAAGCTGTCATTTCTTTAAGTTTGGGACTGCGATGCTTATGTGAAAAAGTTTCAACATGATAAGCTCGAACCCAAATCGGAGAAGTAAATCTTCATAGGATACCCAAAAAGAAACTGTTGGGTACACCTTCTATCACAGATCCGAAGGCAAGATATTCGTTGCTAAGAATGGATCCTTTCTAGAGAAGGAGTTTCTCTCGAAAGAAGTGAGTGGGAGGAAAGTAGAACTTGATGAGGTAATTATACCTGCTCCCGAATTGGAAAGTAGTACATCACAGAAAATTGTTCCAGTGATTCCTACACCAATCAGTGAGGAAGTTAATGATGATGATCATGAAACTTCGGATCAAGTTTCTGCTAAACGTCGTAGATCAACCAGAGTATGTTCCGCACCAGAGTGGTACGGCAACCCAGTTCTGGAAGTCATGTTACTAGACCATGATGAACCTACGAACTATGAGGAAGCGATGGTGAGCCCAGATTCCGCAAAATGGCTTGAGGCCATGAAATCTGAGATGGGATCCATGTATGAGAACAAAGTGTGGACTTTGGTTGACTTGCCCGATGATCGGCAAGCCATCGAAAATAAATGGATCTTCAAGAGGAAGACTGACGCTGACGGTAATGTTACTGTTTACAAAGCTCGACTTGTTACGAAAGGTTTTCGACAAGTTCAAGGAGTTGACTATGATGAGAATTTCTCACCCGTAGCGATGCTTAAAGTCTGTCCGAATCATGTTAGCAATTGCCGCATTTTATGAAATCTGGCAAATGGATAACAAAACTGCATTCTTTAATGGATTTATTAAAGAAGAGTTGTATATGATGCAACCAGAAGGTTTTGTCGATCCTAAAGGTGCTAACAAGGTGTGCAAGCTCCAGCGATCCATCTATGGACTAGTGCAAGCATCTCGGAGTTGGAATATACACTTTGATAAGTTGATCAAAGCATATAGTTTTATACAGACTTGCGGTGAAGCCTGTATTTACAAGAAGTGAGTGGGAGCACTACAACTTTTTCTGATAAGTATATGTGAATGACATATTGTTGATCAGAAATAATGTAGAATTTTCTGGAAAGCATGAAGGAATATTTGAAAGGAGTTTTTCAAAGAAAGACCTTGGTGAAGCTGCTTACATATTGGGCATCAAGATCTACAGAGATAGATCAAGACGCTTGATAAGACTTTCGATGAGTACATACCTTGATAAGATTTTGAAGTAGTTCAAAATGGATCAGTCAAAGAAGGAGTTCTTCCCTGACTTGTAAGGTGTGAAGTTGAGTAAGACTCAAAGCCAGACCACGGCAGAAAAATATAGAGAGAATGAAAGTCATTCCCTATGCCTCAGCCATAGGTTCTATAAAGTATGCCATGCTGTGTACCAAACATGTTGTGTACCTTGCCATGAGTTTGTCAAGGGGGTACAATAGTGATCCAGGAATAGATCACTGTACAGCGGTCAAAATTATCCTTAGTAACTGGATGACTAAGGAAATGTTTCTCGATTATGGAGGTGATAAAGAGTTCGTCGTAAAGGGTTACGTCGATGCAAGCTTTGACACTAAATCCAGATGACTCTAAGTATCAATCTGGATGCATATTGAAAGTGGGAGCAATTAGCTAGAGTAGCTCTATGCAGAGCATTGTAGACATAGAAATTTGCGAAATACATACGGATCTGAATGTGACAGACCCGTTGACTAAACTTCTCTCATGAAGCAAAACATGATCACACCTTAGTACTCTTTGGGTGTTAAACACATAGAGATGTGAACTAGATTATTGACTCTAGTAAACCCTTTGGGTGTTGGTCACATGGCGATGTGAACTATGGGTGTTAATCACATGACGATGTGAACTATCGGTGTTAAATCACATGGCGATGTGAACTAGATTATTGACTCTAGTGCAAGTGGGAGACTGAAGGAAATATGCCCTAGAGGCAATAATAAAGTTATTATTTATTTCCTTATATCATGATAAATGTTTATTATTCATGCTAGAATTGTATTAACCGGAAACTTAATACATGTGTGAATACATAGACAAAACAGAGTGTCCCTAGTATGCCTCTACTAGACTAGCTCATTGATCAAAGATGGTTATGTTTCCTAACCATAGACATGAGTTGTCATTTGATCAATGGGATCACATCATTAGGAGAATGATGTGATGGACTAGACCCATCCGTTAGCATAGCACTATGATCGTTTAGTTTTACTGCTATTGCTTTCTTCAT
>LR738714.1:696340636-696408831 GCA_902687465.1 Secale cereale | reverse complement strand
AAAACCAGGATGCACTATAGCCCCCATTGAGTTACTTCAAGATGGTACTCTAGGAGGTAAGCTAAAATATGCTAAATCAAGCTTAAAAGAAATTCAGTTTTGGACCTCTATAAATCATCTAAAATCAGGTTCAGATTCATAACTTCGTTTTGACTGACCTAATAAAGCATCTCACATATGTCAGCGTGTGGTGCATTTCGCGTTTGCTTCCGCTGTCAGAACAGGCGGTTCTAGCTGGTGCAGTCACTAATCCCTACGGTTATTATCCTGGCAAAGCAAGCTACAACCACATAAGTTTGCCATTAATCCCTGTAGTCAACAATTATATCTGTTCCTAGTCTACTTCCGCAACAGGTTCAAGCAATTTGCTCAGGTATAAGCTGTTCTAGTGTTGAGGTGCAGTCACTAATCTGAAGCCACCGGATCCAAATGAATTTCCCCCTCGCATTCTGGGATAAGGGGGACAGGAAACCCTAATCCCGACCAGGAAATCCCCTCCTGTTAACCAAATCCACATCTCGATCTCAACACGAAGTTGTTTGATGACGCCATGACGCTCCCGGCTCCGGCTCCGGTCGACCGCGCATAGCATCCAACTCCTAGGTGACCCTACGACACAAGGAACAAATCGGCGCTAGAATCTACATCAACACGAGCTCCATCTGAAATCCCACCACGCTAGCGGTGCTTCCAACTCCCAAGCAGCAGCAATTAGTTGTAAAGGAGAGGGGTCGGCGGAGAAGAGCGCTCACCGCGGCCTTCGGCGGCGACATCGGCGGGAGCGGCGGCGGCGGGTGAGGAGGAGGAGGTGGCGGCCGAGGAGGGGGAGGGCTTGTCCCGCTTGAGGGAGCTCTTCAGCGCGGAACGCCTCGGTACCGTCGGCTCCGGCGGAGGAGGAGGGGGCGCGGGGGAGGGTGCAGGGTCTTCGCCGGCGGGCGCCGCTGGCGGCGGCAGGCCTTCGAAGAGGTCGTCGGACGCCATGGAATTTTTTTTCCCCTCACCTGGAGGTGCTCGGTCTGTTTGATTCTCTGCTTTATTTGGGCTGTGCGAAATGGGAGCCCAACTGAGCCGGCCCATTTGCACGCACGCGACATCCAGTTGGTGAGCTTGCAAACGGTGCGACATAAAAATCACCCCAAAAAAAAGCGCACTTGCACGTGGTCAAAACACGCAAGCTCAAAGCGCCAAAAGGTCACGATGCAAATGAACTCGTTTCTCATGGCCGAGTTCACACCCGAGGAGGTGAAGAAAGCTTTAGATAGCATAGGCGATCTCAAGCGCCTGGGGCTGACGGCATGCCGGCGATCTTCTACAAGCGGTATTGGCAGCTTATCGGTGACAGCGTGGTGCAGGAGGTGTTACATGTGTTGCAAGGCGGCAGTTTGCCTGAGGGATGGAACGATACCCTTGTGGTACTTATCCCAAAGGTGAAAAACCCGGAACGGTTAAAAGACCTACGCCCTATTAGCCTATGCAACATAGTGTACAAGCTCGTGTCCAAGGTCATCGCTAACAGACTCAAATGCATCTTGGGGGAGATCATATCTGACAACCAGAGTGCATTCGTCCCAGGGAGGCTGATATCAGATAACACCCTTCTTGCATATGAGATGTCGCACTTCCTGAAGCGTAAGAGATCGGGTGCTACTGGGTTTGCCGCTCTAAAACTGGACATGAGCAAAGCCTACGACCGAGTGGACTGGAACTTCTTGGAGAGTATCATGATCCGACTAGGTTTCTGTGAAGGTTTTGTGCAGCTCATATCAAAGTGTATCCGATCGGTGTCGTACAGATTCAAGATCAACTCGTCGTACACCGACCCAATAGTGCCGGGCAAAGGACTACGTCAAGGAGATCCCATATCCCCCTATCTGTTCCTCATCTGTGCGGAGGGATTCTCGGCGCTGCTCCAAAATGCCGAGAGGAGTGGCAAGCTTAAAGGTATCCAGGTGGCCCCGACGGCTCCGACGGTGTCGCACCTTTTGTTTGCCGACGACTCTCTACTTCTGTTCGAGGCCACGGAGGAGGGAGCAGCTGAAATAAACCGCATTCTGCAGATTTATGAAGCGGGGTCGGGGCAAATGGTCAACCGGGAGAAGTCATCCATCATGTTCAGCAGGAATACAAAGGCGACAATGAAAGGTGCGATTATGGAGATCCTCGGGTTGCAGCAAGAAACATCAAACGGAAAATACCTGGGCCTCCCGCTTTATGTGGGACGCTCAGTTAGGCAATGCTTCGAATATCTGAAGGACAAACTGTGGGCTAAGATCCAGGGGTGGCTGGAAAGGTTCTTCTCAATGCAAGGCAAGGAGATACTGGTGAAAGCAGTAGCACAAGCGATCCCAACGTATGCCATGGGTTGCTTTGATCTGACCAAGGGGCTATGTGAAGAACTGAGTAATATGATCTGCAGATACTGGTGGTCGCAACAAAAAGATGAGAGGAAAATGCACTGGGTGAGTTGGAGAAAAATGAAGCTACCTAAGGAGGAAGGAGGATTAGGTTTCAAAGATATATACTCCTTCAACCTCGCTATGCTATCGCGACAAGTGTGGCGGCTTCTGCAGTCCCCGGATTCCCTGTGCGCTCGAGTTATGCAAGCCAAATACTACCCCGATGGGTGCATCCTATCAGCTACACCAACGACGGGCATGAGCTATACCTGGCGAAGTATCCTCAAAGGAGTGGAGATTGTCAAGGAAGGATGCATTTGGAGAGTAGGGTCGGGGGAGAACATAAGGATTTGGGACGATCCGTGGCTCCCGCGTGATAAATCGAGGCTTCCAACCACTGTACAGGGACAAAACATCCTGACTAAGGTCTCCGAGCTGCTCGACCCGGCTGTAAGCTCATGGGATGAGGAACTAGTGCGACAAACCTTCAATCAAGAAGATGCCGAATCAATTCTATCCATACCAGTATTTGAACAGCATGAAGATTTTATAGCCTGGCACTTTGACCCTAAGGGCCTTTTCTCTGTCAAATCAGCCTACAAAGTTCAGGTAAAGTTGATGAGTACTGAGATCCAAGTACATCAGGGAGAAGGAGCAACAAACGAAGGCTGGCGGAATGCTGTATGGCGAGACATATGGAAGATCAGCTGCCCTGGCAAAGTTCATCATTTCCTGTGGCGCTTCGGGCACAACAGCCACCTGATGTCTACACACGCTTCTACTCTTGTAGACTATGTTGGGCCTCCAAGCGCAGAGGTTTGTAGGACAGCAACAATTTCCCTCAAGTGGATGACCTAAGGTTTATCGAACTCAGGGAAGTAGAGGTTGAAGATGGTCTCTCTCAAGCAACCCTGCAACTAAGATACAAGAAGTCTCTTGTGTCCCCAACACACCTAATACACTTGTTAGATGTATAGGTGCACTAGTTCGGCGAAGAGATGTTAAATGGCAAGTGATATGGATGGCAAAACAAAGTAATATAAATATGTAATAAAAAGTGCAGCAAGCAAACAAGTGGTAAACGTGAGCACAAATGGTATTGCAATGGTGTAAACAAGGCCTAGGGTTCATACTTTCACTAGTGGCAACTCCCAACAACATTAACATAATCGAATCACATGATATTTCCCATAAAACATGCAATGAAGACGCACCCGGAGGTCATTCCTTCGTGGTCAAGAGAGGACGAGAATTATGTAGGGCTACAAAAGCACACCTCAAAGTTCGTAGTTCTCTATCTAAGGATTTCCCAATGTCACCGCGGCCATCCAAAGAGAGTCCCACAATCACCACAACATATCTAAAGGATAGTCAAAGACAAGCACCAAGAGACTCTCAATCTTCAATCAACACACAAGAGAGGAAATCACTCATGAAAATATTTTTCTAATCCATGTCCAATAGACCGCTGTCACCTTGGTCTCGGGGATTATACTAGATAAAGACAAGTGAGTACATCAATCCAATACATAGAGGAAGGGGAAATATCATGGGATCACCCTAGATTAACATAGCCTATGATCACAACGAAGATCACATCATGAGAGAGAGAATTAACCACATAGCTATTGGTAGAAACCTCAGCCCCGAGGAGGAACTACTCCCGCATCATGGAGGGAGGAAGCAACGTCGATGGAGATGAATCCGGGGGCACTTCCCCGTCCCGGCAGGGTGCCGGCACAGGAATTCTGGTCCCCCGAAGCTTGATGTCGATGGCGGCGGAGATCGGAATTGCGTCTGGAGAAAAGGGGTCCAGAATCAGGGTTTCCTCGACGGGTGTTAAATATATGCCAAAGGGGGGCATTAGCGGAGACCTGGGGGGCCCAGGCGCCCCCCCGGCGCGGCCTGGAGGGGGGCCGCGTGGCCAGGGCGCCTGGAGCCCTGGTGGCCCCCCTCCGGCCCTACTTTGGCCGCATGGAAGCTTCCGGAACGCTGATTTTTTATATATTTTTCCCGGAATTTTTCTGGCAGTTTACGTAATGGGAAAACCTGAAATACAAAAACAGCAGAAAACAAAAACTGGCACTGGGGTGCACTGAGTTAATAGGTTAGTCCAAATATGATCAAAAGTGTATGGAAGTGCATAAATATCATAGCAATATCACACAAAAGAGGCATGGAGCAAGCAGAATTTATAGATACGTTTTGGACGTATCAACATCCCCAAGCTTAATTCCTGCTCGTCCTCGAGTAGGTAAATGATAACAAGCATAATTTCTGTGGTGACATGGTATTAACCATATAAGGACTTTTCACAGTCACATGACAAAAGCTTACTGAGACAATGAATCTGTAGTAATTAAGTTGCCTCATGAGAAAATCACAAAGAACTGCAAGTTTTACAATATGATACTAAAACATCAAATAGATTTGTAGTGAGCATGGTGTGCAAATATGATAAAGTGGTACCTCGCTTGCCCCCTTTAGTGAAGCAAAACAAAAATGCAGGGGCACCTCCAAGGTTTAAGTGATGACTAGATACAATGATTTCAGAATAAACGATATCATAATCATGCAAAAGACAATTGTACTTTGGGACAATGCACATTACACTCAGAATGACAATCATGCTCTCAGTAGTTGGTGCTTTAAAGAAGGTGGAGACTCTTGAACCGTGGCTTTTGTTGGCAAGGTTGAAAACCCGTGGTCGGAAACAAAGACAAAACATGTACCAGAGCTCTTGGTTTTAAAAACAGAGGTAATAATTTTTTTTAGATTATGCATATTTCGTCAACGAATGCTAGCAGATAACTCAATTACTTCTCGAGCTGGACAAGTTTCGAGGAACGGCTCCCGAATGAGGATGATCACATCCTCTTAGTCTCCTTTGTTTATCACTACCAAAGTTTTCTGATTTCTCATGAACAAAGCGTGAAGGAGGGTTTGTTTGTTGTATTATTTTTTAATGAGCCGGGCGCACTCTATGCCAGTTCCTTCTCGTATTAAGGGTTTGCACATTAGACATGCAATCCCGGGGTGAAGCTTGTCCAACTTAAAAAGATCATGAATTAACTACTACTTCCTCATGAGCTAAAACAGAGGCACAAAAGAGAAATGCTTTTTTTTTGAATAATTTCGAGATGGTACATGAAAGTCTTCGTTAGGAATGGCAGGTAAATACCATGTATAGGAAGGTATGGTGGACTCATATGGCATAACTGGTTTAAAGGATTTGGGATGCACAAGCAGTCAGTCCGCTTAGTACATGCGAAGGTTAGCAAAAGACTGGGAGCGACCAACTAAGGCTGTGTTCGGTTGAGGGGGATTTGAAGGGGGTTTGGCAGGGATTGAGGTGGATTTAATCCCCTACAAGTCAAAACCTCCCCAAATCCCCTCCAATCCTCTTGTGGAGGGGTGTAACCGAACAAGGCCTAAGAGAGCAATGACGGTCATAATCATGCGGAGCGACAAAGCAACATTGAATTAGGCATGGAAGTTATATCGCTACTCAGAAATTAAAGATCATCAAGGCTTGACAGACTTTCTTTACAGTCTTAAATATGCGTGAGCATATGCCAAGTCAATCAAAATAAATTCTTGAAGGAAGATATCACTAAACCATACCACATCATAGGCAAACAAATCATGTTGGTACTCCAATAACACATTGGGAACCCTCCATCTATTTGAGACTAACCATAAGAAAACATGAACTACTAAGCACCATTATGCACGTAGCATTTTTATCATAGACATATCGACCAGTGCAACAGAAGCCAACTCTCTTAACAAGATAAGCATGATGACTAAAGAGAGTTCCAGCGACCAACTAAACAAAAGCTCTTAAAAAGATAAGCATGAAAACTAAGAGCTGAACATGACAGTAGCTATTGAAGGACCAAGAACATACACAACAAAGATAGACATGAAAATTCTATGTTGTGTTCTAGGTTGAAGTGGAGCGTGTTTCTCTCCGACACAAAGAAAGCTGAGTTCCAACTCGTTATGAAAAGCAAGCAAGGCTAAAGCAAACTAAAAAGGAAACTAAAAGCAAGACGCTCCAAGCATAGCACATAACACATGAAGTGATAAAAATATAGTGAAACGAAAGACGAACTGATAATGTTGATGGAGAATGGGATGCACGGGGGCATCCCCAAGCTTAGACGCTTGAGTCTTCTTGAATATTTCTTGGGGGTGCATGGGGGCATCCCCAAGCTTGAGCGTTTGACACTCCTGAATCTTTTTATCATCTTCCCTCGCACACTTGAAAACTCCCTTCACACATAACTCATCATAATCTGATTAGCGAGGTTAGTACCCATAATAAAATAATTGTTCCTTGCTGGAAATAAGGATATTCTTGAAGGTCTACTGTTTCTCAAGATTGCCAAAAGGTTTTTGCAAAGAAAAAGCAAGCTCAAGGTTTGCAAAACGAAGAAAAGGCAAAACAGGGCAGAATCTGTGAAAAACAGACCAGCAGGTAGTAAATGATTTTTTCGGGGCACTTCCGCAACTCAAATAAAAAAACTCAGAACAGACGCTCGAAAGCCAATTGTATAGAGCACGCTGTCAAAAAAATTCAGATCAAAAAGATGATCTGGTGATTTTATACGAATTTGTCTGTCCAAGGACAGAATCTGTTTTCTGGACTGCACGTCACAACTTTTGAACTTTCTTGCAATCAGAGGCTAAACTTGGCACAAAGCTGAAAAATAAAGATACAATGATGTTGCTACAGTAGTAACACACATCAAGACCACTAAAAACTAAAAGAACAAACTGAAAGTAAAGATAACAAGGGTTGTCTCCCTAGAGCTCTTTCTTTATAGCCATAAAGATAGGCTTAAGACTTTAATGATGCTCTCGTAGGAATAAGAGTTGAAGAACAAAAGAGAGCATCAAGAAGCATATATAAAACATATTTAAGTCTAACATACTTCCTATGCATGGGAATCTTGTAAGAAAATAAATTATTGAAGCACAAAGCAATAAGCATATGAAGACAAAACAAGTGCAGCTTCAAAACCTTCAACATAAAGAGAGGGAACTTGATATTATTGAAATATCTATAAGCATATGTTCCCTTCTCATAATAATTTTCAGTGGGATCACGAATAAACTCAACAATATAAGCATCACATAAAGCCTTGTTACCATGATCCACATGCAAAAAGGTACTCTTACTCTCCACATAAGCATCTTTCGGGAGCCCATGGCTAGGACATTTTAGCATTAACGTTTTCAGTCTCCCCCAAGCTTGAGCTACGCTCTCTCCGTCACGAGACCTAAAGTTATAGATATAGTTCCTGTCTCGATGAATTTCATGAAGAGGATAAAACTTAGTATAAAAGAGAGACATAAGCTCTTGCCAATCAAGCAAGTGCGAGTTATCGAGAAGCTTATACCAATCTGAAGCTTTATCTATAAGTGATACGGCAAACAATTTCCTCATGACAAACTCCCTTGATACACCTGCAAGCTTAAATAATGAACATAGTTGTGACAGATATAGCAAGTGTTCACCGGGATGTCTGTCTCCTGCATAACGATTAGCCAAAACATAATCGATAATACCAGCTGGTATTTTATAGGGCACAATTTCAGTAGGGGGAGGAGCAACCACCATAGGTGTGGGGCGTCTTCCCACAAGCAACGATCCAATAGCAAGGTTGTCCATAAGGATAACTAGTGAAATAAAAACAAGAAACAAAAAGATTTAATTGCAAGATCTAAAGATATACCTTCAAGCACTCACTTCCCCGGCAACGGCGCCAGAAATAGCTTGATGTCTACACACGCTTCTACTCTTGTAGACTATGTTGGGCCTCCAAGCGTAGAGGTTTGTAGGACAGCAGCAATTTCCCTCAAGTGGATGACCTAAGGTTTATCGAACTCAAGGAAGTAGAGGTTGAAGATGGTCTCTCTCAAGCAACCCTGCAACTAAGATACAAGAAGTCTCTTGTGTCCCCAACACACCTAATACACTTGTTAGATGTATAGGTGCACTAGTTCGGCGAAGAGATGTTAAATGGCAAGTGATCTGGATGGCAAAACAAAGTAATATAAATCTGTAATAAAAAGTGCAGCAAGCAAACAAGTGGTAAACGTGAGCACAAATGGTATTGCAATGGTGGAAACAAGGCCTAGGGTTCATACTTTCACTAATGGCAACTCCCAACAACATTAACATAATCGAATCACATGATATTTCCCATAAAACATGCAATGGAGACGCACCCGGAGGTCATTCCTTCGTGGTCAAGAGAGGACGAGAATTATGTAGGGCTACAAAAGCACACCTCAAAGTTCGTAGTTATCTATCTAAGGATTTCCCAATGTCACCGCGGCCATCCAAAGAGAGTCCCACAATCACCACAACATATCTAAAGGATAGTCAAAGACAAGCACCAAGAAACTCTCAATCTTCAATCAACACACAAGAGAGGAAATCACTCATGAAAATATTTTTCTAATCCATGTCCAATAGATCGCTGTCACCTTGGTCTCGGGATTATACTAGATAAAGACAAGTGAGTACATCAATCCAATACACAGAGGAAGGGGAAATATCATGGGATCACCCTAGATTAACATAGCCTATGATCACATCATGGGAGAGAGAATTGACCACATAGCTACTGGTACAAACCTCAGCCCCGAGGAGGAACTACTCCCGCATCATGGAGGGAGGAAGCAACGTCGATGGAGATGAATCCGGGGGCACTTCCCCGTCCCGGCAGGGTGCCGGCACAGGAATTCTGGTCCCCCGAAGCTTGATGGCGATGGCGGCGGAGATCGGAATTGCGTCTGGAGAAAAGGGGTCCGGAATCAGGGTTTCCTCGACGTGTGTTAAATATATGCCAAAGGGGGGCATCAGCGGAGACCTGGGGGGCCCAGGCACCCCCCGGCGCGGCCTGGAGGGGGGCCGCGTGGCCAGGGCGCCTGGAGCCTTGGTGGCCCCCCTTCGGCCCTACTTTGGCCGCATGGAAGCTTCCGGAACGCTGATTTTTTATATATTTTTCCCGGAATTTTTCTGGCAGTTTACGTAATGGGAAAACCTGAAATACAAAAATAGCAGAAAACAGAAACTGGCACTGGGGTGCACTGAGTTAATAGGTTAGTCCAAATATGATCAAAAGTGTATGGAAGTGCATAAATATCATAGCAATATCACACAAAAGAGGCATGGAGCAAGCACAAATTATAGATACGTTTTGGACGTATCACCACCCACTCCACATGAACATCGCGAGGAGAGGAGTCGATTTGGATACACGCTGTGCGGTGTTCGGGAGGCTGTTCGAAGATGGAGGCCATTTCTTCTTCAGATGCAAATGGGTCAAGCAGGTGTGGAGGGAAGCCGGCTTGGACAATGTCAGACAAGATCTTATGACTGCCTCTTCACCTCTGGAAGTGCTCGAAAAAGCTCTCGCCCTACCTGCCATGACAAAACTTAAAGTTATTGGCCTATTATGGAAATGGTGGAATGAGCGTAATAGGATCAGACATGGGGAGCAGAGGACCCCAGCAGAGACGTTCGCAAGCCAACTGATGATCACAACTGCGGAATGGTGTGAGTTCCATGCGAAAGCACCTAAGCCAGCGCCACAGGACCAGGGTAAATGGAGCCCACCACCGCAGGACTGGATTACAATCAACCTGGACGCTTCCTTTATTACTACCAATATGCAGGGAGGATGGGGTTGCATTGCAAGGGATACTGGAGGGGATGTTTTGTTCGCTGCTGCGGGGCCTCTCGCTAACCTCTCCTCGGCCTTACAGGCCGAAGCCCTGGCCCTTATGAAGGCAATCAATATGGCTGAAAACTTTGGTATGGGGAGGGTGATTTTTATGACTGACTGCCTTCCGCTAAAACAAGCTATGGATGCGAATGGATCTGATCGAAGCCAGCTCGGATGCCTCTTCTGCGAGTCCAAATTCTTTCTGCAATTGGGGTTCATAGAGTATAAGATCATATTTGAGCGTCGATCTTGTAATAAACCAGCTCATCTGCTGGCTGGTTGTGGTGCAAGGATGGGCAGTGGTAGTGACCAGGTTTGGCTCACGAACCTCCCCCTTGATGTAATGGGTGATGTGGCCGACGATTTAGTCGAACCCACTAGCTAATGGAATGCATGGTGTTCTAGATAAAAAAAAACACGCAAACTCCAAGTGATAGACATTAGTTGCTTAGCCACCCAAGCTGATAATCGTTAGTGACTAATTGGCAGCGAAAAACCATAAGAACTACCAGCAGCGGTAGATCTAAACGAATTTTGAAGTCTTTTGACCATTTCTTGAAAATGGTGAATAATTGAGCGAACATTTTTTGGAAAACGTGAACGATTTTTTAAAAATGCGAACAATTTTAAATATGTGTGAATATTTGTGAAATTTTGAACAGCTTTTGAAAAATTTGAACATTTTTTGAGGAACGGATTTACTTCTCGTGGAGGCACGGATTTGCTTCCGCAAGAGGCACAATCGTGCCTCTCGGAAAAGGAAAAAAATGTGTTTTTTTTTCATGTGAGGCATTGATTTGCTTGTCGTGGAGACACGGATTTGCTTCCGCGAGACGCATAGTTGTGCTTCTAAGAAATGGGGAAAATGTGTTTTTTTTTCGCGAGAGGAAAATATTTAGTTCTCATGGGGCATGGATTTGCTTTTGTGACAGGCGCGCCTTTTTTCTTTTTTCTTCTTCCGTGAGAGGCTCATGCGGCACGGATTTGCTTTTGTGAGAGGCGCACATTTTTTTTCTTCTTCCGTGAGAGGTACAAATTTACTTTTCGTGGAGGCACGGATTTGCTTCCGCGAGAGGCACGGTCATGGCTATCGAAAAAGGAAACAAATGATTTATTTTTTCTTTTCCTTATGTGAGAAGCACAAATTTACTTCTCGTGAAGGTACGTCATTTACTTCTCGTCGAGGCACTAGGCCTTTTGATGGAAATCACATCGCCATTTTCGAGTACACCCTTGTAGACTTTGCTAGAACTTCATTTCCAAGCATGAATCGATGAAATTGCCACAAAATTACACACTTGTCTCCTAAAACTCACTTAGTCAAATAATATTTGAAGTTTTAAACGAGAGATCTTGTTTAGTAACTTCTATATTCTAATATATCAGTGTAGATGTTACCTGTAGGATCTGGTCGAATAGTGTGGGGAGAAGCCATCAAATCTCAATACATGGTGCAAAAAATGTTGTTGGGTGGCGATCAAGAGTGGGGGAGTAAAGAGTCCCTGAATGTGAGTTGGGCTCATGTAAATCCTATGGTGGGGGGTTATGCCGTAGCATCTTCAAATGGCAACAAGCATAAGTTATTTATACATAACACCATTTGCCAATCTAAGAATTCAAGTGGTAAGTAGTCATAGCATACAAAAAGGAAGGCACCTTGGTTGTTCTTAGATAAGTCTTCGTAAATGAGAAGCTCCTACTCTTCATGAATGCAATGACCAAGAATTCTAACTAGACTCTAGTGCTGCAATTTTTCAACTGGAGTTGCTTTATTTCTAAGCTACTCGATACTTTCTACAGAATCATCACTAAGCCATTTGATGTTAATTTCATTGCCATTTTTAGACACCCTTTTAGACTTTGCCAGAACCTCATTTTCGAGCATGAATCAGAGAAATTTCAACGGAGCAACACATTTGTCTCCTAACACTCACTTTGTCAAATAATGTTTTAATTTTTAAACAAGAGATCTTGTTTAGTTACCTATATATTTGAATATATCAATGTGTATGTTCCTCGTAGCATGTGGTCAATTAGTGTGGGGGGAAGCCATCAAATCACAATATATGGCGCAAAAAAATGTTATCGGACGACGAGCAGGAGTGGGCAAGTAAAGAGTCCGTACAAGTGAGTTGGACTCATGTAAGTCCAACGGTGGGGTCCATGGCCCCCCTCTTGTGAGACTTAGTTATATTGAATCAAGTCAGCCAAACATGTAATGGTTTTGTCGTAGCATCTTCAAATGTCAACAAGCATACATTATTTATACATAACATAATTTGCCAATCTAAGAATAAAATTGATAAGTAATCGTAGCATACAAAAAGGAAGGTACTTTGGATGTTATTAGATAAGTCTTCATATATGAGAAGCTTCTCCTCTTCATAAATGCAATGACCAAGAATTCTAAGTAGGCTTCAATGTTGCAATTTTTCAAATTAAAATTACTTTATTTCCAAGCTCCTCGGTACTTTCTCCAGAATCACCACCAAGCCTTTGATTGTAACTGCATCGCCATTCTGGAATACACCCTTGTAGACTTCACCAAAACCTCATTTCCAAGCATGAATCAGAGAAATTGCCACAGATCAACACGTTTATCTCCTAACAATCACTTAGTCAAATAATGTTTAAATTTTTGAACAAGAGATCTTGTTTAGTTACCACTATATTCGAATATATCAATGCTGGTGTTCCCCATAGCATGTGGTATGTGGAGAAGCCATCGAATCCCATTATATGGCGTAAAAATGATTTCGGTGGCGAACGAGAGTTGGCGAGTAAAGAGTCCATACATGTGAGTTGGACTCATGTAAATCCAGGTGTGCGGTCCATTGCCCCCCTCTTGTGAGTAGAAGTTTCAGTCATTTCAACATATAGGAGGACAAGGATTTGAATTAAACCATACCAGAAATCAATAGTGTAAGGGTTGCATTAGTAGTTACTTACAATGTCCCAACAACACAATCTGTGTTCTCTTGTTTCTGTTTTCCACCAAAGATTCTTACCTTCCTGTTTTTGGAAAGGGGAAGGCGCAGAAGGCGCCAACTAGTTCATTCCAAATCAGGCTCAAGTGCAGGTGACAACATGAATTACATAGCCATGGTAATCTAACTGAGTCAGCAAAGGAAGAAAGTACAAGATGATTGCCTATGAACCTGATTAATGCATGCAAAGATAGGCTCCCGAGAAGAAGATAGAGCCTGATGAGCACAATCGTGTGCAACACCATTAAGGTTTCTCTTAACATGGTAAACAAAAGAATTTATTTTGCTAGTGTTGCAAAAGAAGGCATCCAAATGGTGCCTGATGACCCACAAGTGTAGGGGATCTATCGTAGTCCTTTCGATAAGTAAGAGTGTCGAACCCAACGAGGAGCAGAAGGAAATGATAGGCAGTTTTCAGTAAGGTATTTTCTGCAAGCACTGAAATTATAGATAACAGATAGTTTTGTGATAAGGTAATTGGTAGCAAGTGACAAAAGGTAAAAGTAAATAAGGTGCAGCAAGGTGGCCCAATACTTTTTGTAGCAAAGAACAAGCCCGGATAAACTCTTATATGAAGGAAAGCGCTCCCGAGGACACATGGGAATTATCATCAAGCTAGTTTTCATCACGATCATCTGATTCGCGTTCGCTACTTTGATAATTTGGTATGTGGGTGGACCGGTGCTTGGGTGCTGTCCTTACTTGGACAAGCCTCCCACTTATGATTAACCTCTAATGCAAGCATCCGCAACTACAAAAGAAGTATTAAGGTAAGGGGATGCAATTCTATGGTTCACATCATACTTTGCAAGCATCTTACGGAAAGCACCATGAATAAAGTGTGAACCACCATCAGTCATTAAGTATCTAGGGACTCCAAACCTCGGAAAAATAACTTCTTTAAGCATCTTAATAGAGGTGTTATGATCAACACTACTAGTTGGAATAGCTTCTACCCACTTAGTAATGTAATCAACAGCAACTAAAATATGTGTGTACCCATCAGAGGCAGGAAACGGTCCCATATAATCAAAGCCCCAAACATCAAATGGTTCAATAACAAGTGAATAATTCATAGGCATTACTTGATGTCTACTAATATTACCAATTCTTTGACATTCATCACAAGATAAGACAAACTTACGGGCATCCTTGAAGAGAGTAGGCCAATAAAAACTGGATTGCAATACCTTGTGTGCAGTTCTATCTCCCGCATGGTGTCCTCCATACGCTTCAGAGTGGCACTTGCGTAGGATCTGTTCCTGTTCATACTCAGGTACACAATGTCTAATAATACCGTCTACTCCTTCTTTATAAAGATGTGGATCATCCCAGAAGTAATGTCTCAAATCATAGAAGAACTTTTTCTTTTGCTGGTATGTGAAGCTAGGAGGTATAAACTTAGCAACAATATAGTTAGCATAATCAGCATTACCATGGAGCAGTACGAGAGGTATTTATGACAGCTAATTGTTCATCAGGAAAGCTATCATCAATAGGTTGAGGGTCATCAAGCATATTTTCTAACCTAGACAAGTTATCTGCAACGGGGTTCTTAGCTCCCTTTCTATCAATAATATGCAAGTCAAATTCTTGCAGCAAGAGAACCCATCTAATAAGTCTAGGTTTAGCATCTTTCTTTTCCATAAGGTATTTGATAGCAGCATGATCAGTGTGAATAGTTACTTTAGAATCAACAATATATGGTCTAAACCTATCACAAGCAAATACAAATGCGAAAAATTATTTCTCGGTAGTAGCATAGTTTCTCTGGGCACTATCTAGAGTTTTACTAGCATACTGGATAACATTCAATTTCTTATCAACTCTTTGCCCTAAGACAGCGCCTATAGCATAATCTCTAGCATCACACATAATCTCAAAAGGTAAATTCCAGTCAGGAGGCTGGACAATAGGTGCGGAGATCAATGTTTTCTTAAGTATTTCAAATGCTTCTAGACAATCATCATCAAAGACAAAAGGAATATCTTTTTGTAAGAGATTAATCAGAGGCCTGGAGATTTTGGAGAAGTCCTTTATGAACTTCCTATAAAACTCGGCATGACCAAGGAAACTTCGTATACCTTTGATGTCCTTAGGGCATGGCATCTTTTCAATAGCATCAACTTTAGCTTTGTCGACTTCAATACCTCTTTCAGAAATTTTATGTCCTAAGACAATGCCTTCATTAACCATAAAGTGGCACTTCTCCCAATTCAAAACAAGATTAGTGTCTTCGCATCTCTGCAAAACTCGATCAAGGTTGCTTAAGCAATCATCAAAAGAAGTTCCGTAAACGGAGAAATCATCCATGAACACCTCAACAATCTTTTCACAAAAATCAGAGAATATAGCCATCATGCATCTTTGAAAGGTAGCAGGTGCATTACATAAACCAAAAGGCATACGTCTATAAGCAAAGGTACCGAAATGACAAGTAAAAGTGGTCTTTTCTTGATCCCCTTTTGACACAGGTATTTGAGAGAAACCAGAATAACCATCTAGAAAGCAAAAATGAGTATGTTTGGATAACCTTTCTAGCATTTGATCAATAAAAGGCAAGGGGTAATGATCTTTCTTAGTAGCTTTATTTAACTTACGGAAATCAATTACCATCCTATAACCTGTAACTATTCTTTGTGGGATCAATTCATCTTTATCATTAGGAACGACAGTCATACCTCCCTTCTTAGGGACACAATGGACAGGACTTACCCACCGGCTATCAACAACTGGATAGATAATACCTGCCTCTAGAAGCTTTAGTATTTCCTTCCTTACCACTTCTTTCATCTTAGGATTTAACCGTCGCTGATGATCAATAACCGGCTTAGCATTTTCTTCCAATTTTATATTGTATTGGCATATAGTGGGACTAATGCCCTTAAGATCATCCAGAGTATATCCAAACGCAGCACGGTGCTTCTTCAGAGTTTTCAATAGTTTTTCTTATTCCTGCTCTGAAAGGTTAGCACTAATAATAACATGATATATCTTCTTTTCATCAAGATAAACATACTTAAGATTATCGGGTAAGGGTTTAAGTTCAAACACGGGATCACCCTTGGGTGGAGGAGGATCCCCTAGGATTTCAAGATGCAAGTTGTTTTTCAATACGGGTCCCTGTTTAAAGAATATTTCATCTATTTCCCTTCTCTCATTCATATGCATATCATTCTCATGGTCTAGCAAGTATTGTTCTAAAGGATCATTAGGAGGCACAACAATAGAAGCAAGACCAATAATTTCATCCTTACTAGGCAGTTCTTTATCGAGGGGTTGTCTACGAAATTTAGCAAAGTTAAAATCATGAGACATATGCCCTAAACCAACATTAATGATATCTTTTACGCAGTCTATCTTAGCATTAACACTATTCAAGAAGGGTCTACCAAATATAATGGGACAAAATTCATCTTGTGGGGAACTAAGAACAAGAAAATCCGCAGGGTATTTAGCTTTCCCACACAAGACTTCAACATCTCTAACAATCCCAACTGGTGAAATAGTGTCTCTATTAGCTAGCTTAATAGTAACATCAATCCCTTCTAGCTCAACAGGTGCAATGTCATGATTTTTTTTGATATAAGGTATGAGGGATAATACTCGCACTAGCACCCACGTCACTTAAACCATGATAACAATGATCTCCTATCTTAACAGAGATGACATGCAAGCCTACAATAGGTCTATGTTTATTCCTAGCATTGGGTTTGGCTATTCTAGCAGACTCTCTTGGAGGTAAATAACATGTCCATCTAAATCTTCTACCAAGAGATCTTTAACCATAGCAACACTAGGTTCAACTTTAATTTGCTCAGAGGGTGTAGGTGTTCTAGTATTACTCTTACGAACTACAGTTGAAGCTTGAGCATGATCCTTTATCCTAATAGGGAAAGGTGATTTCTCAATATAAGCAGTAGGAACAATAGGATCAACATTATAAGTGATAGTCTTTTCTTCAACTTTAACAGGTTCAACTACTTTTACTTCAATAGGGGGATGGTATTTAAACCACTTCTCCTTGGGGAGATCAACATGAGTAGCAAAAGATTCACAAAAAGAAGCTACTATCTCAGAGTCAAGTCCATATTTAGTGCTAAACTCACGGAAAACATCGGTATCCATAAAAGCTTTAACACAATCAAACTTCGGGGTCATACCCGACTCCTTACCTTCATCGAGATCCCAATCTTCGGAGTTGCGTTTAATTCTTTCCAATAGATCCCATTTGAATTCAACAATGTTCATCATAAAAGGGCCAGAACAAGAATTATCGAGCATGGTGCGATTATTGAGAGAAAGTCGAGCATAAAATTTTTGAATGATCATTTTCCTTGAGAGCTCATGATTGGGGCATGAATATAACATTGACTTAAGCCTCCCTCAAGCTTGAGGGATGCTTTATCCTTCGCGAGGCTAGAAATTATAAATATAATTACGATCACGATGAACCTGGTGCATAGGGTAGAACTTCTGATGAAATTCCAGCTTCAGACAATTATAGTTACTTGATCCAATATCATCACATAGACTAAACCATGTCAATGCATCTCCCTTCAAAGATAAAGGGAAGACCTTCTTCTTGATAACATCCTCGGGCATACCTGCAAGCTTAAATAATCCACAAACTTCATCCACATAGATTAGATGTAAATCGGGATGTAGTGTTCTGTCTCCTGTAAAAGGATTTTCAAGCAGTTTCTCTATCAAATCCTAAGGAATCTCAAAGCAAACATTTTCAGTAGGTGCAGTAGGTTGAGGAGCAACTATTTGCTCTTCTGTTCGGGGTGAAGACACCCCGAACAAGCCCCTCAAAGGATTATGAGCCATAGTAACAAGTGACAATAAATTTCAGCACACTATATAAATTTTTCCTTACCAAATTCCACTTACCAAAGGCGCTTCACTCCTCGGCAACGGCGCCAGAAAAGAGTCTTGATGACCCACAAGTGTAGGGTATCTATCGTAGTCCTTTCGATAAGTAAGAGTGTCGAACCCAACGAGGAGCAGAAGGAAATGATAGGCAGTTTTCAGTAAGGTATTTTCTGCAAGCACTGAAATTATAGATAACAGATAGTTTTGTGATAAGGTAATTGGTAGCAAGTGACAAAAGGTAAAAGTAAATAAGGTGCAGCAAGGTGGCCCAATCCTTTTTGTAGCAAAGGACAAGCCCGAACAAACTCTTATATGAAGGAAAGCGCTCCCGAGGACACATGGGAATTATCGTCAAGCTAGTTTTCATCACGATCATCTGATTCACGTTCGGTACTTTGATGATTTGGTATGTGGGTGGACTGGTGCTTGGGTGCTATCCTTACTTGGACAAGCCTCCCACTTATGATTAACCTCTAATGCAAGCATCCGCAACTACAAAAGAAGTATTAAGGTAAACCTAACCATAGCCTGAAACATATGGTTCCAAATCAGCCCCTTACGAAGCAACGCATAAACTAGGGTTTAAGCTTATGTCACTCTAGCAACCCATCATCTACTTATTACATATGGTGAAGTGTCATGTAGTCAACGTTCACATGACACCACTAGAGGAGAGACAACATACATCTCATCAAAATATCGAACGAAGACCAAATTCACATGACTACTAATAGCAAGACTTCTCCCATGTCCTCAGGAACAAAAGTAACTACTCACAAGACATAATATTGTTCATGATCAGAGGGGTATTAATATGCATAATGGATCTGAACATATGATCTACCACCAAATAAACCAACTAGCATCATCTACAAGGAGTAATCAACACTACTAGCAACCCACAGGTACCAATCTTAGGTTTGGGTACAAAGATTGGATACAAGAGATGAACTAGGGTTTGAGAGGAGATGGTGCTGGTGAAGATGTTGATGAAGATAGCCCTCCCCAAGATGGGAGAGTTGTTGGTGATGACGGCGGTGACGATTTCCTCCCCCCGGTGGGAAGTATCCCCGGCAGAACAACTCTGCCGGAGCCCTAGATTGGTTTCCGCCTCGGTTCTGCCTCGAGACGGCGGCGTCTGGTCTCGAAAGCCTCCTTATGATTTTTTCCATGTCAAAACACCTCATATAGGAGAAGATGGGCATCGGGGGGCCTACGAGACAGGGGGGCGCGCCCCCCACCCTCGTGGACAGCAGGTGGCCGCCCTCGTGAACTTCTTTCGCCAGATATTTTTTATATTTTCTGAAACGGAGTTCTGTGGATTTTCAGGGCTTTTGAAGTTGTGCAAAATAGGTTTCCAGAGTTTGCTACTTTTCCAACCCAGAATTCTAGCTGCCGACATTCTCCATCTTCATGTAAACCTTGTAAAATAAGAGAGAAAATGCATAAGTATTGTGACATAACGTGTAATAACAGCCCATAATGCAATAAATATCAACATATAAGCATGATGAAAAATGGAAGTATCAGTGCCTAATATCACATCTAACATCAGGAGAAGTGATGCTTATAGTAGCAGCATCTTTGGCAAGAGTAAGGTTATCCGTATAGAAAGTTGCACCCAGAATATTAAACTGCTTAGCCACCATTGCTGCAAAGATTCTTACCTTCTTGAAATATGATATCTTCGGATTGATTTCTATGTCCAACAAGATGTTGCATACTTTGAGATCTCGACAAACTATCTTTACACTTGAATCTTGGTGGAGAAACGAAAATCCTCTTGTGACCCCTTCATTATACTGAATCTAGCTAGCCAATCAAGCCATGATTTTCTTGTAGTATCTTCAAATGGTAATAATCATGAGTTAGTTGTAAACAAGATCATTTGCCAATCTAAGAGGTCCAAGTGACAAATGACCATAACATACCAAAAAGGAAGGCATCCAGACTCTTGTTAGGTAAGTATTCATATATGAGAAGCAATGCTACAAGTTGGGAATAGGTTTGGTTATTTTCTAAGCTCCTCAATTCCTCATCCCAGATCATTAGTAAAACAATCGACAACAGTCGCATTACCATTTTGCAATATACCTTTGCAGACTTTGTCAAAAAACCCTTTTCAAATCACACTTGAATTAGAGAAATTCGCCATTCAATTTACAATGGCTTTAAAACTCACAAATGTCAATTCTAAATTTGGGTGGTCCGACTCTTTGGATTTCCTTCGTTCTTGTTTTTTGGTCCTTTTTTCCTTGTTGGATTACCACATACCAACACATTTGACTCCTAGCACTCACTTAGTAAAAATATCGTTCGCATTTTGAAGGGGGAGATCTTGTTTACTAACCTCTGTATTGGAATACAACAATGCACGGTAGCATGCGGTCGAGTAGAGCGTGGGGAAAAGTAATCGAACCCTTATATATAGAGTTGAAGATTTTGCTAACTGTCAAGCAAGGGCAGGCGAGTACGAGTTTCTACAGGTGAGCGAGAGTCATGTAAACCGAGGGAAGTGGGACCCCCCCTCGGCTGTCAACTCAAAATATCCCTCATGAACACACTAGTAAGCGCGCAATGCCATTCAAAGTCCAAATCTATGTAAATTTGTTTGTCCATTTGTTTAGTGTTAGGGATTAAGCATCTACACATTCCCGCTTTCAGTTATACCATCATATATATGAACAAATTTTCTAAAATCAATGAAATTTTTCTAAAACACACATTTTTTGTAATTCATAAATAATTTCTTTTTGTATGGATGAACATTTTTTAAATATGTAACTAGACCATAAAGGCGCGCGTTGCCGCGCCCGTCCGTTATAACTTATAAATATGATCGTAGAGAAATATACGACAAAATTTCAATGGTTCAAACCATAGGTAGTGGTGTTAGTTTCTGTACATAATCAGTCGATGACAACCGGTGTGGTATGCTAGTGAAAGACCTTGCGACTTTGTGAATATTTTCTGATTGCACATCATGGACAAACTCCAACCTGCGTGTTGCTCCTGCGATGAAACTTTGCTTTGCATCACGGGTGGCCAATTGAACACACATGTGGCTAGCAAATCGATCTTCAACGATGAAGCTTCAATTTGGACATGTTGTGCCGGATTGATCTTGTAGCAATGAACCTTACCAAATCTGTGTCATTGTGGTGGCACACATTTGGTCAAGGGACTTTCATGAGTAGAAACCAACAGTTGTAAACAACAGCTACAATCTAGTAAGTAATTAGAAAGGGACGTTTCATACTATCAACACAACATAGGGCTCTATCATGTGCAATTAATAGATTTCCATAAATCAGTTTGATTTAAACTAAAAAAACAGTTTGACTTGGATATTCAATGCTGCTTACTGGTAGCATATGCTCCAGCACCAGCCGAAACAAGCAAACAATAAGGACAATATAGTACTATTAAAGGATAGGTTATCTACTAATCAACCAAGAACATAAGTTACAAATTCTCTTTCCTAGCCACAACTGAGCAATAGACATCCACATTTGCTTTTCCCAAGCACTAAATGCATTCCTAGCTTGCATGGGACACTTCAATTGTTAGATAAAGTAAAAATTCTTCCTCATAATGATTGGACATGAAAAATCAAATTAGAGTTAATGAGTATTCTGTAAGAGCACGTATGTAAAAGAGAAGAACACTGAAAAACGACAATGAGTCAATGAGGTGACAACAACTTTGTATATCTTAGAATTTGAGTTGACACATACCTTAGGAACTGAATGTGTGTCAGTCGTCACCCATTATCTTTTATCTGCTAACAAAAATAATTTATAAAAGACAGACATTAGAGTCGATATTAACTTGATTTGGAACTTTGTCATTCAATCTAGATGTATAAAGAATAATGCAGTATCCACATAATACAAGACAATGTCACCGTCAAAGATAACGATTCAATCTTGCCAATGCTGAAAGAGGCACCATAAATTTGTAATACGAAACGCCAAGGACTATACAAAAATTAATAGTCGAGTGCTTGAAATATCACACATGCTAGAAATAAGGATCCACAATAAGATCCTAGAAAATGTCGGCTAGCTTGTCAAACTAAAAATATTTTTTCTGAACTATTGTTATCAACAAGCTCAAATAGATGGTACCCTATTGAGACACCCTCTGCATACAAGGCTACATGGAAATCTGTTGGGAATGGCTTTACGCTTTGTTTTGATGTCCATATTAAGAGCTCCGTGTTGAATAGAATTGGAATTTCAATTCAGTGAGGAAACAGAAAGGGCATGCATACGAATTCACCTGTTTGATTGTTCACTGAATTGACCCTTGCAATTTATAGTACTATTTTAAGACACAGAATTAGTGTGACGTATGACTAATAGTCTTGGCGGCCACATGCTAATCACATTGGAAAGGAATAAATCACCATATGGAAGAGCTTTCCTGCAATATGATATAAACTCATAGTATTAGATAAATTGTAAGCATATTAATTCGAGAGATCTGAACTCCACCTGGTCAATAAAGAACACTAAATTTGTAACAAAATTCACAAGAAATAGGTAGGGAGGCTGAAAGTGCAGTATATCGACTAGAGGGGGGGGGGGTGAATAGGCGATTTTTATGGAATGCTTCAAAACATGGAAGTTTCAAAGACAAACGATAGAACCAGTCCTATTTATATGCAGCGGAAGGTAGACTACACTAGACATGCCATAGTCAATTATTCAATGAAGTGAAAGCATGGAGACTAATAGCAGCTAGGCAGTATGGATCAGGATGGAAGATAGAATGAAGCCAATCAGAACAAGTGGTCACACAGTGAAGTCAAATAGATAAGGCAAGCAGGCAATGACTTCACAAAGGCAGGCAGTAAGTAAAGAGAAGGAAGGGATAGAACCAGTGGCTTGGGGAAGACAGTGATTTGTTTGACCAGTTCCAGTTGCTGTGTCAACTGTACATCTGGTTAGGGAGGCTGAGATTTAACTCAGAAGACCGCATCTTCACCTTATCCCTCTTGATCTAAGGACACCTAGTCCTCGCCCAATCACTCTGGTAAGTCTTCAAGGTAGACTTCCAAACCTTCACAGACTTCGTTCACTGGTGATCCACAATGACTCTTGGATGCTCAGAACGCGACGCCTAACCGGCTGGAGGAATCACAGTCCTCAAGTGTAACAAGTCTTTAGGTCACACAGACAGAAAGACTTCAGTGATGCCTAACACTCTTTGGCTCTGGGTGTTTGGGCTTTGTCCTCGCAAGGATCTCTCTCTCAAATGCTTCGAAGGTGGGTTGCTCTCAAACCACAAAAGCCGTGTGATAACTCTGAGCAGCCACCAATTTATGGTGTAGGGGGTGGGCTATTTATAGCCACTGGGCAACCCGACCTGATTTGTCCGAAGTGACCCTGGGTCACTAAGGAACTAACACGTGTTCCAACGGTCAGATTTCAAACACACACAGCAACTTTACTTGGGCTACAAGTAAAGCTGACTCATCCAGCTCTGGATAAGATTTGCTCTCATCATCTTCGCTCGAAGACATAGGATTTGGTTGAGCATCACTTCAGTCACTCTGACTTTGTTCACTTGGACCCCACTTAACAGTACGGTGGTTCCTATGACTCAACAAAGAAGAAAAGGAAACAACAAAACATCTAAGTCTTCACGCTCCATAGTCTTCACACAATGTCTTCTCTTGTCATAGACTTCAATACGATTATCTTCATGTACCACCATTGTCGTCAATGTCTTCATACATTTTTAGGGGTCATCTCCGGTAGGTAAACCGAATCAATGAGGGACTACTACCTGTGTTATCCTGCAATTCTCACAAACACATTAGTCCCTCAACCAGATTTGTCGTCAATACTCCAAAACCAACTAGGGGTGGCACTAGATGCACTTACAATCTCCCCCTTTTTGGTGATTGATGACAAACTGGTTGAAGTTTTCAACGGGGATAAAAGTATGTGAAATTGTAAAGGATAAAGGTATTGTCTTCATAAGTAGCAAAAGGCTCCCCTTGAAGATGTGCATATAGTTGATTTGCTTTTGAATGCAAATGCACATGGCAGGTTGTACTTGTGGAGATCCTCTTCAACTTATGAAGACAATTCATCATGCACAATTGATATGTCGAATGTAATGATATGCATAATGAGAAATGGACGTCTGCAAAATGACTAAGTGCGGCAAATATCGTAGCACATGCGGAATTTATCATCGCATTACAGAGTATCAAAAAACGTAGCAGACGACCATCAAGTTTAAGTGTTACAACTCAAAGAACCAAATGTAGCAAAAACGAGAGTTGTAAACACTAGGCAAAATATAAAGCACCCGCCCATATGGACCCGCTTGAAGACTATCAACTCATATGCTTCTCCCCCTTTTGTCAGTAAGGACCAAAAAGGTTTGATGACATAGAGCCTCTACTCGTTCCCAGGTGGAGCAGGGGAGGATGCAGGGTCGGCGTTGGCGTTTGGCGGTGCAGAAGTAGTTGGTGCAGTGTCGACACACGCTGAGGGAGGAGGTGGTGAGGTAGCATCATCTTGATCATCTATCACCCTGGCGTCAACCGTTGCAGCGGAGGAGTAGTCAGAGTCTTCAAGAGACGGAGTTCAACGCAGAACAGCATTCCTTGGAGGAGTGTGGTCAAACTTGAATCTTTCAGTGAAGCCATCGTCTTGAAGATCTGCTTTAGCACTCAGCAAAGTCAAACTCTTCCATGACCTCCGACAGGTTTCATGAGCAACAAAGGCATTATTGGTGGCAAGGTTACGAATGCGATTGACGTCCACCAAGAGGCTTTGCATCTGACGCTTCAGCCAGTAGTGATGCTTATCCTGTTTCTGATGTAAGGCAACGAGAAGCTCTCGGTCACTGAGAACACGAGATCGCTTCCGAGGCCTTTGGGCAATGGCGCTCTCAGTAGCTTCAGTCTCTGTATGGCGAGGTTGGCAAGTGCGGCCAGCCAGAGGATAAACGTGAGAGACTGCTGGAACTCCTTCAATTTGTTGAGTGAAACTCTGGTGATCAGCGTTGTGAAGACTAACAGGCTCTTTGGCAGGCTCTTGGTATATGGCTTCAGCTGACATATCAACCTATGGCAAGAATATATGATGACTGCGAGCAGAAGGCTAATAGTTGATAGCAGAATGAAGCTTGATGAGGCGCATAATCCATGGAGCGTAGAACTTGAGACCAAAAAGATCAGAGCCTGACACAACCAACTGCATGATAAAGAAATCTTGAGCATTGAAGCTGATGCCATTGAAGATATAGAAGACCAATGTCTTCATTGTGCCTTCAAGCTTGGCTGATGAAGAGTGTCTTTTGACAGGCCATAGAGTTTGCCTGATAATATGATATATGGTGCGTGGAAGATACTCTAGGTCTTCAACAAAGAATTCCTTTGGGTATGCAGCATCGAGTGGCAAAGGCTTCATCATGCTTAGCATTTGGCTCATGTTGGGCTTTGGCTTTTGAAAGATGCTTTTCAAAGCATCGCTGTGTAGTTGACAGCCAGGTTCATATAGTTCTCCTGGAGTGGGCAGGCATGTAAGCTCAATGAGGTCAAAGGCTTTGGCTTCATGATGGACATTGCCTGTCATCCACTCAAGGACCCATGTCTTCGGATCCCTGCTGTAGCCTCGAATGTGGAGGGTTGCATAGAATTGCAGAAGGAGCTCTTCATTCCAGTGCTCTTTGTCAGTCACAAAATTCAGAAGGCCAGCATCACGGAAGCAATCAAGAGCTTCCTCAAGACAGGGCAGTCCATTAATGGCTTCAGTATCAAGGCACATATGAGGGAAAATGCGCCCTTGATCATAGAGTACTCGTGAGTAATAACTGCGCTGTTGATGGCTACAGAACCTATCTGATGATATCCTTGGCTTGGAATAGGGGTTATTGGCGCTGTCAAAGAAGGTGTTGTGCGCAGTGAAGCCATTGGCATTGAAGGACCCTGGTGAAGTGGAAATACCTGGAACCTTGGTATTCTTGGCTTAGGCTTCTGAACCTGAGGCCTGTGCTCAACATGGTAGTCAAATTGAGGACCAGCAGCAGGCGGTCCAGCAGCAGGCGGAGGAACCAGAATGGGCCATCTGACAGAGATGAGCTGGTCATCTTTGTCGTATGCTTGCTCGATGATGTGTGGCCTTGGAGGTGGAACAGGAGCAGTGGCATTGGCTTCAGGCTGCTGAGTGGCCTCAGGTGCAGCACTTGCTTCAGGTGCCATCACTTCAGGCACCACATTGACTTCATGTGCCACATGAGCTTCAGCCATGACAACGTCATTGGCTTCAGTGGTGGTGGTGGCAGCCTCAGAATTTGTAACCTCCACTATAGGAGCTGCAGGGTCGGACACGTTCTCCTCGAGAACAGGGGGTGTGGCAGCACGAGCTTCTTCTTCTTGTTGTTCTTCATCGGCTGATGCAACCGGAATATCTTCAGCCGCTTTGGCTTTAGACTCTGGGAGGTTCACAGTAGGAGAAGCTTCAGGAACAGATTGTTGCTCTTCTCCTTCTGGAACACTTGAAGGAACGACTTGGGGCCTTGGTCATTTGGAAGCCTGTGGAATGCTGGCGACGCCTGTGGTGATGGAGTTGGTTGGGCCTCAAAGTCTTCATCTTCGAGCACCGAACTGGTGACTTGAGTTGGGGGAGTTGCAGGTGTGTCTTGTGGGTTATCAGCCCATGAGTCATCCTGTGCAATTGGCGTCAATGGACGACCAATGCTGATGCGTTCGCTGTTCATGAGAATAGGCGGTGATTCCACATTGTACTCGATCTGAGGAAGGACTTCATCATCTTCAACATTGTCATGAGGACCAATGTCTTCAGCTGCGGTGGGGTCAACAGCTGGAATGTCTTCAGCCTCTGTGGGAGCAGGCTCATGAACAGTCATGCGACGTTCCTGGTGGGTAGATGCAGGACGAGCAACTGAAATTGGCTCGACGACAAGGGGCTCTGTGGAAGCAGCCCAGACCTTCTTGGTCTTGCGCTTCTTTGTGGGTGGAGCATCATCAGTGGTGTTCTTGCGCTTGCGAGCTTCAACTTCAGCGACTTTTGTCTTCTTGCGCTCTGAAGCAACTGTGGAGACCTTAGGCTTCGTGCCTGTCATGCTAGCAGGGAAGACAATGCTAGGCTCTTCCTGCCTTCATTCTTCAGCTTGGACCAGAGTTTGCTTCTTCTTTTTGGCAGCCATCCTGGGGTCGATGCCAGGACGCCCAAGGGCCTTGCGCTTTTCAGCTTCATTGTAGGCTTGGATGCACTTGGCAACCAAGGCCTTGATGCGCTCACGAGAACCTTTGGCTTCTTCAAGCCTCTTGTGAAAGGCTTCCTTGAGCTCTTGCATCATGACTTTGAAATTTTCGACTTCTTGGACGCTGAGCTTGGCCATATGCTTCTTGAACTGAGCCTTTTCATAGTCAATCTTTTGCTTCAGCTCAACAATTCTCTGAGCAAGAGCTAGCTCAGAAGCAATGGCGCCATTGAAGGAGACGCTGAGGCCAACAGGAAGTTGTAGATCGTCAAAGCTGAGGTTGGGGGTGTCAAACCACTCATCAATGAAGTTGTTCAACACTTCCACGTCAAAGAACGGCAAATCGTTGAAGATTTCTGCATCTTGTTTCCTCTTGATCAATTTCTCCAGAGCATCATCAGCTAGATCTTCATTGCTTGATAGATCAATGGCTTCATTAGCGTTCTTGAGAACAACATCTGGAGTCAGAGCTGGACTGAGGTTGTGCATGGGCTTCTTCCTTAGCTGCTTGCTCTTGGATATGCGAGAATGCTCTTCAGATTGCACACTTGGTGCAGATGGAGCAGTGGCCAAGGGCTTCACTCTTGAAGCAATTGGTGGAGAGGTCTTCGAAGCCTTGGATTTCTTCTTCTTCTTGGGCTTCGGAGATGCAGGCGCTTCATCAGAATCAGTGTCGTCTGCAGGTTGATCCACATCCGCCCCTTGAACCCTTATATGACTAATGAGACCTTCTAAGTTGTAGAAGGGCCCAACCAGGTTAGGTTCAGCTTCGCACGTGCTATCGGCACGGGGCGTAGAGGGGCCAGGATTGAAGTCCAATCCCCAATTCTTCTTGTTTTCTTTGGCCGAGTTCTTGGCATACTGAAGATTTCGCTTGAACAAATTGTCGTCGCGACACCATAGCAGTGATGATGGGTCGGCATCTGCTGGTTGTGGCCCACGGACCATGCAAGGATAGAAGCCTTGAGCAATGGCTTCAGCTTGGGTCCTGGGTGGAAGATTCTTGTACATAATGTCTCCCAATGGACGCTTATGGCATTCTTTTCAGCATACTCTTGGGTCACGAATCTGTACTTGAACCACTGTTTAGCCCAATATCTTCGAATCCATTGGATTCGAGTCTTCCTCTGGATCAGTCTTGTACATTTCACTGAGGTCAGGAGGCAAATCTTTGGATGTGTTTCCACAGCGCTGTCTGCCACCCTTCCTTACAGATTTTTTAGTAGCCATTGGGTTCAACCTAAAGGCTTCAAACTGAAGGGCTTCAACACTGGCAAATGCTTCGGTCTATTGGTCAGACATGAACTGGCTTCGGGAGAGTGAATATGACACTGCAAGAATTCTGCAAATGAATGCAGACTATGAGAACCAAGGGACTCTCCCACGGACATGTACATGTGACAGCATTAGATATGCGAGGGAAGGGGAAGAGGTCATATGCATTCTCAAAAGATTTTGAAGCTAAATCAGTTTAGAAGACTTTGACCTCATAGCGCGAAGACATTCACTTATATGTTGAGAGTTGGTTCCAGATTTGTAAGAATCCATGAATAGGTACAAGTGAGGAATCTAACTACGTGTGAAGCATAAGTGAATATTCTAGGCAAAGTATGAGATGCAGACAGGATAGATCCATATATGTGGAGGCAGAAACTTCTTATGGTGAAAAGTGATGAATCTATTGGATCAAGAAGATGGTAAAAAAAGAGTTTTAATTTACCACACGATGAACTACTAGACGGAGAAGTAGTGGATGCCGAGCAGTTCGATCTTCCGTGCCCTAACTTGGCGATGGAAGACACCTACGGCGGCGGCGGAGAAGACGATGTCCGCGGCCGGCGTGAAGACGGCGTCGACGAGGTCGCGGCAGCGAAGCGCTTCGTCGAGAGCTAGCGGAGGCGCTAGGGTTGGTCGAGGTGGAGAGGTGGTAGAAGAGTTTTTGACCGTGATGGGACGTGCATTTATAAGGATGGGAGAGACGACACAACGTAATTATGCAGGTGCCCCTGGCGGTTCACATCTGAGGGACACGTGGCGGACATGTAACACATTGGGAGTTGTCCAACGATCCCACGCATGCCTGGACTGTCGGGGTGGTCGTTCTGGCTTCTCCGGGTTTCAGGCATAAAGGATTGAGCATTAAAATCAGATTTAAAGTTTGTCTCTGTATCTTCTACCGACAAGGACGCAGAGAAGATATTCGACGGTTCTAACAGAATGCATATGATTTGGATAGATAGAGTTTGAGGTGAGGAAGCATAGAGAGGTTAGGGTCCGATCACATTCACTTAGTTCAAAAGTTTCAAATAAGAAGACATAGCTATAAGTGAATGCTGTAGAGGACAGAACACAAGTCTATATTTTTCCTATATGAAGATAAACCAAATGTGAAGACTTTGCAAAAATAACGCCAAGAGAAACACTTCAAACAAAGATTTGGTGGTGGCGTTACCCACCGTATAGAAAGTATTAGACCCAGACACGGCGCACAATTATCTGTTGGGGAACGTAGTATTTTAAAATTTTCCTACGATCACGCAAGATCTATCTACCGGATGCATAGCAACGAGAGGGAAGAGTGTGTCTACGTACCCTCGTAGACCGGGAGCGTAAGCGTCAAGTGACGCGGTTGATGTAGTCGAACTTCTTCACGATTCAACCGATCAAGAACCGAACGTACGGCACCTCCGCGTTCAGCACACGTTCAGCTTGATGACGTCCCATGAGCTCTTGATCCAGTTGAGCTTCACGGGAGAGTTTCGTCAGCACGACGGCGTGGTGACGGATATGATGTATTCACCGGCGCAGGGCTTCGCCTAAGCACCGCGACGGTATGACCGAGGTGTGTTTCTGTGGAGGGGGGCACCGCACACGGCTGGAACAATTCAACTTGTGTGTCTTTGGGTGCCCCCCTGCCCCCGTATATAAAGGAGCAAGGGGGGAGGCCGGCCGGCCCTTCTATGGTGCGGCTAGGGGTGCAATCCTACTAGGAATAGGATTGCAATCCTATTCCTAGTAGGAACTACCAAAGAAGGAAGAGAGGGAAAGGAAAAAGGAGGGAGAGGTGGCGCCCCCCAATCCTAGTCCAACTAGGATCCATTAGGTGGGGCGCCGGCCAGCCCCTATGGGCTGCCTCTCTCTTTCCCTTAAGGCCCACTATAGACCATCCCCCTTCGTAGGGGGTTCCGGTAACCCCCTCCGGCAATCCCGTTAAATCCGAAACTTTTCCGGAACACTTCCGGTGTCCGAATATAGTCGTCCAATATATCAATCTTTATGTCTCGGACATTCCAAGACTCCTCGTCATGTCCGTGATCTCATCCGGGACTCCGAACTACCTTCGGTACATCAAAACTCATAAACTCATAATACCGATCGTCATCAAACGTTAAGCGTGCGGACCCTACGGGTTCGAGAACTATGTAGACATGACCGAGACTCATCTCCGGTCAATAACCAATAGCGGAACCTGGATGTTCATATTGGCTCCTACATATTCTACGAAGATCTTTTATCGGTCAAAACCGCATAACAACATACGTTGTTCCTTTTGTCATCGGTATGTTACTGGCCCGAGATTCGATCGTCGGTATCTCTATACCTAGTTCAATCTCGTTACCGGCAAGTCTCTTTACTCGTACCGTAACACATCATCTCGTGACTAACTCATTAATCTTTTGCTTGCAAGGCTTATTGTGATGTGTGTTACCGAGAGGGCCCAGAGATACCTCTCCGACACTCGGAGTGACAAATCCTAATCTTGATCTATGCCAACACCACGAATACTTTCGGAGACACCTGTAGAGCATCTTTATGATCACCCAGTTACGTTGTGACGTTTGATAGCACACAAGGTGTTCCTACGGTATTCGGGAGTTGCATAATCTCATAGTCATAGGAACATGTATAAGTCATGAAGAAAGCAATAGCAGTAAAACTAAACGATCATAGTGCTATGCTAACGGATGGGTCTTGTCCATCACATCATTCTCCTAATGATGTGATCCCGTTGATCAAATGACAACTCATGTCTATGGTTAGGAAACATAACCATCTTTGATCAATGAGCTAGTCTAGTAGAGGCATACTAGGGACACTCTGTTTTGTCTATGTATTCACACATGTACTAAGTTTCCGGTTAATGCAATTCTAGCATGAATAATAAACATTTATCATGATATAAGGAAATATAAATAACAACTTTATTATTGCCTCTAGGGCATATTTCCTTCATTATCGTGGCGCTCCGAAGTCAAATTCCGCGTTGATGTATTCACACTTAGAATGTAAGTCTTCATTGATTGAAGATATACTTTACTTCGTGTGTTGCACATCTAAGTCATCAATATGCATAAGTGTTAGGATGTGTGCCTGATTACAGGACATTTGAGGATTCTAAGATATTTAGCTCACACCGCAACTTGCAAAACCTTTTCTCATCCAAGGGCATTGTGAAGATATCAGCCAGTTGCTCTTCAGTGTTGACGTGTATGATATCAATATCTTCCATCATGACATGATCTCTGAGAAAGTGATGACGAATTTCAATGTGCTTTATCTTCAAGTGCTGAACTGGGTTGTTGGCAATCTTGATGGCGCTTTCATTATCGCAATAGAGTGGCACATGCTTTAGATGGACACCATAGTCCTTGAGAGTTTGCTTCATCCAGAGAAGCTGAGCACAACAAGATCCATCAGCAATGTGTCCAGATTCAGCAGTGGAGAGTGATACACAGTTCTGCTTCTTTGAACACCAACAGACAAGTGATCATCCCAGAAAGTGACATGTGCCTGATGTAGACTTGCGATCAACTTTGTCACCAGCATAATCAGCATCTGAGAATCCAACTAGATCAAACTCTGAGCCCTTTGGATACCATAATCCTAGTGTTGGGGTGTAAGCCAAATATCGAAGTATTCACTTCACAGCTAAGTGATGCGACTCCTTTGGTGCCGCTTGATATCGAGCACACATGCAAACACTAAGCATAATATCTGGCCTAGATGCACATAAATAAAGTAAAGAACCAATCATGGAGCGGTATACCTTTTGATCGAAATCTTTGCCATTGACGACGGGACCCAGATGGTGTTTAGCTGGCATAGGCGTCGAGTAACCTTTGCAATCTTGCATTCCAAACTTCTTCAGGCAATCTTTGAGATATTCCCCTGGAGATATGAAGATGCCGTTGCTTTGCTGACGAATTTGAAGACCAAGGAAGAACTTCAGCTCACCCAGCATTGACATCTGATATTGCTCTTGCATCATGTGACCAAACTCATCATTGTATCTTTTGTCAGTGCAGCCGAAGATAATGTCATCCACATAGATTTGGCAGACAAACAGTTCACCATCATATGTCTTTGTGAAGAGTGTGGGATCCAGGGAACTAGGTTTGAATCCTTGCTCTTTAGGAAGTCTTTGAGTGTGTCATACCAAGCACGAGGGGCTTGTTTGAGGCCATACAGTGCCTTGTTGAGCTTGTATACCATATCAGGACGTTTTGGATCTTCAAAGCCAGGTGGTTGTGCAACATACACTTCTTCTTCAATCTTGCCATTTAGAAAAGCACTCTTCACATCCATTTGATACAGAAGGATGTTGTGATGGTTTGCATAGGCTAGCAGTATGCGAATAGCTTCAAGCCTAGCCACAGGAGCAAATGTTTCATCGAAGTCAATCCCTTCAACTTGAGTGTATCCTTGAGCAACAAGACGAGCTTTGTTTCTGACAACTTGACCATGCTCATCTTGCTTGTTGCGATATATCCATTTTGTGCCTATTATGTTGTGCTTGTGAGGGTCAGGACGCTTGACAAGTTCCCATACGTTGTTCAGCTCAAACTGTTGAAGCTCTTCTTGCATTGCTTGAATCCATTCAGGTTCCATAAAGGCTTCAGCAACTTTCTTGGGTTCAGGTATTGAGACAAATGCAAAGTGCCCACAGAAATTTGCTAGCTGTGTTGCTCTTGAACAAGTGAGTGGACCAGGTGCATTTATGTTGTCAATTATCTTCTCAACTTGTACTTCATTTGCAACACGAGGATGAGCTGGACGAAGATTTTGTTCTTGCTGTTCATTGTCATCATCAGGAGGATTGTCTTTAGGCTGAGCAATGTCTTCAGGTTGATTTGGAGCAGAAATGATGAGTTCCTCGTCAGGCTGTGCTTCAGAAGGCATGATTTCACCGGTTCCCATTAGCTTGATAGATTCATTAGGTGAAGCTTCATCCAGCACATTTGGCAGGAACTCTCTTTGTGAGCCATTCGTTTCATCAAACCGCACATCCACAGTTTCAACTACTTTATAGAGAAAGATGTTGAAGACTCTGTAGGAGTGTGAGTCCTTTCCATAGCTGAGCATGAAACCTTCATGTGCTTTTGGCGCAAATTTTGACTTGTGATGTGTATCCTTGATCCAGCACTTAGCACCAAATACCCTGAAGTAACTGACGTTTGGCTTCTTGCCAGTAAGGAGTTCATAGGACGTTTTCTTCAAAAGCTTGTGAAGATAAACACGGTTGATGATATGGTATGCAGTATCAATAGCTTCGGGCCAGAACTTTCTTGGTGTCTTGTATTCATCGAGCATCGTTCGAGCCATCTCAATTAGGGTTCTGTTCTTGCGCTCTATGATGCCTGAGGATTGTACGGAGCTGAGAACTCATGAGTAATTCCCATTGTATCCAGATAAAGATCAAGGCCGGTATTCTTGAATTCAGTGCCATTATCACTTCTGATATGCTTGATCTTGACGCCATAGTTGTTCATGGCACGGTTGGCGAAGCGTCTGAAGACATCTTGCACTTCAGTCTTGTAGAGAATTATGTGCACCCATGTGTATCTTGAATAATCATCAACAATGATGAAGCCATAGAGACAAGCTGTAGTAGTGAACGTGGAGTAGTGAGTAGGGCCAAATAAGTCCATGTGAAGCAGCTCGAAGGGTTTGGATGTCGTCATGATTGTCTTCGAGGGATGCTTGGCCCTAGTCATCTTCCCAGCTTCGCAGGCACCACACAGATGATCTTTCTTGAACTTGACGCCCTCGATGCCTACGACGTGCTTTTTTCTTTGCGAGAGTGTGCAAGTTCCTCATGCCGGCATGTCCTAGGCTCCGATGCCAGAGCCATCACTCTGAAGCTTTTGCTAGAAGACATACGGCCATCTGCGGTCCAGCTGAGAAATCTACCATATACAGATCACCTTTTCTCTATCCTTCGAAGACTAGAGACTTGTCAGATTCCATTAGTACAAGGCAACGATATTTTCCAAATATCACAATCATGTTTAAGTCACAAAGCATTGAGACAGACATTAAGTTGAAACCAAGGGATTCAACAAGCATGACTTTATCCATGTGCTGATCCCTTGAGATTGCAACTCTACCTAGACCCAATACTTTGCTTTTACCAGTATCAGCAAATGTGATGTGACTCTTGTTTGATGGACGTAAGGTTGAGTCCATAAGAAGAATTCAATCTCCAGTCATATGATTTGTGCATCCGCTGTCCATAATCCATTCTAAAGTCTTTGGTGTCACTCCCTACAATGCAGTTAGGGGGATATGCTTCACCAATAGTCATGTCCTCGCAAGGATCTCTCTCTCAAATGCTTCGGAGGTGGGTTGCTCTCAAACGACAAAAGCCGTGTGATAACTCTGAGCAGCCACCAATTTATGGTGTAGGGGGTGGGCTATTTATAGCCATTGGGCAACCCGACCTGATTTGTCCGAAGTGACCCTGGGTCACTAAGGAACTGACACGTGTTCCAATGGTCAGATTTCAAACACACACGGCAACTTTACTTGAGCTACAAGTAAAGCTGACTCATCCAGCTCTGGATAAGATTTGCTCTCATCGTCTTCACTCGAAGACATAGGATTTGGTTGAGTATCACTTCAGTCACTCTGACTTTGTTCACTTGGACCCCACTTAACAGTACGGTGGTTCCTATGACTCAACAAAGAAGAAAAGGAAACAACGAAACATCTAAGTCTTCGCGCTCCATAGTCTTCACACAATGTCTTCTCTTGTCATAGACTTCAATATGATTATGTTCATGTACCACCATTGTCGTCAATGTCTTCATACATTTTTAGGGGTCATCTCCGGTAGGTAAACCGAATCAATGGGGGACTACTACCTGTGTTATCCTGCAATTCTCACAAACACATTAGTCCCTCAACCAGGTTTGTTGTCAATACTCCAAAACCAACTAGGGGTGGCACTAGATGCACTTACAACCTTCTAGTACAAGTAGCTTACAAATTTCTTGTCCCTTCCGACGTGTTAGGGTCAATAATTGGAACAGATAGTTGTAGTGATATTATGAACTATCCATCAGCGAAGGGAGAAGGCAGTACCATATAGTTCGAGTGGAGGCACGGTATCACACTCGTATCGTGGCTCCTGTGTTGTTGTGTTCTCGTTTTCCTCCTTTGTGTCCTGAAGCCATTGACATCGTGACCTACACCTCGTCCCCCGTCGCTGCTGTTATCACTCACCAGCCTAACTTCGCTGTCGCCATGATCTCCAAACAAAGTAGCGCTCAGGAGGCAAGAAGGAGAGGAAAGATGTAGTAGAGCACATCATAAGTAGCCTCGTGAAGTAGGGAAGAGGAGGAAGCCAAGAAAACGGAAGGGCAGCGGCGATGCATCTTTCTTGTAATTAATTTCACGAATAAATGATGGCAGCGACTCCACCCATCCCCTCCCCCCACGTCGCGGCTCCGCCCGCTCTGTTTTTTAGGGTTTCTGGTTTAGTCGACGAAGCTCTGCCTGACGACCTTCCATGTGGAACATAATAAAATTCAAGGCCCATCTAACAGCTCTCGGCCCGATTAATGAGAGAAAGCTGAGGTCGCTCTCGGGAGCAGCGGCCCAGACACATTGAGGCAGGCAACGAGTCACGGTGTGGCGGGAAAAGGCCCCTGAGACGCACAGTCCGAGGATCGAACGATCTGGTGCGTTCCGAGCTTATTCGGAGCGTTGAGTTCATAAATCCGATGGTTTAAATCTAACAGCTCTCAGCCCGATTAATGAGAGAAAGCTGAGGTCGCTCTCGGGAGCAGCGGCCCAGACACATTGAGGCAGGCAACGAGTCACGGTGTGGAGGGGAAAAGGCCCCTGGGACGCACAGTCCAAGGATCGAACGATCTGGTGCGTTCCGAGCTTATCCGGAGCGTTGAGTTCATAAATCCGACGGTTTAAAACTCCAAATCGCTGTGGAGGGGTGTAGGTGGCTGCGTTATACTGTTTCTCAATCGACTTTTATTTTACATGATTGTTTCTATGTACGTACATGAATATCATTCTCATTTCAACAATATTACTTCCCTTCTTACAAATAGGTTTCTAGAAAGTTTTTAAAAACCTTTTAAATAAAATACATTTTTTGAACACAAAACAATATCAATCTTTTTGTTTGTTCTTGTTGTTCCCCTGACTTGCCATCTCACTGGCTGTATGATTTGCGTCCAGTAACTGTTTGTCCACCTCCATTCCTTTAGCAGCTTCACTATTATTGTCGTTGCGCTCCTGTTTCCTGCCACCTTCCCCAACCTCCTCTGGCTTCTCCGAACCAGTGTCTACATCCCCAGTAAGAGCTGTCGTGGAGTACCTTCCCTCTCCCTACCCTTGCTAACTTTTGATGGGTTGTTGACCTCTGCCCCTTTTTCCACATTACTACCTGAATCATGCTATACGCACGACACTTGCCAACTGATTCATGCACGATCTTTAAAATCAAACCACACAAGCATAGAACTAAAGAGCTGGCAGCCGCTGGATTGGTGTGTCGTGCAAGGATCGGTCAATAGTTATCGTGTGTGTAGCAGTTTCGTTACTACCTCCACCTCATGTACCCCGTGACCCATCCTTTCTCCAAGACAGACTAGCACTACCACTCCCTAACCTCCCAGCCGGCCTATTGAAGCCATAGCTCCTGCTGCCTCCCGCCCCTTTTCCTCCAGTCCGCCAACCCGCATCCTCCCGAGGATCCCTCTTGTAGTTCATATCAACTTTTAACCACTTCCCAAACTGTGGCTTCTCCCCTTTCTGCAGAATGATGGTGCAGTCCTTCTCTCCATGTCCTATGATGCCACATGTGTAGCAGAAGTCCGGCATAAACTCGTACTCAAAACGACACCATCCACCTTCCTCCTCCTCCTACTCCTCGTTCCCCTTCTTCTCCTTCTTCTTCCCTTCTCCACTATCCCCCTCCCAGCCGTCCAGTGTGCAGCCCCTCATCAATGGCTTATCAATTCTCTTGCGAATTTTGATTCTCGTGTACCTCCCAATGGCATTACCATCAGCTCCAGTATCTGCCTCCACATATTGACCAACTAAATTTCCAATGTCCTCTGTTGCGTCCGCATTCATCATTCCCTCCTCGCGGTGGTGGCGGCGGCGGGCCGAGCCGGTTCAGCTTCCGCGGCTCCTCCGGCCCCTCCGGCGCGCTGGTTCGTCGCGGCCCTGTGGCTGGTCGTGGTTCTGGCGATGGCCTCCTTCCCCCACCCCCTTCCACATCGGCGCGGGCTCATCCCCCTCCCCAAGTCGCTAACCCCACCCTCACATGCTCCGCCTGCCATCGCCCCGGACACTTCCAGTCCAGATACCACAACCCCCCTTCTGCCTTGTCTGTAGGGGTGACAGCCATCTTACAGTTGACTGTCAAAATTGTTCCAAACCCCCTTCTTTTGTTCACTATGGCACTGGTCTCCCTAGATGCTCTTTCTTCGCTTTGGACTCGGAGGTTCCCCTTGTCGCCCCCAACCCGGCTCTATCCAACTCTGGTATCATCTCTGTTAAGGGGAAGAAGGTCACCCCGGAGGTCCTCCTTGACGAGCTCCGTCTCTGGGACGATGGGGGCTGGGACTGGCAGATCAGGCAACTCTCCACCTATGAATTCTCTGCGCTCTTCCCTTCCAAGGAAAGCTTGCGTATGATTTCGTCATGCTCCAGTTTTACCCTGCCTCTTAACCAGCTTGTCGTTTCTGTCAAGGCGGCCACCAATGGATCAAAACCTATTTGCTCTCTCTCCGACGCTTGGATCTTGGTGGATGACGTCCCTCCCTAGCTTCGGTCCACCCCCTTCATGATGGCTTTCAGAGTGCTGATTGGCAAGCCAATCGAAGTGGACCAGGCCTGCTTGTCTGTGCTTGGCCCGGTTCGGCTTCGGGTTTGGAGTATCGTTCCTTGCTGCATTCATGGTGTCAACGACCTCTTCCCAGTCGAGGGGGGGATTCGTCTTCGGGTTCGGGTCGAGGATGGGGCGGGACCTGTCTCTCCACCTCCGCCTCCCCCTCGCCCCTCCTCGGATGGGGGTGGCTCGGACAAAGATGGCGATGGCTTCCCAGAGGAATCCTTCCCAGGCAAGGACCATCATTTCACTCAATCCGAATGGGATGGCATGACTGCGGAGGATCGAGACCACTTCCAGGAGAATGCTCCGGTTGATGGCGGGAAGCAGGGTTCGCGGGGCGCGGCTGTGGGAATGGCGGCGGGTTTGGGAGGGGCAAAAGGTACTCCCTTTTCTGCCATGTGCTCCAACCTGCCCGTTCGCCCGGCCTCTCCCTCGCTGTCTGGCATCGAAGATCTTCCACCTAGCAATCCCAAGTCCAAGGCATTGAGCAAGAAGAAAAAGTCGTCAGTGAGGAAATTCTCTGGCCGCAGCAGGGCCTCGGGCGAATCCAAGCAGACGGTGACTGGGCTTTGCCGCCGGCTGGATGCTGATCTGGGTGCTGCCTCCGGGCCTTCGTCGGCTGCTACCACTCCGAGCCGTGCTCGCCCGACGCCGCTCCGGTCCCTCGCTTCCACGGCCCGCAAGAGCGGTTGTCTCTCTCTCAGCAGCGAGCGGGTGGCCGATCGGGCTGCTAGGCGGGCTGCGGCCAGAGACCTCCCTCCCACAGGTACCACACAAAGCTCCCCTTCTCTCCCCAACACCGCTCCTTCACCTGTTCGTGTTGTTCTTTCTGCACAGTCGAATGAGCATTTATTACATATTTTAGATGATGTTGGGATCGTGTGTGATCCCAGTTTTGGTTCCCCTTCTTCTCTACTTGATCTTATCCGTGCGAATGAATTGGTTCAGGCTGATATTGCCAAGGCTAAGGAGGCTAGGGAGGTTGGGGCCTGTACCGCCACCTCACCAATTGTGGCTGGCGAGGCTGAGGAGGGGGCTGTCAGGGATCATGTCTCTCCGGCGCGGACCTCACCAGTTGTGGCTGGTGAGGCGGTGGAGAGGACTAGCGGGGAGCATTGCCCCCTGGCACGGCCTCGGGGGAGACCTGGCAAGAGAATTAGGGCTTGCATGGCGCCCAGTAGATCGAGTCTACGCATCAAGAATCTCTCCTGCCGATGAATGCCCTGTTTTGGAATATCAGAGGTTTCGGTGCTAGGGGGCGCCGAGATCAGATTAAAGACCTTGTCAGGTCCGAGAATATTGACTTTATAGGTCTCGTAGAAACCTTTAAACCCTCCTTCTCCCCGAACGAGCTTGCTGCAGTGGCTGGGATCGATAGATTCGACTGGAACTTTCTCCCCTCTTCTGGTCATTCTGGTGGTTTTTTGTTAGGGTCAAGACGCGATGTCTTTGACTTTGTGACGTTTGATCACGGTATTTTCTGGGCTAGCTGGGTGGTAAGACATCGATCTCTGAATGTTCTCTTGGAAGTGATGGTGATTTATGGTCCGGCTAACCATTCCCTTTCCTATATTTTCTTGGACGAGATTTAAACAAAATCGATTCTTGTAACCTTCCTTTGTTGATTGGTGCTGACTTCAATCTGCTACATTCCCCCCTAGACAAAACCTCACCAAATTTCTCATGGCCTCTAGCCAATGCCGTTAATGCTTTTATCTGGGATGTGGCTGTCCGCGAGTTTCCTCGGGTTGGAGCCCAATACACCTGGACTAACCATCAAACCCCCCATTCGTTCGGTTCTGGACCGTGTCTTTGTTTGTCCTAGGTGGGACTCTACCTTTCCCAGCTCCTCCCTGAAGGCACTACCGCTTGTGGGCTCGGACCATACGCCTTTGATTTTAGATGATGGTATCCAGATGACTTCCTCCCCCCCGGTTCCAGTTCGACGCTTCTTGGCTTTTAGTTGACGGCTTCCCCGACCTCTTAGCTACCAAGATCACCACTTTCCTTTCTAACCTCCGGCGCTCTTTCGGTCCGATGGATGACTGGCACCAATGCTCTTATTTCCTTCGAAAATTCCTACGGGGGTGGGCCTGTAATCATGTTGCGGCTTCTAGACGTGACAAAGCTCGTATCACTGCTCAAATCAACCTCTTGGACGCACGGGCCGACGGGCCTGGTTTTTCCTCCTTGGACTGGCAAGCTCGTTATGATCTCGAAGAAGCCTTACTTTCTCTACATCGTCAACAGGAAATATATTGGAGACAAAGGGGCACGATCAATTGGACTCTGAAAGGAGACTTGCCCTCGGCTTACTTCTTTGCTATTGCCAATGGCAGACGACACCGATGTGTGATTGATAGCTTGATCATTGATAATATTAGGGTCTCGGATCCGGCCCTGATTTTGGCACACGTAGTGCATTTCTTCTCAGCTCTTCTTGCCGCCAAACCTGAGGTGGGATTCCGGTTGGCTAACTCCTTCTGGGAATCTCAGGAGTTGGTGTCGAATAACGAGAACGAAAATCTGCTGCTTCCCCTCTCCGATGATGAAATTCTTTTTACAATCCGTTCGGCGAACCTAAATGCGGCGTCTGGTCCCGATGGGTTCTCTATCCCCTTCTTTAGGCATTTCTGGCCACAAATCAAGGGTTTGGTTATCGCTGTTATCCAGGGTTTCTGGCTGGGCACTGTCGACATTTCCAGACTTAACTATGCTGTGCTGACTCTTATTCCTAAGGTCAAAGGGGCGGACCAGATTACGCAGTTTAGACCTATAGCTTTGGTCAATAACTTTGCTAAATTTCCGGCTAAATGTTTCGCTACCAGGCTCTCCCCCATTGCGCACCGCAAGATCAGTCTGTTCCAATTGGCTTTCATTAAGGGACGATACATTCTGGACGGGGGGTTCTATGTTTACATGAGATCGTTCATGATCTGCATCTGCAGGGAACCAAAGCAGTCGTTCTGAAACTTGATTTCGAAAAAGCTTATGATTCCGTCAGTTGGTCTTTTCTCCGCCAAGTCTTGCTGGCCAAAGGCTTTGATGGTGCTATTGTACACAGGCTGTTGCAGTTGGTCAAGGGACCACACTGCGGTCTCTGTGAATGGGCAGATTAGTAACTTCTTCGCCAATGGCAGGGGCCTTAGGCAAGGTGATCCTGCATCTCCTATTCTCTTCAACTTCGTGGCGGATACTCTTTCTCGAATTTTGACTAGGGCTGTCTCGGCTGGTCATATTACCCCTGTCAGCTCTCACCTTCTCCCCAACGACATTTCTCACTTACAATACGCGGATGACACCATCATTCTAGTTGAACTGAATGAACCTAGCCTAATTCACCTGAAGTTCCTTCTCCTGTGCTTTGAGGCATTATCGGGCCTTAAGATCAATTTCGCTAAAAATGAGGTCATTGTCACCGGGGTCTCGGACGCAGAAGCTCAAAGAGTTGCTCACCTCATCAATTGCTCCCGAGGCTCTTTCCCCTTTAAATATTTAGGCCTTCCCATATCTCCTCTAAAACTTCTGGCTAAAGACTTCACACCGATTGTCACTAAGGTGGGGAACCGTGTTCTTCCGTGGAGAGTGCGTTATAATACTCAGGCGGGCAAGGTTGCTCTCACTAATGCTTGCTTTTCCTCACTTTCAATGTTCCTTATGGGTTTCTACCTTCTTTCGGGCGGCACACATGCAGGTTTCGATAAGCACAGGGGTGCCTTCTATTGGAACTCTGCGGATAACAAATGTAAATATAGTCTGGTTAAATGGCGCAACATTTGTAGACCAAAGTCCTTGGGAGGACTTGGTATTCTCAATACAGCTATCATGAACAAATGTCTCCTCCTCAAGTGGTGGTGGAAGATAATGACGGCGAGTGATAGTCCGCTTTGGTTGAATTTACTTAAGGCCAAATATTTCCCGGCCTCGAGCCTGATGTCCGCGTCTCGTCTCGGAGGGTCTCAGTTTTGGCATCAGCTTGTCTCAATCAGACCACTTTTCCAGTCTTTGGTGAAATTTGTAGTTAGGAATGGCAAGTCTACCCGTTTTTGGCTTGATTGGTGGGTCGGGGACTCCACACTCGCAGTGGCCTTCCCCACTCTGTTCTCTTACTGTCCCACCCCTAAGATCTCGATCTTCGAGCTCTCGAACAATAATTGGGACTTAGATTTCCGTAGAACTCTCTCTCTCTCGCAGAGTTGGAAGACTGGCATCGTCTTACTGCCTGCTTCCCCTTCCTCTCGGTGGGTGAGGACTCGGTGACCTGGCCCCACTCCTCTTCTGGTCGCTTCACGGTCAAGTCTGCTCATGCTAAGGTCATCACTGGCACCCCTACTCAGAAATTCAGGAGCATTTGGAAGGCCCGTGTCCCACCAAAGTTTAAGATTTTCCTTTGGCAAGCTTTTCGTGGAAAGCTTGCAGCGGCCGATCAAATCAAGAAAAGAAATGGTCCGGGTTCGGATAGGTGCTCCTTATGTGGGGTGGTTGAGGATACTGAACACATTTTCTTCCACTGCTCGCTAGCTAAGTTCTTTTGGTGTTGTATCCGCATCTGGCTACGAGTTAGATGGTACCCCGCTTCTTTCGCATACGTTAGAAGGTTGGCTAGTGTCCTAGTTGGGAACACTAAGCGGGTTTTCTGGGTCGGTTTTGCAGCCTCTTGCTGGACTATTTGGACCACTCGGAATAAGTTTACTATCGAGCATGTTTTTCCGGCTAACCCTGCTAGTTGCTTATTTAATACTGGTGTGTTACTGCAGCAGTGGAGATTATTGACTAAAGAGGAGGACCATGAGGCGTTTGATGCGATGGCTGCCAAGATTCGATCTACTGCTTCACTACTTTGGCAGCGCTCCCAGATGGCGCCTCCTCCGTAATATTTTTGGGTCTCTATCGATGTTGGCCTGCGTGCCTGTTTCGGCTTGGGTGCCGTGTAAGAACTTATTGTCGGGTATTTGGGCGCCTTCTGGACTTGTTGCTTGTTGGTGTTATGACTCTGCCTGGTGGCTTTATTTATAAAGTCGGGCGCAATCCTTTTCTCTAAAAAGGTTGAACACTCTCACCCACATCGGGATGTTATTAAACTCATAGTCCTCAATCCTCCTGATGGGTACAAAATCCTCCACTACAACAAGATCTTTGTCAAACATCCACGGACCATTACCCAACGCTTTCCTCTTTCCCGTATCGTGGTAAAATGTGAACATGAACAAGTTCTCACCCACTTCCTTGTAGTCGATACCCTTGATGGGGCACCAAACGCGCCCTAGAGACACGCGGATTGCTTCCGGGTGCGCCAGCCGATCCGACAGAACCTTCCGCACCGGCTGTAGTTCCACACTCTTCCCTTTCTCCCTCACCGAGATCCTGATCTTCACCCTCTTCTTCTCCTCCTCCGACAGCCTCAGCCCTTTCATCAACCCTGCCACATCCTCCATCTCACCTCCGACCCGAGATCTGCCTCCTACGCCGCCTAGGGTTTGTGTTCTACAACCGTATGCCCTAGGATCACACGAAAGGCCTTTGGTGGATGGGACGGGGATCACTCTTGGGAATGGTTTGCGATCACCAGGGTAGGATTAGCACCAAGATATCAACCTGATCGCGGTGACGAAGGCGCCGCACTGGACAAGGAACCCTAACCCGATCGCCTCCACGATCTCCGGACGAAACGCAAACCGCCGCGCGAGGGGCGGACCTTTTTTCGACCAGGGAGGGAGAGTTGACCTCAAAGCTATATCAGTCTTAGTGAGCAGCTTCACGCATTTACTTGACTATTCCCCACAATGTCTCCTCCCGGCTCACTTTTTTTTAGAATTCTCGGCTCAGCTAGTAGTTTCCGACTCAGGAAGGCCTACCTTTTGCAGAGAAGAGAGACTAAGAAAGGATTCATACCTGACTGTACAGCCCAGTGTCAACTGATCTCTGGGGCATGAAAATATGCATACACAATTCAAAAAGCCCAAACATAATGGCCACCACCACAGCAGCCACATCCTCCATTGTAGTTTCTATCTCTGTAATTTGTTATTCCCTAAAAACAGTTATTCTAACAAAAATCTCTAATTTATGATCTTATTGTTAGTAGTATATTTTAAGTCCAATTACTTCATGATGAAAAATCAGTGTTTCGAGGTTATGACCTATTACATCTACTACAAAGTTTTTGCCACCCAAGTTTATTAACTAAAAATTGCATCATCTCAGTTACATTACCAGCTCCTACACCTAATTAAAGCAAATAAGCATTCCGGCCTTTTATATATCCGTCCTCTTAGAGAGCAGCTATTGGCTGGCACTAGCTATCAAAGCAACTTCCTTTTGTTTCTGGCCACACTATCAAATGAGTCTTGCTTTTACTACTAGCAGCAACTGTTTGGTGCACCTGAGACTGAGAGCCTTATCTCCTTCACTAGTCCTCTATACAATGGCCCTCAGATTTCTTGAAAGGTTTGGTCTCTACAGATGATATGATCAACATAAGTATTTGCAATTATGAGAACAATATTTTTTTCACGTTCATTTGATGAGAGAATCAAATTAAGAGAACTTGGTTGCAGCTAGCCCATGCGACGCTGAAGTACGTTGTTGACATAATTTCCCCGCATTCTTATGCTGGATTCCACTATTCATGTCATAATAATTTGTTAAAGTAGGGACTTATTTTTTTACTCCTTTCTTTGCATGTCCAGGGCCTAACTGGACCATGGATCCTCTGTAATTCAGATGATTAAATTTTCACTGAAATAATATGCAGGTCCCCATGCAAAAAATATAATAAAAAATCTGGATTTACAGTGAGAACTCAGGAGCAATACTTCAAGAGTGTATAAGGATATTTGATAACGCTGTCACTGATTGGCAGACACCAACCGGACATTCATCCGATGAGCTCGAAACTGCAATGTGTTATCGCTATGCCATGCATGTCTACGGCCTCACTCGCAATGTCTTTTCTTCTCCTGCATAGAACAAGTGGACAATCAAGGCATGCAACTTACAGAAAATACACATGAGCTCCTAGGTGCTCCACCCCCTCTATATGAATATTAAATTCAAAAAACCCCAGAAAATTCAAAAAAAGACTGGAATCTTGGGATATCAAACTTGTGTGCCCAATCTACTCCCGTGTGAAACTTCGTGAAAAATATCAGAAAATGTATCGATGGCGAAGAAAATGCAGTTCGACCTACGATCCATCCAAGAAGAATTTTTATACAAGGAATATTTGTCCTTTTTACTGAGAATAGCACAGATGTCATTTTTTCACGAAACTTCATAGGAGAGTAGATTGGGTACCCAGGTTTGATATCCCGAAATCCCAGAGTTTTTTGAAAATTTCCCGGTATTATTTTGAATTTAATGTTCATATAGGGGGTGGAGCACCCATGACTCCATGAGCTCCAAATCCTCTTCATGAAACTTACCAACAAATTTTACCTACTATCTTATTATGTGTTATTAATATTTTTACCGCCAACATGCACAGTGCTGTAGAACAGTAATGTTGTCATATGTACTGTTGCAAAACCTACAAGCTGTTGTAATATGCAAGACTAACATTATATAGGGGTATTTGACAATATTGTCACATGCTGCAAGATGCTAATGGTATATTCATCTCATGAGTTCAACACTGCAGAGTCTATGGTTTGTATGTGTGTGGTATCAGTTTATTCCCTGTGCACAAGGGGATGTGTTTGGTTGAAGGGATAAGTTTGGGTGGTTGAGGGTATCCCCAACCACCCGGTTAGGGATAGCCATTTTTTCTGTTTGGTTGTATAGGGATGAAAAAGGGTTGAGAATAGCCATTTTATGTTTGGTTGGAGGGATGATGGATGGATAGGTTGTTCCAAGAATATTATTTCTTCAAGGTGGTCAGTTAATCTTCTAATGGAAAACAATCATATTTCCAAAGGTGAATAAATATACATGGCACATAATTCAGGAACAATCCATCTAAATTTGATAGTATATTCATCAAGTAAAATTCAGAGCAAATGCTTGCCGCCTCTATTTGCTCTGTTCGCTGCTCCTGTAAAGAGAAAATCAACAGAAAACAAGAACGCAAGGAGCAGCTCGCATTCAATGTAAACAAAACATACGCACGGCATCAGATCTACTCCTATGCACGGCAGCTAGTGCAGTACTAACTATGCAAGATTGCCTGAAGGAAAACAATGCAAGATGGTGTCTTCTCTCCTCCTGGATAGGAACGTGCTGCATATTCAGAACGCAGAGAAGAGGGCCAAGCCATCAGCAATTCAGCAAATCAGCAACCATGGCAACTATAAGAAATCTTTCGAGTGATTCAAAATTTCAAATGCTTTACCACTTCCCTTTCGAGTGAAGTGAACTCTAGGTTGGAAAAGATGTTGTTTCGCATTAAGTAATGGAATTACTATTGTCTACAACTAGCAAAGTGGCCCGCTCGATGCGCGGGCTAGGATTTTATGAAGTTAAATGTTTAGAATATATTATTTGTTTTTTACAAAGGAACATTGAAACCAAATGTGGCGATAGTTTTAAATATAAGGATTTTGTGAACATAGTTTTTTCTTTGGTAAGTTTGGGTTTCTATTGATACATAAATACATGTGTTGTCTGGTAATTATGACTTTTTAATTATGCAAGCTAGACAAACTGATCGACAACATTCTTAATATTATATTTGTATTTTTGTGCAGACATTTTGATCACGTTGCTTAGTTTTTTCTGTAAAAAGAAATTTAATAGTTCTGATTGTTCATGTAGTCATTGGTTAATTTTATACCGGTGTGCAAGGTTGGCATATTTATTTAGTAATATTGTACTTAAATTAATTTAGTTTATTTATATAGTACATACATTTCCATAAAAACTTTGTTGGTAGGTATTTTGTTCCATAGACGTGGACCCGTCAGAACTAAAGATGGCTTATATGTTGAAATTAGTTTGTTATCAGATTTTTTTACATAGTTTTCAGCAGTACCAAGGGTGGAAACTGAGAGAGCAAACCTTTTTCTTATTACCAACTAACCCTTGATATATTTGGCATCATTTGTACTCATAGTACCAACGTGCATTTACAAAACGTCATCTGTTTGATGGATCCCATCAATATGATTCTTCACTTTCCCATTATGTAGTCTTGATTAATATATAATAGTAGCATATGAGAAAAAGGTCTGATTGCATTGTACATATGAAATATGACAATGTCTTGACGCTCTCAGCATTGATTTGCATTAAATAATAGGCTTGTACAATCAAGAATCACATACAGTAGATTGTTGATGTTTGGTAGTAATGATTTATTTCCACTTGTTGATGCATGTTTGAAATACTTTGGCACAGTAGTACACCATATTCTACCTGCCATATCATGTTAGAATAGGTAAGTCAGATAGGAAGTGGCCTCCTTTAGTGAAAGAAACATCATGCTGAAATCATGTTATTCATTCATTCCATTAGAATATGTTTGTATAGACTATATTCTTGACGGAATCATCCTCGTCGCAACTTTCATCATTTACCATTACTACAGTCCATCCTTTTTTGTTACTCTTGAGAAGGCTACATATAACTATCCATGTGTGAAAACTTGTTCATGTAGATATAGTCCTACCTACTTTAGAGATTGTCCCTGGCTTTTGTTGATAGTCATAGCAAATAAACTAATATATGATATTGTGTACTTTTTAGAACAAATGGCAATGTTGATTTAGTTGGTGAGATGAATATGCTTGCAATATATGACTTTCTACCCCATGTGTTTCAGTTATTATCTATGTGCTTCTACGAATCTTTACCAAGTTGAAAATCGCCATCCATGTACCATTGCATAACCCAGCACTTTGGTTGATATACAACGTGCCACTGGGTGGAGGAAGTTGAACCGAAGTGTTGTTTGCTGGAGGAAGATGATGTAGATGTGGTATTCTAAAATCGTGCAGAATTGAAACAGTGGGTTTTTGCACAATGGAGAGATATTTTGTTTGGAGAGATCGAATCCCCATATATTTTCAGTGAGTTTTTTTTTTAAAGATTGCATCTATGTTTATCGGTGAGAATTTATATTTGTCTGGAGAGATTGATGTAGAAGTCATACTCTAAGATATTGCACGATGAAAGAGAGATTTTTTTGATATGTTTGCCAATGTGAGATTTTGGTCGCATAGAGAGATAATCTATTTGGAGTGATCCAATCTATATATATTACATGTGAGAGTTTGGATCGGTTTTGAGAGATTGCACCTATGTTCACCGGCGAAAATTTATATTTGTTTCAAGAGATTTCATCTATGTACGCAAAAGTAGCCTTCCCAGATCTAGCTCGTATGAGCTCGAGTGAAGAGTGAAATTCAAAAATAATGAAAATAAACTCAAAATATTCTGAAATCTATTATATATAAAAAGTACGTAAATTTTCATCACGAAATAACATTCGTGGTGGCCGTGACAAAAAAATCAACACTCCAAAAACAGCTCTTTTGGAGAATCATTTGTTTCTTTTTGCCATGACTTACACGAATATCATTTCACATTGAGTCATATGTTGCCACAAAAAAAAATTCAGATTTTTTGAATCGTATTTTACGGTTCACCGAGCTCATATGAGCTCGAGCTCAGTTTATCCATGTCCCTATGTGCGCCATTGGTTGGAGGAAGTTGACCTGAACTGTTGTTCATCGTCGGAAGATGGTGTAGAAGTTGTACTCTAAAATATCGCAAGATGGAAAGAGAATTTCTTGGATGCCCTAGAGTTTATATATAAGTATGCAAATGTGAGATTTTTGTTGTGTGGAGAGATATTTCTATTTGGAGATATCAAATCTTTGCATATTATCGGTGAGTGTTTGGATGTGTTGGGTAGGATAGATTGCATCAATGATTATCGGTCATTTAGTTTCAAGAGATTGCACCTATGTTTATCGGCGACAATTTATATTTGTTTCGAGAGATTGCATCTATGTACGCAAAAGTAGCCTTCTCAGATCTAGCTCATATGAACTCGAGTGAACATTGAAATTCAAAAATAATGAAAATAAGTTCAAAGTATTCAAAATCTAGTATATATAAAAAGTACGTAAATTTTCATCACGAAATAACATTCGTGCTGGCCGTGACCAAAAAAAAAAAAATCAACACTCCAAAAATAGCTCTTTTGGAGCAATCATTTGTTTCTTTTTGCCATGACTTACACGAATATCATTTCACATTGAGTCATATGTTGCCACAAAAAGAGTTCAGATTTTTTGAATCATATTTTACGGTTCACCGAGCTCATATGAGCTCGAGCTCAGTTTATCCATGTCCCTATGTGCGCCACTGGTTGGAGGAAGTTCACCTGAACCGTTGTTCATCGTCGGAAGATGGTGTAGAAGTTGTACTCTAAAATATCGCAAGATGAAAAGATAATTTTTTGGATGCCCTAGATTTTATATATAAGTATGCGAATGTGAGATTTTTGTTGTGTGGAGAGATATATCTATTTGAAGATATCAAATCTTTGCATATTATCGGTCAGTGTTTGGATGTGTTGGGCAGGACAGATTGCATCAATGTTTATCGGTGATTTGTTTGGAGAGATTGCATCTATGTACATGATAGTGTGTTTTTCTGGAAGGATTTTGGGAGTTCTGGCCATATTTGGTTGTCGAGAGATCTTACACTATGCATAATTTAATATTTTAACTATGCTTTCTCAGGGAGGGAATAACTTAATCGCTCAGTTTCTGGTTGCTCGGTTTTTTATGATCTGATTGCTGTATATTTTATCGTTTATTTTTTGTTGTGGGGTCGCTCGGATTTGTTTGGAGAGATAGCATCAATGTACATAATTGTGTTTTTTTTGGAAAGCACATGGACAGTATGCGAATTGGCCCATCCAAAGTGAATTTTTTTTTGGAAAGAGAATTTTTTGGATGCCCTAGATTTTATATATAAGTATGCGAATGTGAGATTTCTTGGGATGGTCTGATCGCTCATTTTTACTGTCGCTCAGCTTTACGTGTACGTCTATGTTTTTTTTTTTTGAGATTGCTTAGTCGCTCAGTTTCTTTTGAATAGTCTGGTCTCTTAGTTTTCTTTTCTTGAGGGGTCAGTTATTTTGTGTGGGATAGATCGCTCTTTTTCTGTGGATGGTGGCCCGGTGGGATGGTCCAAACTTTTGTGAACGTGAAGTGGATGCTTAGTTAATTTTTTTTAATAGGTTAGTTTTTTTGTGTGGATTGATCGCTCCTTTTTTTGGATGGTGACCTGGTGGGACGGTCCAACCTTTTGTGAACGTGAAGGATTGTCATTTTTTTCTCACGTTACGGTCCCACATGGTTTACGAATATCTAACGGTTGTACTTTTTTGATTGGAAATAGGCACATTAAATTAAAGGTCGGATGTTTCTAATTATTGTGGGATTTTCTAAACTAATTATCTTTATTTTGGTGATCCCGTCAAGTACTTTTTATATATAATAGATATTGATATTATTTTCCATGTTATGGTTGCAACACTGAACCTCCGAAAAATATATAACCGTTGTAGCATACATTGTGAACCATGCCATCGATGGATGATGGTGACTAGTCATGACCCGCAGCATAGCAAAGCACTCTAATCCTCTCAGTACAAGTGCTAAATTGCCATGACAATATCCTTGGCAGCTTTCAGTTCAGCGGGCAGGAGTCTAGCAATCAGCTCCTTGAGAACAGACGGGCAACTGCTTTTGAGATGATCGTACCCATCGCTTTCTATCAGCGCCTCCAAATTGGATGGACAAGTGAGAAAATGCAAACATACTTCCTTGAGCCCATGGCAGCTATGTTGCTCAGCCAAAACCAAACTGGTCGCCACGGTGCTGGAGTCAATGTGGCTGCACAGTTTCTCCTCGCAGATGAGCTTCAGCCTCTGGACGTCGTACCTGTCCGCTGCTACAAGGAGATGACTAGCTGCCACCGCTTCATCTCCCCGAGTCATCTGCGGAAGGGAGTCGGTGTATATGAAGTGGAGCAAGGATCCAAACGCGTCAGCTTCCATATCATCAACCATAATCAGATGATCAGAACTCTCCTTCATGGCGCCGAAGAGCTGGGCCTTGAACACAGGCGACCGAGCAGCAAGCACGGACCGATGGGCCATGAACGTCTTGCCGTCGACTTGAAAGGTCACGTCCGTTCCATCCCCACTCTTCAGAAGGTCGCCGAGATGTCGGTGCAAGTCGCTCGAGGGAACCACAACGAACTGGCCATTTTCTTGGCCCTTGAGCTCCTTCATCACGGTGATGTCGCACCGGATGGTGAAGCAGTCGTCTATCAGGTGCGGCGATCGCTCCAGGTCTCCCTGCTTGATGGTATAGCCAACGCCGCCCCCGGATGATCCTTTGCCTCGGAAGACATTTTCTTGGAAGGTGCGGCTGTACGACGGCACCGGTACCCCGTTCTTGTCGAGTAAACAGAACCCGACCTTCGCCTTCACGTCTTTTGCATCAGCAGAATCGAGAACCAGGCAGACGATTACTAGATCAAAAAAAATCGGGTCGTACCTCAGGATCCAGTCGTGACCTCCGGCGCAGAAACGGGGAGATGTCACGCACTCGTAGTACTACCTCCGTCTAGGTGAATAAGTCATTCGCGTAGTTCTAGGTCGACGATTTAACTATCTAAATATGTATTATATGTGACAAAAAATATATATTTAGAAACTACATCTGTGTAGAAATCTAGTGATATACTTTTCATGACATATAACACATATTTAATTCCTCAAATCGCTGACCTAGAACTACGCGAATGACTTATTCACCTAGACGGAGGTACTACTTGATCAGCCTTGAGTATCCCTCTACCTTAAAGGCGTATGACCTCTCCTCGGAATCGGCTAGAATGGCAGCAGAAATCTTGCAGTGCTCGGCCATTCCGGTGGTGGGTGGATTGGGAACACGGGAGAGAGGAAAGGTTTTGCTGCGTGCGTTTATGTAGAGGTGTACGCGAGAAGCTGGATCGATTGGTTTCCCCTTTTCAGTTTTAGTGAAAACGGCGGACTTAATTGGCGCACTTCCATCTAGATGTTCTCGTTGGCGCAATTTGTTGCCATTTACTACTCGTTTACCTCCACCACCAGGAGGCCCCGCTGCATGCACATGCACTGCCAATACCTGCACTAGCTAGGATACTACTTCCTCCGTCTAGGTGAGTAAGTCATTAGGTTGTGCACCGTGACCAAGGTAGAGTGAAAAACAAGAGAAGTTAATGTTCATTTGCTAATTAATAGCATTACATGCAATGAATTGACCAATGCATGTCGTGTTTGGTAGCCTCAAGTCATTAAAAGCAGACACACCCCATATCTCGTATTGGTTGATTCCTTTCTTTATGCCAAGAAACAAAAAACGAGATGGAAGTTAATGTACCGCGCCTAAGTGTTTTGGGATTATTTGGTTTTCGTAAGATGACTTACTCACCTAGACGGAGGGAGTACTATACTTTTATTGGAAAATGAAGGGTTTGCATTGTGTACGTTTATACAAAGCTGACCAGTAGTACTCCTCTAAACCCGATCATGGGCTTGGGCAGCCCGGCCCAGACGACCCGGCCTGAAAAATATGGGCTGGGCCAGGCTCGGTCTTTGTTTTGCAACCCAAAAGGATGTTTGGGCCGGGATTGGGCTTTGCTTTCCTGGCCGAGCATACACCTCGGCTGGACTTTTGGGCTTCGGACTTGTGTTCGGCCCAGTCTAGGGGTTGAGAACACACATATTCTCGGGCTTTGGGATGGACTCAGGCTTGAAATTTGGGATTTGGGCTTTTTGAAGCCTGGCCTGAAATCCACCCGTTTACTCCTCGTGAGCAAAATTTTCAAAGTCCACACGCGCCATCCACAGTTTCATTTCATCATGTGATATATTAAAAGAACTGGAAGATTGCAAGCCCAAGAAACATGTCGAATCAAGTGGTACCAAGGCAACCACGAGCTAGGTGGATTTCATCGGCACAGGGCGTGGCCAAGATCAGAGTGGATGCAGGGGCAGCGCACGAGCTTAATGACGGTACTTTCAGCGTTGTATGCAGAGATTCAGTGGGCATGTTCATAGGCGCATCTGTGATCAAGTACTCTGGCGTTACAAACCCGACTACGTTGGAGGCGCTAGCCAGTGGGGAGGCCCTAGCCCTTGCACTAGACCTCTCATTATCTCATGTAGAGATCGCCTTAGACCGCCGGAGTGTTGTTAACGATATCAAGCGGGGGAGGAACACAAGCCAACATCATCAAGGAGATCTTAGCTACCTCGAGCCAGTTCCACCATTGCTCCTTCATCTTCAAAGATACCAACTTCAAGGCACATAACCTTGCTAGACATACTTTTGGTCTTGAGAGGGGCCACCATGTTTGGCTACTTCATCCCCGGCCGGGACTTAGCTTGTATTACTATGAACATTCTTGATTAATTAATAAAGTGCGTTTGGACTTTGGACTAAAAAAACACAGTTTACTCCTCCTAGACGACAGGCTCCAAACTCCTCTGGGATCCAGAAAGGACGTCGGCTCATTTTTATGTGCTTCCGATTGGTTGGTACTACTTCAGGTATGTCTAACCGAACTTATAAAATTTAGCATCTCAAATGCCTTCTCGAGCCTTAACTCCTTTAATTTGAGGAGTTAAAAAATGGTTCCTAGCCGAACTCCTAAAACTTAACTCGTTAAAAATAGTTGTAGCCGGAGTAATTCAAACATAAATTTAAACTACTTGATTGCATAATTAAACAAAGGTTGCACATCATACCTAGCATATATAGACGTTTCATCACTAGATCTTCCATCGATACTACAACAACACTACTTGTCGTCACCGCCATAGGCGTAGTACATGTCAGAGTCGTTCGAGACACAATAGTCAGGGGAGAGAGGGATCATCCCCTCCCACTTGAGGGGCCAGCGCGCCTCATCGTCGTTGGTGTTAGGCCTAGTCGACGACATCCCCTCCTCCTCGTTGAAGGACTCAACCAAGAGCTCCTCAAACATCTCATCATTCTCCTTGGACTGGAACCACACTTGGTTCTCGGCAAGGAGCAGCAGTTTCTTCAAGTTGAGCTCAACCATGAATGCCGCATCGGCGCGCTCGGCCTCGAGCTAGTTCTCGTCCTTGCGGTGCTTCTTCTCCTCGACACGGGTGACCATTCCAATAGGAGGGGCGATGAAGTTCACAGCAAGGGCATCAATGGGGCAGTTAAGCTTCGCTCGCCTCCCGAGGTAGCGGACTGCCATGACGTTGTACGCACGTACCTCCTCCTCCACGATGGCGAATGTGCTGAGCCACTTCTTCTCCCGCATGTCCAAATTTTGGACCTTCCTCCGTCATCCAAATGTCCGACGGTCGCTAGCCAGTCGGGAGGCCCTAGCCCTTGCACTAGACCTCTCATTATCTCATGTAGAGATCGCCTCAGATTGCCAGGGTGTTGTTAATGATATCAAGCAGGGAACCGGAGGAACACACGCCAACATCATCAAGGAGATCTTAGCTACCTAGAGCCCGTTCCACCATTGCCCCTTCATCTTCAAAGGGAGAGATACCAACTTCGAGACACATAGCCTTGCTAGACATACTTTTGGTATTACCCAAAAAGGTTTCCCTTTTGGTATTGAGAGGGGCCATTGGCTACTTCATCCCCCGGACGTAGCTTGTATTACTATGAAATTCTTGATTAATTAATAAAGTGTGTTTAGACCTAGCACTAATAAAAAAAACGTTTACTCCTCCTAGACGACAGGCTCCAACGGAAAGGACGTCGGCTCATTTTTATGTGTCTTGATTGATTGGTACTACTTCAGGCATCTCTAACGGAACTTATAAAATTTAGCCTCTCAAATGCCTCCTCGCGCCTTAACTCCTTTAATTTGAGGAGTTAAAAAAAATGGCTCCCGGCTGAACTCATGAAAAAAAATTGTACTTGGATTAAATTCAAATATAATTAAATTACTTGATTGCATAATTAAACAAAGCTTGCACATCATACCTAGCATAATTAGACGTTTCGTCACTAGATCATACATCAATACTACAACAGCACTACTTGTCGTCACCGCCATAGGCTCAGAACGCGTCAGAGTCGTCCGAGACTCAATAGTCCGGGGAGAGAGGGATCATCACCCCCTCCCACTTGAGGGGCCAGCCTCATCGTCGTTGGTGTTAGGCTAAGTCGATGACATCTCCTCCTCCTCGTTGGACGGCTCAACCGAGCTCCTCAAACATTTTTGGATTGGAACCACGCTTGGCTCTCGGCAAGGAGCTGCAGGTTCTTCAAGTTGAGCTCAACCATGAAGGCCGCATCGGCGCGCTCGGCCTCGAGCTAGATCTCGTCCTTGCGGTGCTCCTTCTCCTTGGCACAGGTGACCATTCCAATAGGAGGGGCGATGGAGTCTACAGCAGGGGCGTCAATGGGGAAGTTAAGCTTCGCTCGCCTCCCGAGGTAGCGGACCACCATGACGTTGTACGCATGTACCTCCTCCTCCACGATGGCGAATGTGCCGAGCCACTTCTTCTCCCGCATGTCCAAATTTTGGACCTCCCTTCGTCATCCAAATGCCCGACGGTCGCTACCGCACGGCACGATACCTCATCGTCAGTAGCGGTTGCTGTGACATGAAGCTTGAGGAGGCGATGGTGTCCCGAAATGGAGGTCCGAAGGCGGCACGGGCACTCGGAGTTTTTGTGCGGATCCGTTTCGGACGAAATGTGGCCCATGGTAGCCCTTGTACGTCGTCGTCGAGCTCATAGTGGCGGTGACTAGATGCGCTGATTCCGGCAACTGGTGAACGAGTCAAAGTGGGGTGGGTGGTGGACGGGGGTTGCTGGGTGCCGACGAACGTGCATGGTGGCTGCCGGAGCCAAGGATGGAAGCGGCCTAGCGAGCAAGAGAGGCGGCTGCGCGAGGGGGTGCGGAATCTTTTGTTGAGAAAGCGTTTCGGTGCTCAAATTTGAGAGTCGGCCCATGTTTTTCCTAAAAATTTGAGCAGATAAACCTTTTGAGAGTTGGCTTGGTGTGGTTTAACTCCTCAAAAGGGAAGGAGTTAAGCCCTTTTTAACCAGTCCTCTGCACAGTTGGCTCAGTCACAGTGGTGGCATTCAATCTCTCGAAAGGTTTTGTCTACACAAAATGATATGATCAGCACAATGTTTACTATTGCGAGAGCTGTATCTTCTAAACGTTTTTCTTAATGAAGTACATGATCCAGATGATAGAATCAAACCAATATGGCAAGAGAGCTCAAAGCCAAAGACAGCTTTGGTCCATGATTGTAAGTTGTAACTAGCACATGCACCGAAGCACATTATCCTAAAGCAGAGGCCTGATTTCTCCTCCTTTCTTTGCATGTCCGGGACCTAGCTGGGCCATGGATCTTCAGTGATTGACATGATGAAAATGTTCATCTGAAATAACTTGCAGGTTGGAGGTTTAGAGTCACAACTCTGAAGCGAGAGAGACTTCAGGAGTACCGAGGATATTTGATAATGCTGTTGCTGATTGTCGAATACCAACTGAATATGAGCTCAACGTTGCAATCTGCAACCACTGCTGTGTGTGTTGTCAGATTATTATCTGCACAAGTTTCCACACTGCACTCGCTCACTAACAGGAATCTCTTGTCTTCTTCCCTCCTGGATAGGAACCTGCTGCCCATTCGGAGAGCAGAGAAGAGGGCAGAACCATCAGCAACCATGACAGCCCCCAGATATAACAAGGTGAACATACAACGTAGAAGGCACTGAGTTCAGGATTGCACTCTGACGAGCATACATGGCTGCAACTAAAATCTCCACCCTCTTCAGCCAATTTCATGGCGACGAGGTTCAGAGTAGATGAGAGGCAGCTAATTGTCATTGCTTCGTCACCACCAATGGTAACCACTGCTACAGAATAGCAAGCGATCTATGAATGGTTTGCATTGGGCTAGAATTAGATGATACCCAATTATTGCAAGTAAGACAAGTAATATTCCCAAAAAAAGGACCGACGAGGCAGAACCACTTACATGAGTGGTGAGCTACCTCAAAACAATGAACAATAGAATAGACGAGGCATAGTTGGCGTGTGATCGCCAGACTTGGCTTACTCAGCTGGTTGGCGTCGCCTTGTCACCAGACTCGCCACCAACCGTGACCACTGCTACAGAATAGCATGCAAATTTTGAATGGTCTGCAGTGGGTTAGATTATACTCAAATCATTGCGAGTAAGCCAATCAATATTCCAAAAAAAGGACCCAAGACCAAGCACCCGCCTTACAGTCTAGTACAATGTCAAAAACAAATAGCTACCCAATGGCATTTTGCGCTAAAGATGCCGTCTTGAGATTTAAGCTCAAGACGACACATGCTAAGGACAGAGGCATCTGCTGTATTTTCCAAGCAACAGGGACATATCACCAATTAATTAGCGCAGTTGACGAATCTGAGTATGTATATATTGTGTGTTGCTGTCTACTGTCATCAGTTCCGGCCGGTTTCGTGCACTGACCAACCAATGATCGATGTGGCTGAAACAAACCCTAATTAGAAAATAAGCTTTCTTATGACGACCTGTAGACATTGTCTTTTCTTAACTTACACTGACTTATAGGCTTTACTTACTTGTACCCAAAGAAAGTATTGTGAATATGCTACCATGCGAGTTGTGGATGAGAGTGGTCTTTCTACACCCCAGCTCGGCGTTCTAGTCCATGATTGTAATTAGCCCATGTCCCGAAGCTAAAGTGAAGACCTAATGCTTCCTAAGTTTCCTCCTTAATTTTTGGGATGTCCAGGACCTAACTTTGCCGTGGATCGTCAGTAATTAACATGTTAACTGTTCCCTGAACAAACTTTGCAGGTCCCTGCAAAATTGCTTTTGCATATTAGAGTCGGAAGTCGGAACTCAAAAGCCAGAGTATATCAGGATATTTTATAATGTTGTCACTTGTTGGCAGACACCAACTGAATATTCATCTGATGAGTTCGGAACTGAAACCTATTACGTACGGCTATGCCGTGTGTGTGTTGTCAGATATCCTCTGCACAAGTTTCTCTACTGCCCTCACTCACAATGTCTTCTCTTCACCTGCATAGAATTAGTGGAGAATCAAGGCATGGAACATACCATTAGGATATACCGATTATCTCACTCTTTATTACGTTCAATATTTTTATCCGTATCATGTACGTGTACCGTTCTATGTTCAACATTTTTATCCGCTTATCTCATTATGTAAGGACATGTGTACAGTTACGGTACAACAATAATGTTATAATATGTACTGCCACAATACTTAGGAGCTGTTGTAATTTACAATATATATTGTAATCACTCTGTATTGCTGTATCTCAGACAATTTGATTTCTTTGTACTGCTGCAACACCTAGAAGCTGTTATAATTTACAAAATATATATTGCTGGGTGTCACACAATTTTCCTCCTTGACGCATGGCAAGTGCATGAGGGTGAACATCTTGGACGGTGAGGTGAGGCGACCGTCTACTCTGAGGCTCTCGTGAGGCGACCGTGAGGTGTGGCCGGCGGCGGCCATGGTGGTCGGCGCGTCCGGGCCGCGGCCGGCCGGCGGGCGTTTCTGGGCCCTGGCGGCAAGCGAGGGTGAGGAAGACGACGACGAGGATAATCCCTCGTCTCCGACGGCGTCCGATCTCGTTTGCGAGGCGTTGGAGGCGGGGTATGAGGAGCAAGATCTGGCATCTTTGGTAGATGCGGTGGTGCCCAGCGAGGATCCGGCGAGGGTTGGAGTCTCGAACGAGGAGGTGGTGGAGATCGTTCGGCGGGTCGCGCACCGGCGGACGGCGGCGACGGCGATCCGGCCGTGGCGTGGTCCCCTTCCGAAGGTTAGTCTTCCCAACCTCCTCTTGTTTGATCTTATGCCGATGCATACCTGGAGACACGTTCAGAGAAGAAAGAATGGTAAACAGAGATCGGCGGCAGCGGCAGCACCGGCGGCGCCGGTGGCTTGCTCGCGTGACCAGATGCGTGCAGCGCGAGAATTGCGCTTGAACGCCATACTGGGGTCTGTTGGGCCTGGCAGTAAGGCTGCTTCGTTCGGTCGGCCCATTGGGGGCGGAGATTGCCTCGGTGGGCCGGGAATTGTTGCGTGCGGAACCGAGGCTTTGGCCCGTCGCACTGATCCTTCGACCATAACGGCGATCGATGCATGCACGTACGATACGAGCGTATCGATCTGTCCTGCGGCGCTGCCTAGGTTTCGTAGATCGCTGCGACCGCGGCCTGGTTTCCCTTGCGCTCGGCCTCCCCGTGCGCTGGTGATGGCCGGCCGAGGCAGCGCTGGTCCCCCGCCCGTCGCGCCGTCCGCGCCCAAAGCTGCTCCAGCAGGAGGGCCCCGTGGTGCCGTGCCGCAGCCGGCGCTGAACGCACTGCATGGCGGGGGCGGTGGTGTGGCCAGGCCGGGCGGCCCGCGTCCCATGGGGCGTGGTACTGCGGGAGGTCCGGCTGCGGCGGTAACTGGCCGGGGGCATCCCGGGCGTGGCCCGGCGGCGGCGCCGGCCGCGGCGGATGGAGGTCGTGGGCGGTTTGGCCAGGATGATGGTGGCGGTGGGTTCTTCAACCGCAACCCTCCGCGACGCAGGTGGGGCGATGATGGTTTTGATGCCTACGGAGAGGGCCAGCATCGAGGATCGTCGTCTACCGGCGGTGGTCGGGGCTATGCGTGGCAGGGTGACGGAGGTGTTGGTCGCGGCAACCTGCATGGCGGATTCCATGGACCTCCGGGTGGCTTCGTTGAGGGTGCTTCGGGGCCCAACCACCGATTCCGGGGAAGGTTCCGCGGAGGTAGGGGAGGAGGTAGACGGCATCCACCACCCCCACCGAGGCTAGCCATTGATGCACCGGTCGAGCCTTCGGTGGAGACTTCGGGGGCCGCCTCCCAGGCGCTTCCTTCGGCTGCGGTTGAGGTGGTTCGTGCGCTTGCTTCTGTTGAGGTTCCGGAACAAGCTGTTGGGTTGGCTGACAAGGTTATTGACAAGCCAGCGGTTGACCGTCTTTCCAAGTGGTTGCGCAAGAAGGAAAAGATGATTTGCCGCCGGTGTGGAGTGGCGGGACACTTCGCCGCCGAGTGCACTACGGCGATGTGCGACACATGTCAGAAACCTATGCATGATTCAGGGGAGTGCCCTGAACTCCAGGGGCCCATGCCGGCAGTTGCTGTGTACGGAGTCTGTTCTGCAGATCTTATGTTTTTTGAGTCTCCTTCTGATGAGACTGAGGCAGCCGTGACGGAGGCTTCGCTTACTGGGATTGTCAAAGTTACTAATGGCACGCTGTCTGAGGCCCAGATTGTGCATACGCTCAGTGAGTTGATGCCGGGTAACTTTCTGTGGAAGCTGGTCAGGCTTGAGGGGCAATCTTATAAGGTGGAATTTCCCTCCCTGGATGATCTGAACCATGCTCTGAAGTATGGGATGTGTCGGGCGGCAAGCACTAGCTGTATCATTGAGTTTGCTCCGTGGAAGACCCCGGAGCCTCAGGGGAAGGCCCTCCCGCAGATTTGGGTTCGTTTTCTTGGGGTGCCCCCGAAGGCCCTTCTGAGTGCTCGGACTACCTGGAGTCTTGGTTCGCTTATTGGTAAAACTGAGAAGGTCGACATGCCGTTCTCGCGAGCTAATGGCATTGCCCGTTTGTTGGTGAGCGTGTTGGATATTGAGCTGGTTCCTTTTTTCGTGAGATGGTACTTTGCTGGTCTGATGTATGAGTTGGAGATTGAGATTGAGCTTGAGAGTTCTGTTCTCGCTCAGGCGACTGATGGGAATGTGGACACTGATATGACCGATGGGGATGAGGCTCGTGGGGCGAGTGAGTCGGCTGCAGGGGCGCCGGCTATGCCTGGTCAGACTCCGACGCCGGGTCAGCCTCAGCAGTCCTCCGGGAGCTCCGGAGGGAAGGGGGAAGCACCCCCAACTACCTCTCTGTCTGAGCTACGTTTTGGGTCCTTTGGGGCGGCTTCGGCCCCTAGTCGTCTGTGGGGCCACAGAGCCGAGTTAGATGATCCGGTGGAGATGGATCTTCCACCGCTGTCTCCGTTGCGTCTGGATGAGCATCTACCTGGGGAAGAGGGCATCAGGGGGGAGTCACCCTGTGCTACGCCAGCTCCCGCAGTCCAGCGTCGCGAGGGCACCCTGGAGGTTGGTGCTTTGCGGGATTCGTCTTCTGAGTCTGGAGGTACGTTTCCGAGTATTTTGGTACCAGATTACGATGTGTTAGCTGGAGTCGCTGTTTCTAGCCCGAATCTGGTTGTTTCTGCAGATCTTGCGCCTCGAGAGGAGTACTCTCTGCTGGCGCCTGGGGCTGCCCTGGAGACACCTGTGGCAGGAGGCCCAGGATCTCGTGGTCTGATCGATGGGGGTTTACTTGGGTCTTCGGCGGGAGGTCCCACACAGAGTGGACCCTCCACCGCAGATATCGTCGCCTTCGGAGGGATAGCGGATCCCGCGACTGAAGGCCGACGGTGCAGCAGTCGACTGCAGGACCAGCCGGATGCGGATGCTCTGCAGATGGGCCGTGCCATGCGGCAGGCCAAGCTGCGAGACATCGAAGACTCGACTGGTATGTCAGTCTGTATTTCTAATTCGATATTGCATTTTTCTGCTGATGATGTTGTTAATAATGCAAATCAATTAGGGGTTTCGTTGGGCGGAAATGGGATTGAGGTTGCTCAATCTGTTAACGATTTGTTTGATCGTGAGGCAGAACGGGCGATCGAGGTTATTAATAACTTAGCAGCCGTTAAGCCTTTAAATAATTCTGATTTTAATGCTCTAGGGGTGAGGGCTCTAGATAGTTTCTGTGCGGACCTTGACCCAGCTAGTGCTATGTCGGAGGATGAGGGGGATGGAGAAGGCCTGGAGGAGTGCCTCCAGGCTGATTCTATGGGTGCTCAATTACCCGAACAGGGTGGCACTGACCGGACAGAGGAGCAACCGGTGCACAAGCGGAGATGGAACCGCAAGATTTACCCCGCGTCGGCTGTACGGAGGAGTGTTCGGATTCGGACCGCCAAGAAATTCCATGATGAAAAATGAGAGGCATTTTCTGGAATAGCAGAGGTCTGAAAGACTTGGCTAAACGGAGGTTCTTGGCGGAGGCGTCGGTTGAGCACAAGCTTGACTTCATAGCCCTCTCTGAAACTGGTAGAGATAACTTCACCTCTCAGTTTTTGGGTACTCTCTCTGGAGGTGTGGCTTTTGACTGGCATTGCTTACCCCCGAGAGGAAGGTCCGGTGGGATTTTACTAGGGGTAAGAAGAGAGTCTTTAGAAGTCCGAACCGTGATCTTAGGTGAGTTCGCCGTAAAGTTCCGAGTGAGATCCAGAGTTGATGGATTTCACTGGGCTCTGGTGGCAGTTTATGGAGCTGCACAACCCGAACTCAAACCAGACTTTTTGGCGGACCTAGTGCGGATTTGTGGAGACGAGCAGCTCCCAATTCTGGTGGGTGGTGATTTCAATATCATTAGAAGGCGAGAGGAGAAGAATAACGACAATTTTGATGGCAGATGGTCGTTTATGTTTAATGCTATTATTGAGAGCTTGGATCTCCGGGAGATAGAGCTTTCGGGCAGACATTTCACCTGGGCCAACTCTCTACCAATCCCGACTTATGAGAAGCTAGATCGTGTTCTCTCTAGTGTGGAGTGGGAACAGAAGTTCCCCATGGTTACCGTTCAGGCTTTGTCGAGGGCTGTTTCGGACCACACTCCACTTCTGGTAGATTCTGGAGAGGCAACATATACGGGGAATAAGAATACGTTCTCCTTCGAGCTAGCGTGGTTTGAACGAGAAGGTTTCTTGGACTTGGTTGCCAGGGAATGGGCGAAGGGTGCAGGAGGTAGGTCGGCCATAGACAGGTGGCAGAATAAGATTAGGCATTTAAGACAGTTTCTTCGAGGCTGGGCTAAACATCTTAGTGGTGTGTATAAGGTTGAAAAGGAGCGGCTAATCAACCTTATCCAAGTTCTAGATGTCAAGGCGGAGTCGTCTATCCTTGAGCCGGGTGAACTGGAGGCTAAGGGAATGGCAGAATCTAGGCTGAAAGAGCTGTTGCGAGAGGAAGAATTGAAATGGGCACTCAGAGCTAAAGTGCGTGAAGTCATCCAAGGGGATGACAACACACAATTCTTTCACTTGATAGCTAATGGTAAACATCGAAAGAAAAGAATCTTTCAACTTGAGCAGGATGAGGGCACGATTGTAGGGCACGAGAACCTCAAACTGTACATCACTGACTACTATAAGAGGCTGTTTGGACCACCGGATGATAGCTTCGTGTCTCTGGACGAGACTCGAATCCAGGATGTCCCTCAATTAGCGTCAGATGAGAATTCAATCCTATCTGCGCCATTCTCGGAGAAAGAGGTGTTTGATGCGATCTCGCAGATGAAGAATAATAAAGCGCCTGGTCCGGATGGTTTTCCGGCAGAGTTTTACAAAAGGTGCTGGCATATTATTAAGGATGATCTACTTGCGATGTTCCATGATCTGTTTGACGGACATCTGCAATTATTTCACCTTAATTTTGGTACGATAACGCTGCTTCCTAAGAAGGCAGAGGCGAATCGAATAGAGCAATTTCGACCAATCTGTCTTCTTAATGTCAGTTTCAAGGTGTTCACTAAAGTGGGAACAAATAGATTGACGCAGATCGCGCATAGTGTGGTGCAGCCTTCTCAGTCGGCTTTCATGCCAGATAGAAATATCCTGGAAGGGGTTGTTGTCCTGCATGAAACTCTACATGAAATCCACACGAAAAAACTTGATGGGGTAATTTTCAAGGTGGACTTTGAAAAGGCGTATGATAAGGTCAAGTGGCCGTTCCTCCAGCAAGCTTTAAGGATGAAAGGATTCGATCCATCCTGGAGAAAACAAGTGGACTCCTTTACTCAACAAGGTTGTGTTGGAGTAAAAGTCAATGACGATATTGGTCATTTCTTCCAGACTCACAAGGGTTTAAGACAGGGGGACCCGATGTCTCCTATCTTGTTTAACATTGTCGCAGACATGTTAACAATCCTTATTGGTAGAGCAAAGGAGAATGAGCAGGTGGGTGGTCTCGTACCTCATCTAGTAGATGGAGGTCTCTCTATTCTCCAGTATGCGGACGACACGATTCTTTTCATGGAACATGACCTGGATAAGGCGAGAAATATGAAACTTGTGCTTTGCCTTTTTGAACAACTCTCGGGGTTAAAGATTAACTTCCATAAGAGTGAATTGTTTTGCTTTGGAAGAGCCAAAGATGAACAAGAAGCATACATGCAGCTGTTTGGATGCGGGGTAGGGTCGCTGCCGTTCACATACCTTGGCATTCCGATCCATCATCGGAAACTCTCTAATAAAGAGTGGAAGAGTCTAGAAGACCGTTTCGAGAAGAAACTTAGCTGCTGGAAGGGCAAGCTTCTGTCGTATGGGGGCCGATTGATTTTAATTAATTCGGTACTTACGAGTATGCCCATGTTTCTTCTGTCTTTTTTCCTAATCCCAGTAGGGGTGAGGAAAAGGCTCGATTTCTATCGGTCGCGGTTCTTTTGGCAGAGTGATGAGGTGAAGCGCAAGTATAGGTTGGCTAGATGGGATGTTATTTGCAGACCGAAAGATCAAGGTGGTCTCGGAATTGAAAATTTGGAGGTTAAAAATAGGTGCTTACTCAGCAAGTGGCTGTTTAAGTTACTCTCTGAGACTCAAGCCACTTGGGCCCAGATTTTACATAACAAATACCTTGCAATCAAGACACTAGCTCAGGTGACAGCTAGACCAACTGATTCACCCTTTTGGAAAGGGCTGATGAAAGTAAAGTCGACCTTTTTCAATAGAACCCAGTTCTTGGTTGGCAATGGAGGCTCAACTAGATTCTGGGAGGATACTTGGTTAGGAGAGACGCCCCTAGCTATTCAATATCCTTCACTGTATAACATTGCTCAACGTAAAGAAGATTACGTTGCATCAGTGCTACAGTCAAATCCTCTTAATATCCAATTCCGACGGGCACTGGTTGGTCACCGTTGGGAAGCCTGGACTCATTTGGTGAGAAGACTGATGGATGTTCAGTTGACTCACCAGGCTGATCGTATTCATTGGAAACTGACTAAGAATGGGATGTTTTCAGTGAAATCGATGTATTTAGATTTAATTGATTCGGTGCCTCTCCCTAGGTCTGCTCACATTTGGAAAGTCAAAGTGCCCCTACGAATCAAAGTGTTTATGTGGCTTGTGCATAAACAAGTTATACTCACTAAGGATAATCTAGCCAAACGCAACTGGGGTGGGTCTTTACGATGTAGCTTTTGTGACAAGGATGAATCAATTCAACACCTCTTTCTCGATTGTCCTATGGCTAAAGTTTTATGGCGTTCGGTTCATATAGCCTTTAATATCACTCCACCTACTAGTATCAACACGCTTTTTGGGACGTGGTTGAATGGAGTCGCGAAAGAATCAGCGAGCCATATACGTGTGGGTGTTTGTGCATTACTATGGGCTATCTGGAAGTGCAGGAACGATTTGGTTTTTAACAGATTAACAAATGTTCACTTTTTGCAGGTTATTCACAGGGCCACTGCTTTAATCCGTATGTGGTCGCTACTCACTCCGATGGATGCCAGGGAGCATTTGGTTACTGGATCTATCCGATGGGAGATGGTAGCTCGGGCTATCTTCAGCCGGTTTGGATGGCGGTCATGTAATAGGCTAGGAGTCTAGGCCTTGTTTACATTATCGCATCCGAGTGTGGGAGTCCCACGTTTTCTTCTAGCTCATTCCGAGCATTTTTGTACTTTTACTTCGCATACTTTGGAGACCTTGACCTTTTTTTATTAATAAGAAGGCCGTATGCATCGTTTTGATGCAGAGGCCGGGGAATGCCCCTTTTCTAAAAAAAAAAAAAAAACACAATTTTCCTCTAGTAAATATATGTCCTTGTACATACCATTTAATTTACCATGCTTAATCATTATCTTCCATAACAGATACTAAACATCTACAAAAATCTCTGCTGAAGCCTGCAACACACAGGATGACACTAATTATTCCTACATATTCCTCATTTCTCTCTGTATCAAGACCTAACTGAATTGTGGATCTTAAATGCTTATAACATAATTAAGTGCTGCCCTCAATAATTTGCAGGTCAGTCAGAAGCAAGAATAAGACTCTATAGGGATATTTGACAATATTATCACTTACTGCGAGATGCCAATCGAATATTCATCCGGTGAGTTCAACGGAGCAGTTTGTCTGTGGTGTCATTTTATTGTTTGTATTTACTGCACTCGCTGACAATGTCTTCTCTTCTTCTCCTGGATAGGAACCTTCTATTGTAAATTCAAAAGGCAGAGAGGAGGGCAGAGCCATCAGCAGCCATGACAGAAATAAACAATAGGAGTTCAAACAAGTGGGAAGAGAGAGACAGTGACGTTGCCAACCACCAGCAACAAAGTTGTACTACTAAATCTGAGAAAATTAATATGGATCGGTTGGAGTAGTATAAAATGCTTGTGTTTAGTGATATAATAGATTGTTTTAGTAGTATAATAGAATGGGAAAACTGGGCAATCAAAACTTTTGGATCGTTGGTTTACAAGCTCAACTGATACATGATTGGAGCATCATGTTCTCTCATTTTTCTACCTGTTTCTGATTTCTCGTTTCGTTCCTTAGTGACCAGTAATTCTAAGTTTTTTGGTTTTGTGCTGTATCTTGTTAGATCTCTTCCCGTTGCAATTATCGCCATGTTGTGCAGTGGCTCATTTTGATATAAAATGGTTCAGGCCGGCCGTAGCATGGTCAAAACATGGCCAACTGGTGTAGATTTGACCCTTCATCACAGCATAATGTAGCCTGGCATTTTGGCCTTGGCCGCCCATGCATGTTTACTCCTTATACTACAAATATAAAAGGCTTATATACATTAAGAAAAAGAGTCGCTAGTGGGTGCATACGTCATTGATCCTCCCCGGGCAGCTAGCTCGATCTATATCAGTACTCCAAAGCAGACGGTGGGAGGCATCTTGTAAAGACACAACAACCAGATGAGAGGGTGGTGTTTGAGCCATGGTAGCTACTAGCTGAGCTGCCATGGAGTTGGTGACCGGGGCGACGAGCACTACCAGAATCGCCCCCTATGCCGACGGCCAGGGCCGTCGGCATAGCCCTGAGTCCCGTCGGGACAGACCTATGCCGACGGCCCTCGTCGGCATAGGGCCGTCGGCAACATATACGTCGGCATAGCCCGGATGGCCGTCGGCATAGAAAAGCCGTCGGCATATATGCTATGCCGACGGCGTCCGTACATCAATGCCGACGGCAACGTCCGTCGGCAAAGCCCGTGCCTAACGGCGCCCACAGCCGTTAAGTTCGCCCAGCGACGGGCCGCCACGTGGCATAAGGCTATGCCGACGGCTTGCCGTCGGCATAGGGCTGCCACGTGGCTGCCTGGCGTTGCTCGTGGACCAGGCCTATGCCGACGGCAAGCCGTCGGCATAGGGCTGCCACGTGGCTGCCTGTCGTTGGTCGTGGACCAGGGCTATGCCGACGGCAAGCCGTCGGCATAGGGCTGCCACGTGGCTGCCTGTCGTTGGTCGTGGACCAGGCCTATGCCGACGGCCCGGCCGTCGGCATATATTGAATTATAAGCCGACGGCCACTTCGTCGGCTTACTCATTCATACGCAGCTCCCAGTGTCTGACGCGTGGCAGGTATGCCGACGGCCCGGCCGTCGGCTTAGTACAAATTGTGTGCCGACGGTCAGGCCGTCGGCATAGCTGCCACGTGTCAGCTACTGGG
>LR738714.1:696239329-696336492 GCA_902687465.1 Secale cereale | reverse complement strand
CCCCCCTCCAGGTGCCGGCGGCGGCGCCGTCCGTGAGGGGGGGCACACACCGGACACGCGTCCCGCCTCTTCGGACATGCCACCACACCACCACGCATGTATGAGGTCCCGGTGCGACGCTCCGGTGGCATTGCTACCCCCCCAGTGCCCCCTTCCCGCCTAACCCTGTAGCGTTGGACCACGGGATCTAGCCCTTTGACTTTGCGCGGACGGGCTTTGGCCAGTGGACCTCCCCGCCCGGTTGTGTTAGGTCAGCCCATAGGAACAGCCTGGAGAAACATCCGGGACAGATCCACAGCAAGATCCCCTCCGTGTAGACCCCACGCGTCCGTTCCCCCCCTCCAGGTGCCGGCGGCGGCGCCGTCCGTGAGGGGGGGCACACACCGGACACGCGTCCCGCCTCTTCGGACATGCCACCACACCACCACGCATGTATGAGGTCCCGGTGCGACGCTCCGGTGGCATTGCTACCCCCCCAGTGCCCCCGTCCCGCCTAACCCTGTAGCGTTGGACCACGGGATCTAGCCCTTTGACTTTGCGCGGACGGGCTTTGGCCAGTGGACCTCCCCGCCCGGTTGTGTTAGGTCAGCCCATAGGAACAGCCTGGAGAAACATCCGGGACAGATCCACAGCAAGATCCCCTCCGTGTAGACCCCACGCGTCCGTTCCCCCCCTCCAGGTGCCGGCGACGGCGCCGTCCGTGAGGGGGGGCACACACCGGACACGCGTCCCGCCTCTTCGGACATGCCACCACACCACCATGCATGTATGAGGTCCCGGTGCGACGCTCCGGTGGCATTGCTACCCCCCAGTGCCCCCGTCCCGCCTAACCCTGTAGCGTTGGACCACGGGATCTAGCCCTTTGACTTTGCGCGGACGGGCTTTGGCCAGTGGACCTCCCCGCCCGGTTGTGTTAGGTCAGCCCATAGGAACAGCCTGGAGAAACATCCGGGACAGATCCACAGCAAGATCCCCTCCGTGTAGACCCCACGCGTCCGTTTCCCCCCTCCAGGTGCCGGCGGCGGCGCCGTCCGTGAGGGGGGGCACACACCGGACGTTCGTTACCGGAGGGGGGGGGGCGGCAATCGATATACATCGGGAATTTTTTTAGATAAGGCATAATTATCTTATGCAAAACAAAAATTAAAATAAAGTAAAAACAACAAAGCAAAGTAAAAACAACAAAGCAAACTAAAAATAAAAATAAAGTAAAGTACACCTATGCCGACGGCTAGGCCGTCGGCATACCATTACACCCCACGCAGGTTGTGCCGCGGATCGATGCCGTGGCGTGGCGCAGGGATCGATGACGTGGCGAGTGGGCCTATGCCGACGGCCGCGCCGTCGGCATACCTCTGCCACAAATAACAGAAATGGAGTTGAAAAAATAATTAAAATAAATGTATGCCGACGGCCTGGCCGTCGGCATATAAGCCTTCGTCTCATGGATCGATGACGTGGCTTGGCGCACGGATCGTGGACGTGGCAGAGGGGCCTATGCCGACGGCCACACCGTCGGCATACCTCTGCCACAGATATACCGACGGGCGCCGTTACGGCCCGTCGGCGTAGGGTCAACGCCGTCACGTGGTCTGCGCTGACCGGACAGGTGGGCCAGGTCTATGCCGACGGCCTTTCCTATGCCGACGGCACCCGTAGGCGTAGCTCGTGCGTTCCCGACGGCCTCCTCTATGCCGACGGGGCCGTCGGCATAGATGGATGTATGCCGACGGCTTTTGTACGCCTACGGCCTTCCTTTAGCCGTCGGCATAGGTCTCTAGATGCCGACGGTAGCCGTCGGCATATATTTGGCCGTCGGCAAACCCTGTTTTTCTGGTAGTGGAGCAGCCTGCTCCCGAAGCTGGGCGCGCTGCTGCAAGACGAGTACAAGCTGCAAGACAAAGTGAAGAAGGACATCGAATCCCTTCAAAACGAGCTCGTCTTCATGAACGCCACCCTGCGCATGGTGGCGGAGGTGCCACGGGACCAGCTCGACGAGCACGTCAGGATCTGGGCCTTCTTCATCAAGGAGGTCTCCTACGACATTGAGGACACCGTGAGCACCTTCCTGGTTCGCGTTCACGGTGCCCCACATCTGGACGGCCTCATCACCAAGTTCTTCAACATGTTCTGCATGGGGAGAACACACCATCAGATCGCCAGCATGGTTGAGGAGATCAAGAGCCTTATCAAGGAGGTGTCTGATCTGCGTGACAGGTACCGCTTCGACAGCATCATCACCAGGGCTGCCACGCCGGTTGTTCTACTGCAAAGAGAGAACACGCTGACCAGATATCTCGCTGCTGACTGTGAGGCGATAACCCATCGCCGCATCGGCATCAAGTACGAAAAGCCCGTGGGAGTAGAAGAGGATATGAAGCTACTTCACAATTGGATCACCTCCCGCGACAACCATACCATGCTGTTCATTCTTGGACCGGCCGGCGTGGGAAAAACAACCATCGCAATGGCACTCTACCGGAACTATGGAGATGAGTTTCAGTGCCGGGCAATGGTCAACATGTCTCGGCCCCTCGACGGCAAGACGGTCCTCATAGATATACTGAACCAAGTCAAGCCGCAGGAGCTGCAACACCATGATGGTGATACATTTAAGATCAGACGCGAGCTGCGGAATTGCCTCGAAGAAAAAAGGTAAGCTTTTTTTTTTTTGCCAATTGATGGTGCCAAACATACTCTGAATCAATCTAGTCCTATAAGATTTCTTTCCTCTTTTACCCATAAAAATACCGCGAAAGTCATCTTCTAATCCCGAGCTCACATGCATCTGGATGAACAGTAAAGTCCAAAAAAGAAAGAAAAATTGTCCTCATTTTTTGTAATAAATACCGATATTTTTTTTACCTGCGTGCAAAGATTCGTGGTGAGATGACATTTGTGGAGTTAGTTAATTAGCTGAGCTCATATGGGCCCGGAAAAAGATGAAAAAAAATCTGAAAAAAGATACTAGTAACAAACATTGACAAAGGTTTTTAATGCTTGCAAAATTTCACCATGAGTAGAAGCCGTGGCTAAACAACAAAAACAATGCTCCAAAAATTTCGTTTTCAAAAGCATTTTGGAGTGATGATTTTTTTTGCAACGGCTTCTACAAATGTCGTTTCACGATGAAAGTTTGCAAGCGTCGAAAACGTTCGTCAATGTTTATCACTAAAAACTTCTAACATTTTTTTATTTCACTGTTCACCCGAGCTCAATTATTTAAACTCAGGACTAGAAGAGTATTTTTGTGTGATTGATTGTTTCTTTTATCTTTTAATAATTAAACAGACGCTCCCTAAGAAGATCTAGTGCGTTTTCTATAGCACCAATAATCCCATATGACATAGTTATATGCACACGTTTGGGTACACCTGTTTACAGCATGGTATGTTTTTTTTTCTTTGGAAAAGGATTACAACCCTCCGTCTTTGCATCGAACGATGCGCATAGTCATCTTTATTATATTAGCAGAGTCTGACAAAATAAATAGAAGGATCAATCCAAAGCCACCTTCCTGACGATCTATGCTGCTACACCTACATGCATGATGATCCAATGCACACCATCTATTATGGGGCCTCACGAACCCGCCCCGTGGAGATCCGAAAGCACCAACCGGTTTAGCCGACCCACAACGTACACCGCATGCACATGTTTCAGGATCCGCCGCCGCTGTCTTCCACCATCCCATCTTCAGAAGGGATCATCGCATTGACCTTGCTAGGCCCAACTGCCATTGACGCCAGACAATGCCAACAGCCTGCGCGTGTCCATCAACCCGTGTCCAACGCCAAGACTCCACTACGCCACACCGGCGAGATCCGCCGTTTTCGATGTGGTAGATGCAACACCGCTCTCCCTCATGGACTCTCCCGTAAGAATATGTTCCAAAACAATGCCCCAGGAGGGAGAACGGCATCAGAGTCACCGTCCATCCAATCTGGGAGGCCCAGATCTAGGGTTTCTCCCGGAGCAGATGCGCCCTAGAGGAAGAGGGACACGCCATTTGCACTTGCCAACGAACCCAAATGGTGACCACCTTCACAAAGTTGTCACGCCGACGCCTTCAGAAAGGACACGACATCTTGATCGATATCGCCGCCCGCCGCAGTTAGGGTTTTCACCCGAGAAGCAATGAGGTAGGAAGACATAAGACAGACCCGAGTGACGTCTCCAAGAAGAAAACCGGCATCCACGGGAGTCGTCGTACATGGTGGCCGGCCGAAGCAGACCAGGGAACTATCCCTATCTGGATCCCCACCACTTACTCCGCCCACAAACTGGTGACTGACTAGCTAGCAAGCACGGCCAAGTCTGGCAAGATTGGAGCGCACCTAGACGAGACAGTAGGCGGCGGACAAAATGGCGCCATCAGCCGTCGGGGCATCGTTGCCACGGCCCGAACCCGCCGATGGTCCGCCGTCCGCCCAAGCCAACCTCCGGCAACCCGACAGCTGAGGGGAGGTGGCCGCGGAGGAGGGATCCGACGGTGTTGGGTGGCTGGCGCTTGATCGTGAGTCGCCTAGGTCGCGAGTGTTCTAGAGCATGTATGGCAGCACCAATTGTGAGTGGGTTAATATAAGGTAGCCAAATCGCATATTGTTACGTGCATCTATTTCCCTGCCGCTCAGTACTGTCAACAGCCAGAAAACTTGTCACGGATAGTTTTTACTCGGTTACTGTGAGGAGTAGCCCATCACGTTTTTCGTGAGGAATGGAACTAATTTCATTTCGAGTTCAGTAAATCATTAGGGCATCTCCCACATTGACCCGCAAACCGTCCGCATACATCCGAACCGTGGAAGCCATCCAACACGGAGCGGTTCGGACGTGTTTTCTCTCACAAATCGAAGGCAAACGTTGTGGGAGGGGCTTTGCGAGAGTCCGGACCGTCCTGGCCTACTCAAACCCCCACCCGCCCCTCATGTGCTTTCCTTCCGTTGCACGTGCTGTTTACCACGCCGCATTCATGTCGGCCCAGAGCACACAGCGGCCGGCATTGATGCTGTGATGTGACCGGAGGGAGGGAGGGGGGTGCTGACCGACGCGGCCTCTCGGGAGCCTCTGCTTCAATGCGGACGCAGCTTCCCGAAGAACCAACACCGGCCGATGCGCCGCATTAAATCTGCTGACCAGCCCTTCGCATGGCCTGACTGCAGCTATATAAGCCGCGCACCGGCGCCGTCCACGTCGCAATCTATGCTCGTCCTCCTCTCCTCTCCTCGCCCATCCCCCTCCACAACTCAGGCGATGGGCAAGTCATGGGCATCAACATCCGCAGGCGGCGGTTCGGAGGTGGGCTCGGTTTGATCGTGGTGACATCGCCCTCGAACTCCAGGGCCTTCGTCCTCATCGACGGGTGGCTCCTCGACGAACGCGGAGACCATCCATCTCCTCCGACGATGAGGAGGACCAACCGCCGTTGCAGCAGTCTGCGCCGGTGGTGCCGAGCCAGGTCTACGCCGCCACAGACACGGAGTTTGAGGAGCAGATGTAGTTGATGCTCTGTTGTGATCCACCTCAACGGCCCAGCTCCGCCACAGGGGACGCTCCTCCCCGTGAAGCTGGAGTTGTCATCCCCTCTGCACTTTGCGCCGCCTGAAGGAGGAGAGGCCTTCTCCGCTGCCCCGGCGCATCGTCATGGAGGAGCGCTGCTCGTCGTCGGCCCGACGGGTCGTCAAGGAGGAGTGCCGCGCGCCGCCGCTCCTGCCCAATGCGATCACGGCAAAGGCACACGGTCGCATTCTCCACTACCTGGACGGCGGCAGGGGCGGCGATAGCTGTTCGTCGTCCCGGAGCGCCATGACGGTACAAGAGTACGCTGATAGCGAGCAGCACCGCGGCTTGCGGTTTTCATAGGTGCGTGTGCTCCTCAAGGAAAAATCCATCCAGCTGCATGGGTGTCTGCTTATTGTGTACGTGCGCGGCGGCTCCTGCTCAGTCAACGGCGCGGCGGCGCGTTGTGCGGCATGTTGCGGGCTTCACAGCACAAGGCCGGGGTCGCGGCCACTCCTGCTCACTCGACGGCGCGGCGGCGCGTTGAACGGTATGCTGCGGGCTGCAGGGCACGAGGCCGGGGGTCGCGGCGGCTCCTGCTCCATGGGCGGCGCCGCGCCGGCAGGCAGGGAGCGTAGGGATGGTGGGTTAGTGTCAATCTTGAGGGTGCGTGATTACAGGGATGCGTTGCGTGACTATCGGAGGGTAATCCTTTTTTCGGGTCTTGCATGATTACAGGTGATGCGGTTTCGCAAGCGGGGCTGAAATTTCCTCTCGGTGGAGTATGTTCAGCCAACCTAAATTACTAAGTACACACGAGAGAAGGGATTAGATTTAGGTTGGCTGTTAGATTAAATTAGTGGGCCTAATCGGACGGTTATAACGGGTTTGTGTACATTTTATGGGGTGTGCTTAAAGAAGATCACGTTTGATTGTTTATTAGTAGTAGAGATAATAAGTTGACAATCTCTCCGCCATTATTTCCATTTCACCGTAGGTTTTTGGTCTTACTTGATGATGCGAGGAATACAACAATATTGGAGCATATCATATTTTCGTTGCCTCGTCAGGAAGGGAGTAGAATAATAGTAACTGCACGGTCCGGTGCTGTTGCTGGAGAATGTCCAATGAATACAGGAGATTGTGTCCATGAAGTGGGTTTACTTAGTGAGGAAAACGCAAAACAAGTATTTATGGAAGTCGTGGGCAAAGAAAATCAGAAGGCAATTCCACCCAGTCTCTGGAAAATGTGCGACGGTCTGCCATTGGCCATAGTTACAATGGCTGGGCAGTTCGCCTGCAACCCATGGAAGTCAGATGATGAATGGATTGAAGTTTCCAGTGCGCTAGCACCAACCCCTAGTACAAGTAACACCAGCTATAATCTCATGAGGATACTTAGTGCCTGCTACAATGATATGCCTGTTGAGATCAAGACATGCTCCTTGTATTTTAGCATATTCCCATGGGGTCAAAAAATTAGCAGGAAGCGCCTGACAAGGCGATGGATGACAGACGGTTTTGTCATTGAGCAACAGGGATTCAGTGCGGAGGAGGTTGCACAGGCATACTTAAATCATCTCGTCAGGAGGAAGGTCATACGAGCTGTGGAGCACGACAGCAATGGCAAGGTGAAGAGCTATCAAGTAATCCACGAGAAGGTTCTCGAGTACATTGTGTCCAAGGCAAGTGAGGAGAATTTTGTCACTATGATTGGTGGCAGCGTCATGCTGCCACCTAGCAGCAAAATTCGCCGGCTGTCCATCCAATGCAGTGGTTCTTCTATGCATGAAAGAGAACTGGAGACCATGAACTTGTGTCATGTCCGAGACCTGACCATGTCTGGGAGTTTGAAGCAACTGCCTTCCAGTTCATTCAAGTTTAATACAGTTGTGCAGGTACTAGACCTTGAAGGTTGCAAGGATTTTAAACACCAACATACTAAAGAGATATGCAGAATGTTTCTACTCAAGTATCTCAGCCTGCGAAGAACAGACATTAAGAAGCTCCCAAAAAAGATTGGAGATCTCCGGTTTTTGGAGACTCTTGATATAAGGGAAACCGATATCATAGACCTTCCCAATGCCATCTGCAAGCTTGAACGGTTAGTTAACATATTTGGTGGGAACAAAAGAACGAGGAAGGCACTGAGGCTTCCTACAGAAATGAAGGGGTGGGAAAACATGAAGGCTCTGCGTATACTGACAGGTATTGAGATCATTGAGGCAATAGTGAGCATCGAATGTCTGACCGACCTGAGGAAGCTCGCCATTTATAAGTTTGGCATCAATAAGATGAGGGGTAAGGCTTTTTTATTTTTGGTGTCCGCGATCGCGCATCTTAGCCAGGGACGAAGCTAGAAAAAATGGTCATTGGGGTCAACCAATGTCCAATGACTACTATAGCACATGCTATGGTGTGACTCACGCTGAGAGCAATATAAAGAGGAAAAACCAAAAATATGTATAACACAAATAGAAATAATATCCAAGGGCGACATGAAGAGCGAAAATATGCAATGAGCCAATGATATAACTAGTATCATAATAATAAGATTGTCATACCAAGTACTGGTTCCGCGAAGTCATAAAATCATTTGTTTGCATATTTAGGAAAAATAAGCAAAAAAATATGACTTCTAACAATTTCATTTGTAACTTCCTGAAAAGGATGAAAAAAAGTAATATATTATATTCATAACAATGGTGCGTAAGAAATAATATAGAGAATAAATAGCATAAACAAAAAGTTAGAGTGATGTGAGACTCACATTTTATAACTTGCCTTCTCGATCTCCCATCTTCTTAAATAGATCAATTATGGCGTCATTCGTAATGGTAGAAAATATATCTTTCTCCACATAGCAAATCAAGCAATCACTCATGAACTGGTCACCCATTTTGTTGCGTAAAACACTCTTCACAATATTCATTGCTGAAAAGCATCTCTCCACTGACGCTGTGGCCACCGGCAAAATTAGCACTAGCTTTAGAAGTTGATACATCAAAGGGAAAGCAAGATGCTTCTTAGTGTCCACCAACTTTTTAGCAAGATCCGCAATGCCATTCAAATTGGCAAATCTTTGGTCTGCTCGGACATTGTCAATGTAAATCCGAAGTTCATGTCCAAGATCCATCAATTTTGATGAATCAAAATCCTCAGGATAAAACTCAGCTAGCTTCAACAAACTCTCCAAGTTAAAAGCAGCGAAAGAGTTTTTTGGGTTGAAAGAAGCCATGTGAATAAGCAATGCAGAATTTACTTCATTGAATCTGTCATCAAACTCTCGAAGTTGCCAATCAATAACAGTGTTAAGACAGTCTATTAGATAATGATGCAGGTTTGTGATATTGGTTCTTTTTCGTGTATTATGTCGATTGACATATTCATCATGCATGTTTAGTTTTGGAATGTCATGTTCTTCACAGAATGAATATACCTTCTCCAAAAGTGATTCCCACCCATTATCTCTTAGTTGTTGTAGATCATTCCTTGTTGACTTCACACATGACATTGCATTCAAGATATCTTGATCCTTTTTTTGCAATGCTTGTGACAGAGTGTTGGCACTCCCTAATATATGGAACATCATGTGCAAATAGAACACAAAATCAAAGGTTCCAAAATATGATAGAAGACCACGTGCTTCACTTTTCTTGGAATCTTTCTTGCCTTCTTTTGATACATACTTGAGGACATTGACAATTGATGGGAACAACTGAATTAAGCTTGAGAGGGTTCTATAGTGAGAACCCCAACGGGTGTCTCCCGCCCTTTGAAGTGACTGGTCTTGATTCAACCCCGTGCCAGTACAAATTCGTCCACTACTTATGGCATTTTTACATTCTCCCTATTAGTCTCTCTGATCATGTCTTTTCTTTTGCAAGAAGCTCCAACCACATTAAACAGAAGAGAGATCATGTAAAAAAATCTGCAATATCTTCATTCTTCTTTGAAATCGCTACGATAACCAATTGGAGTTGGTGAGCAAAACAATGCACGTAATATGCTGATCTATTCTCTTCCAGAATTTTAGCTTTCAAACCATTGAACTCACCCCTCATATTGCTCGCCCCGTCATAGCATTGCCCTCTAACTTGTTTGAAGCTTAATCCAATATCAACAAACAATTTCTCAAGGGCTGACTTGAGACACGTTGCCGATGTTTCCTTCACATGTACTACCCCAACTAGTCGTTCTCGGATTAACCCAAGCTTATCAACATACCTCAACACAACGGCCATTTGTTCTTTGTCTGACACATCGGAAGCCTCATCAATCAACAAACTTAAAACATCACCACCAATTTCTTCAAGAATAGAATTCAATGTTATCTGTAACAAACAAGATAAAATATATTTTTGGGTGCTCGGAGAGATAAATCATATGAAATAAATAAAGAATAGCGATGCTAGTAAGTAGCAATTTACCTTTGCAAAATAATTTGCAAGTTCCTTTTGAATATCTGGAGACACCCATTTGCAATTTTTGGGGGCATTCTTAAGAACTACATTCCTCACATCCTCATTCTGATTTGCTAATGTTTGTACCAACTCTCGAAAATTCCCTTTATTTTTGGATTCCTCTGATTCATCATTGCCACGGAAAGCTAAACCTTGATGTAACAAGTATCTAACTGATTCGACGGAAGTATTCAACCGAATACGATTTTGCCTTTTTGTGATATCAGTTTGCTTGTTGAGGGCAACTTTAATGGACTGATCTTGATTCATCAAGGCATCACATCTTTTAGCAGCTACATTGTGATAGCTATTAACCTCACCCACATGAGTATCCAATATGTATTTCTTATTCCAACTATTGAAACCATTGACAACAAATGCATCATTCCCACCTTGACCCTCGATGCAATCTCTGAACAAATAGCAACATTGGCAAAATGCCTTATGCACTTTATCACTGTACTCTAGCCAATGATAATCTTTAAACCATTCTGGCTTGAATCTTCTTTCAAATCCTCCGATGGTCTTCTGCGGATATATAAAGCCTTCTTGTGGACTATAAGGTCCTCTAGTTAAATATATTCTTCTGATCTCATCTTGCTTCTTTGGATTCTTAGTGTACTGTGATATTCTTTTTCGATTGGCCGGATCAAAAGGAAGTTCATCCAAATTAATATTTGCTGTAGTAGTAGTACCAATATTTGATGCGTGATCTTGCCTCAGTCTAACTGGCCTTGAAGTCTCTCCCAGATCAGTCTCTGGTGCTGTTCGTTTCAGCAGATATCTGTCCATATCGTTCTAGCCCTAGCCTCCTAGATGCAGCAAAAAAATATAAATGCAAATTTAGTAATTAGCCATCAGAGAGACTGGGTTGTTAGTGCGTGAGACCAAGAGAAACTGAGAAAGAGATTGGCGTACCTGCGTGAGAATTGCCTACGAGGAGGGCAAGTGCCAAGTGGGCAACCAACACTCGGGTCTCGGGAGATTAAGGATTATACGGCGGCGGCGGCGGCCGGCCGATCAACATCACCCTTGAAGATTAGGGATCGCCGCTGTTCATCGCCGTTGCAAATTGGGGATTAGGGATTGGGAGTTGGGGTGAGGAAAAGATTAGGCGAAGGCGATGAGACGGAGAGGCGACCTGAAGATGGCGGAAGAGACGAAGAGGCGACCTGGGCTGTTTACATCTACAGAAGTTGGAGACCAAACGTCCAAGGCGTATGTGTGTTACGGTGTGTAAACCTAAGCCACAGTATTATGCATTGGGCCTTCAGCCTTGGCCCTTGTGCGCTGTGTGGAGCTGTACGCCACATTCTTTTTTTACCTTTTACTAGAATTTACAGATGTTATGGGCTGAGACTATGAATAATTGGACATTATCTACTGGGCTGGGGTCAACTAATATTTTGGGCTGGGGTCAAATGCAGTTTTGATGGACATAGTTAGCTTAAACTACCCGAAGCCATTGGGGTCAATTGACCCCAGCGTCCATACTGCAGCTTCGTCCCTGTTCTTAGCTTATCTCTCAATGCCCTGGTAATTCATGACGAGTCAGCTGAGTTTTTCAAAGTACTAGGTAATTCCGATGCCCCTCCCAAGAATCTCAGTGCTCTCGAGTTGTCTGGCAAGTTGGTTGAGCTCCCAAAATGGATTGTGGAAATGGATGCTCTCACAAAGCTCACCCTGTCGATGACGGCTCTCCGGGCAGACAATTTGGAGCTCCTTAGCAAGATACGCAGTCTGTTTTCACTCACATTCTCACTTCATGCAGCAAAACAGGATCCAGAAACAGCTGCCATTGTTGAGGAAAACAAGGCATGCTCAGATGGGGTGATATTGTTTCCGGTTGGTGGATTTGAGAATCTCAAGCTCCTTCGCTTCTTTGCCCCTTACGTGCCGCCACTGAGCTTTCCAGATGGCGCCCTGCCTACCCTCGAGAGGCTTGTGCTCCGGTTCAGCAACTTTGAGGGCCTTCTTGGAATTAGAGGGCTAAAAAATCTCCAACAGGTGCATATTAAAGTACTACATGATGAAGCAAGTGAGACCACCGAATCAATAGTGAAAGAAATGGCAACTGCGGCAAGGGAAGATCGTGAGGGACCAAGAATAATTTTTGATTGATATTTTGGAACTTCAGAAACCAAACTATCTGCTGTGTTCCGCTGCTCTTGAAGTCGTTGCTTTTGGCCTTGAGAGGCTGCTCATGGTGAGCTGTAATAAGTACTGATTCTGGAACTATATCTGAATGTCTAGTGATGCCAGGTTTTTGCCATAGTGGCTAGTTCGATTTTCGGCTAGTTACAGCGGGTTTCCTGGCAGTGCCCAAACTCGTTCTCTTTCTTTCCCATCGCCTTGCATGTAATCGTTTGTAAAACTTGTTATTTCTGCTTTGAGTAATGGAAACATCTGTGAGTATTTCATTGTCTTTTTTTTTCCGGAAAAACTTTCAATCTATTCATCTCCAATCATGGTAGTACAACGAACACTAGAAATACTAAAAATTACATCCAGATTCGTAGACCACCTAGCGACGACTACAAGCACTGAAGCGAGCCGAAGGCGCGCCGCTGCCATCGCCCCTCCCTCACTGGAGTCAGGCAAACCTTGTTATAGTAGACAGTCGGGAAGTCGTCGTGCTAAGGCCCCATAGAACCAACGCACCAGAATAGCAAGCGCCGCGGATGAGTGTAGATCAAAAGGATCCAACCTGAAAACACACGAACGAAAACGAACGACGAGCAAATCCACCAAAGACAGATCCATCGGAGACATACCTCCACACGTCCACCAATGATGCTAGACGCATCACCGGAACGGGGGCTAGGCGGGGAGACCTTTATTCCATCTTCAGGGAGCCGCCGCCGTCTCGTCTTCCAGAGCAGGACACAAACCCTAACAAAACTAAAAAACAATCTAAACACGGAGCCCTCCCACCGACAAGGGCCGAGATCCACTCCGTCTCCATGACCCTAAGGCCACCGGAGACAGGACGGACCGCCGCCGGCACCGGTGGGAGGCAAAGAACCCTAGAACTAGGTTGCGGCGGCCGGCTATTTGGAGGCGGCGGCTAGTATTTCAATGTCCCTTGCGGCAGCTTCTTATATTATACCCATCAGAATGTCATTTTGTATGCCTTTGGTCCACTTTTTGGTCTGTTTTTTAACTTCCTTATATTATATTTACGTTCAGATCAAACTGGTTTGCTTGTCTTTGTTTCATTCTTTTCCTAGAGAACAATTGTTATGTGTCACTGGTCCCCAGCCAAAAAAAAAATTTCCTTTCCTTTTCGATGTGAAGGGATGAGATATAATAGCATCTCCAGCCGCGCCCCCAACAGGCCCCCGTGGCCGTTTTTTAGCGCCGGCGTCGAAAAATCGGCCCAGTCGCGCCCTCACGATCCCGTTTTTCGCCGGATTGGGCCGAAATTGGCGCCGGCGTACCGAACCCGAACCCGGCGCGCTGGGGGGCGCCCGGGGGCGCCGGCGCGAACGTTTTGGCGCGAAAGAGTGGCGGGACCCGCGCGTCAGCGAGACGAAGGCTGGTCGTCCTCATCGTCTCAGTTTTCCCGCGGGGAATCAATGCCAAGGCTGCCGCCGGTCAGCCTGCCATTGATTCACGGGCGGTGCATTGCGGCGACGCCGCCCCGCCTTCCTCCACGCGTTCGCACGCGGCCGCCCCGAGCCTCTATAAAAGGCGCCCCTGGCCGCGCCGGTGAGGAACACGCAGTCCTCCCCCTCGCCGTCGCACTTCCCCCCATCTCCCCCTCCTCGCCGCCGCACTTCCCACCCGGCAACCATGAGCGTGAGGTACCCCGGCGACGCGGCGGCGGCCAATGGTTTCGGCCGCCACTCGCTGCATGAGTGGGAGGCGTACCTCCTCCACGAGGCCAACTACCCCGCGCCGCCCGACGTACGCGCTCCGTCGCGGTGGAGGCTCAGCGCCGGCGGCGTCCCTGTCCCCCCTCTGCCCGTCCCCGAGACGCCCGCCTACTTCCACGCCGAGATCGAGCATGCGCGGGCGTCCCTGACGGCCACGGAGCGGGCGCTCCCGGAGCACGCCGTCGGCAACCACGCGGCGTGGGCGGCGTTCTTCGAACGACGATAGGAGGAGCGGCTCGCCTCCACCAACAACGCGCCGGCGCCGCAGGGCCGCAACAACAGTGAGGGCCGCCGCCTGTGGTGGGGCGTCCCGGGCCGCATGCTCAGCGCGTGCTCGCGCACCTCGAGGGCGGCAACGACCCGCCGTTCGAGTACCCGAGCGCTTGGAGCGGCGGTGCGTGGCTGCCGAGGAGGATGATGGGTTGGTCATCCTCCTCTTCCTCCTCCTCCTCCTCCCGATCCTCCTCTCACTGTTGGAGATATGCCCTAGAGGCAATAATAAAAGCATTATTATTATATCTCCTTGTTCATGATAATTGTCTGTTATTCATGCTTGAATTGTATTGTACGGAAACAGCGATACATGTGTCAATACACAGACCACAATGAGTCCCTGGTAGGCCTCTAGTTACCAGCTCGTTGATCAATAGATGGTCACGGTTTCCTGACCATGGACATGGGATGTCAGTGATAACGGGATCACATCATTAGGAGAATGATGTGATGGACAAGACCCAAACTTGAGCATAACACGAGATCGTATAGTTCGTAATGCATAAGCTTTTCGGTGTCAAGTATTTATTCCTTAGACCATGAGGTTGTACAACTCCCGGATGCTGTAGGAGTACTTTGGGTGTGCCAACCGTCACAACGTAACTGGGTGGCTATAAAGGTACGCATCGGGTATCTCCGAAAGTGTCTGTTGAGTTGGTACGAACCGAGACTGGGATGTTGTCACTCCGTATGACGGAGAGGTACCTCTGGGCCCACTCGGTAAGACATCATCATAATGAGCTCATTGTGACTAAGTAGTTAGTCACGGGATGATGGATTACGGATCGAGTAAAGAGCCTTGCCATGACGAGATTGAACAAGGTATTGGGAATACCGACGATCGAATCTCGGGTAAGTACCGTACCGATGGACAAAGGGAATAACATACGGGATTAAGTGAATCCTTGACACGGTGGTTCATCCGATGAAGATCATCGAGGAACACGTGGGAACCAACATGGGTATCCAGATCCCACTGTTGGTTATTGACCGGAGAGTCGTCTCGGTCATGTCTACGTGTCTCCCGAACCCGTAGGGTCTACACACTTAAGGTTCGGTAACGCTAGGGTCGTAGAGATAAATGCACGTGGAAACCCGAAAGTTGTTCGGAGTCCCGGATGAGATCCCGGACGTCACGAGGAGTTCCGGAATGGTCCGGAGGTAAAGATTAATATATAGGAAGTCCAGTTTCGGCCAACGGGTGATCTCCGGGGGTCACTGGGAGTGTCCCGGGACCACCGGAGGGGCCCCGGGGGTCCACCGGGTGGGGCCACCCATCCCGGTGGGGCCCCTAGGCCGCAAGGGGAAGTGTCCAGCCCCTCTGGGCTGGCGCACCACTAGTGGCCCACCTCCCCATGCGCCTAGGGTTAAAACCCTAAGGGGAGGGGGGCCACCACTTGCCTTGGGGGGCAAGGACTCCCCCCTGGCCGCCGCCCCCCCTACAGATTGGATCTGCCGGGGCCCTGGCGCACCCCCTGGCCCCTATATATATGTGGGAGGGGAGAGGGCTGCCGCACCCTTGCCCTGGCGCCTCTCCCCCTCCCGTCACACCTCCATACTCCAACGTAGGGCGCCCGGCGAAGCCCTGCTGCGATCTCCACTGCATCCGTCATCACGCCGTCGTGCTGCCGGATCTCTGACGACTTCTCCTCCCCCCTTGCTGGATCAAGAAGGAGGTGACGTTGCTGCACTGTACGTGTGTTGAACGCGGAGGTGCCGTCCGTTCGGCGCTAGATCATCGGTGACGAAGAACGCGAAGAGTACGACTACTTCATCCACGCTTCTTCGAAAGCTTCCGCTCGAAATCTCCATAACGGTATGTAGATGCACTCTCACTTGCTCGTTGCTAGATGTCTCCATAGTTGGATCTTGGTGAAAGCATAGAAATTTTTTGAATTATGCTACATTCCCCAACAGTGGCATCTGAGCTAGGTTTTATGCGTAGCATCTTGCACGAGTAGAACACAAAGCAGTTGTGGGCGTTTGGTTTTGTTCAACTTTCTTACCGTTACTAGTCAATCTTGATTCGGCGGTATTGTGGGATGAAGCGGCCCGGACCGACTTTACACGTACGCTTACGAGAGACTGGTTCCACCGACAGACATGCACTAGATGCATAAGGTGGCTGGCGAATGTCTGGCTCTCCTACTTTAGTCGGATCAGATTCGATGAAAAGGGTCCTTATGAAGGGTAAATAGAAGTTGACAAATCACGTTGTGGTTTTGGCGTAGGTAAGAAACGTTCTTGCTAGAAATCCTATAGAAGCCACGTAAAACTTGCAACAACAATTAGAGGACGTCTAACTTGTTTTTGCAGCATGTGTTTTGTGACGTGGTATGGCCAAGAACGAAGATGTGATGAATGATATATGTGATGTATGAGATTGATCATGTTTTTGTAATAGGGAATCACGACTTGCATGTCGATGAACTTGACAACTGGCAGGAGCCATAGGAGTTGTCTTAATTATTGTATGACCTGCGTGTCACTGAATAACGCCATGTAATTACTTTACTTCATTGCTAAACATTAGCTACAGTAGTAGAAGTAATAGTTGGCGTGACGACTTCTTCAAGACACGATGATGGAGATCATGATGATGAAGATTATGGTGTCGAGCCGGTGACAAGATGATCATGGTGCCCCGAAGATGGAGATCCAAGGAGCAAGATGATATTGGCCATATCATGTCACTTTAATTGATTGCATGTGATGTTTATCATGTTTATGCATCTTGTTTACTTAGAACGACGGTAGTAAATAAGATGATCTCTCACTAAAATTTCAAGTATTGTGTTTCCCCTAACTGTGCACCGTTGCTAAAGCTTGTTGCTCCGAAGCACCACGTGATGATCGGGTGTGATAGGTTCTAACGTTCGCATACAACGGGTGTAAGACAGATTTACACACGCGATACACTTAGGGTTCACTTGACGAGCCTAGCATGTACAGACATGGCCTCGGAACACGGAAGACCGAAAGGTCGAACACGAGTCGTATAGAAGATACGATCAACATGAAGATGTTCACCGTTGATGACTAGTCCGTCTCACGTGATGATCGGACACGGACTACTCGATTCGGATCGTGTATCGCTTAGATGACTAGAGAGATGTCATTCTGAGTGGGAGTTCATTAAAATTTGATTAAGATGAACTTAATTATCATGAACTTAGTCTAAATTATTTACAATATCTCTTGTAGATCAAATGGCCCATGCTCAGGTTTCCCTCAACTTCAACGCGTTACTAGAGAAAACCAAGCTGAAAGACGATGGTAGCAACTATACGGATTGGGTCCGTAACCTGAGGATTATCCTCATAGCTGCCAAGAGATCATATGTCCTAGAAGCACCGCTAGGTGATGCACCTGCTCCCGATGTGGCCCAAGACGTTTTGAACGTCTGGCAGTCACGTAGTGATGATTACTCCCTGGTTCAGTGCGGCATGCTTTACAGCTTAGAGTCGGGGCTCCAAAACCGTTTTGAGCACCACGGAGCATATGAGATGTTCGAAGAGCTGAAAATGGTTTTCCAAGCTCATGCCCGAGTCGAGAGATATGATGTCTCCGACGCATTCTACAGCTGTAAGATGGAGGAGAACATTTCTGTCAGTGAGCACATCCTCAAGATTTCAGGATTGCACAACCGCTTGTCTCAGCTGGGAATGAATCTCCCAGATGAAGCGGTCGTTGACAGAATCCTCCAGTCGCTCCCACCAAGCTTCAAGAGCTTCGTGCTGAACTTCAATATGTAGGGGATGGAGAAGTCCATTCCCGAGGTGTATTCGATGCTGAAATCAGCGGAGGTGGACATCAAGAAAGAACATCAAGTGTTGATGGTCAATAAAACCACTAAGTTCAAGAAAGGCAAGGGTAAGAAGAACTTCAAGAAGGATGGCAAGGGAGTTGCCGCGCCTGGCAAGCCTGTTGCCGGGAAGAAGCCAAAGTATGGACCCAAGCCTGAGACAGAGTGCTTTTATTGCAAGGGAACGGGTCACTGGAAGCGGAACTACCCCAAATATTTAGCAGACAAGAAGGCCGGCAACGTCAAAGGTATATATGATATACATGTTATTGATGTGTACCTTACCAGCACTCGTAGTAGCTCCTGGGTATTCGATACCGGTGCAGTTGCTCACATTTGTAACTCAAAACAGGAGCTGCGGAATAAACGGAGACTGGCGAAGGATGAGGTGACGATGCGCGTCGGGAATGGTTCCAAGGTCGATGTGATCGCCGTCGGCACGCTGCCTCTACATCTACCCTCGGGATTAGTTTTAAACCTCAATAGTACCAGCTTTGAGCATGAACATTGTTTCTGGATCTCGTCTTATGCGAGATGGCTATTCTTTCAAATCGGAGAATAATGGTTGTTCTATTTATTTTAGAGATATGTTTTATGGTCATGCCCCGCTGGTCAATGGTTTATTTTTGATGGATCTCGAACGTAGTAATACAAACATTCATAGTGTAGATGCCAAAAGATGTAAAGTTGATAATGATAGTCCCACATACTTGTGGCATTGCCGCCTTGGTCATATTGGTGTCAAACGTATGAAGAAGCTCCATTCAGATGGACTTCTAGAGTCACTTGATTATGAATCATTTGACACGTGCGAACCGTGCCTCTTGGGCAAGATGACCAAGACTCCGTTCTCCGGAACAATGGAGCGAGCAACCAACTTGTTGGAAATCATACATACCGATGTGTGCGGTCCAATGAGTGTTGAGACTCGCGGAGGCTATCGTTATGTTCTCACCCTCACAAATGACTTGAGTAGATATGGATATATCTATTTGATGAAACACAAGTCTGAGACCTTTGAAAAGTTCAAGGAATTTCAGAATGAGGTTGAGAATCAACGTGACAGAAAAATAAAGTTCTCGCGATCGGATCGTGGGGGTGAATATTTAAGTCATGAATTTGGCACACACCTTAGGAGCTGTGGAATTGTTTCACAATTGACACCGCCCGGAACACCTCAACGTAACGGTGTGTCCGAACGTCGAAATCGTACTCTGTTGGACATGGTGCGATCTATGATGTCCGTCACCGATTTACCGCTATCCTTTTGGGGTTATGCTTTAGAGACTGCCGCATTCACTTTAAATAGGGCTCCGTCGAAATCCGTCGAAACGACTCCGTATGAACTTTGGTTTGGCAAGAAACCGAAGCTGTCGTTTCTGAAAGTTTGGGGTTGCGATGCTTATGTCAAGAAACTTCAACCTGAAAAGCTCGAACCCAAATCGGAGAAATGCGTCTTCATAGGATACCCAAAGGAAACGATTGGGTACACCTTCTACCACAGATCCGAAGGCAAAGTCTTTGTTGCCAAGAATGGATGCTTTCTAGAGAAAGAGTTTCTCTCGAAAGAAGTGAGTGGGAGGAAAGTAGAACTTGATGAGGTGACAGTCACCCCTCCTGGACCGGAAAGTAGCGCAGCGCAGGAAACTGTTCCTGAGGTGTCTGCACCGACAAGGGAGGAAGTTGATGATGATGATCATGAAGAAACAAATCAAGTTGCTACTGAACTTCGAAGGTCCACAAGGGTACGTTCCGCACCAGAGTGGTACGGCAACCCTGTACTGGAAATCATGTTGTTAGACAACGGTGAACCTTCGAACTATGAAGAAGCGATGGCGGGCCAAGATTCCAATAAATGGCTTGGAGCCATGAAATCCGAGATAGAATCCATGTATGAAAACAAAGTATGGACTTTGGTGGACTTGCCTGATGATAGGCACGACATAGAAAACAAATGGATATTTAAGAAGAAGACATACGCGGATGGTAATGTGACCATCTATAAGGCTCGGCTTGTCGCTAAGGGTTATCGACAAGTTCAAGGGATTGACTACGATGAGACTTTCTCTCCCGTAGCGATGCTGAAGTCAGTCAGAATCATGTTAGCTATTGCCGCATTCTATGATTATGAGATATGGCAAATGGACGTCAAAACAGCATTCCTTAATGGCTTCCTCAAGGAAGAGTTGTATATGATGCAACCGGAAGGTTTTGTAGATCCAGAGAACGCTAACAAGGTATGCAAGCTCCAGCGCTCGATCTACGGGCTGGTGCAAGCATCTCGGAGTTGGAATATTCGCTTTGATGAAGTGATCAAAGCGTTTGGCTTTATACAGACTTATGGAGAAGCCTGTATTTACAAGAAAGTGAGTGGGAGCTCTGTGCCATTTCTCATATTATATGTGGATGACATATTGCTGATGGGAAATGATATAGAATTCTTGGAAAATGTAAAGGCCTACTTGAATAAAAGTTTTTCAATGAAGGACCTTGGAGAAGCTGCTTACATATTAGGCATCAAAATCTATAGAGATAGATCGAGACGCCTCATTGGTCTTTCACAAAGTACATACCTTGACAAAATATTGAAGAAGTTCAATATGGATCAGTCAAAGAAAGGATTCTTGCCTGTTTTGCAAGGTATGAGATTGAGCAAGGCTCAGTCGCCGACCACGGCAGAAGATAGAGAAAAGATGAGTGTCATTCCCTATGCCTCGGCCATAGGTTCTATCATGTATGCCATGCTGTGTACCAGACCTGATGTGAACCTTGCCATAAGTTTGGTAGGGAGGTACCAAAGTGATCCCGGTACGGAACACTGGACAGCGGTCAAGAACATCCTGAAGTACCTGAAAAGGACTAAGGATATGTTTCTCGTTTATGGAGGTGACGAAGAGCTCGTCGTAAAGGGTTACGTCGATGCTAGCTTCGACACAGATCTGGATGACTCTAAGTCACAAACCGGATACGTGTATATTTTGAATGGAGGGGCAGCCAGCTGGTGCAGTTGCAAGCAAAGCGTGGTGGCGGCATCTACATGTGAAGCAGAATACATAGCTGCTTCTGAAGCAGCGCAGGAAGGAGTCTGGATGAAGGAGTTCATCACCGACCTAGGAGTCATTCCAAGCGCGTCAAGCCCGATGACTCTCTTCTGTGACAACACTGGTGCTATTGCTATTACCAAGGAGCCCAGGTTTCACAAGAAGACCAAGCACATCAAGCGCCGTTTCAACTCCATCCGGAATTATGTTCAGGATGGAGACATAGATATTTGTAAAGTGCATACGGATCTGAATGTCGCAGACCCGTTGACTAAACCTCTTTCACGAGCAAAACATGATCAACACCAGAACTCTATGGGTGTTCGATTCATCACAATGTAACTAGATTATTGACTCTAGTGCAAGTGGGAGACTGTTGGAGATATGCCCTAGAGGCAATAATAAAAGCATTATTATTATATCTCCTTGTTCATGATAATTGTCTGTTATTCATGCTTGAATTGTATTGTACGGAAACAGCGATACATGTGTGAATACACAGACCACAATGAGTCCCTAGTAGGCCTCTAGTTACCAGCTCGTTGATCAACAGATGGTCACGGTTTCCTGACCATGGACATGGGATGTCAGTGATAACGGGATCACATCATTAGGAGAATGATGTGATGGACAAGACCCAAACTTGAGCATAACACGAGATCGTATAGTTCGTAATGCATAAGCTTTTCGGTGTCAAGTATTTATTCCTTAGACCATGAGGTTGTACAACTCCGAGATGCTGTAGGAGTACTTTGGGTGTGCCAACCGTCACAACGTAACTGGGTAGCTATAAAGGTACGCATCGGGTATCTCCGAAAGTGTCTGTTGAGTTGGTACAAACCGAGACTGGGATGTTGTCACTCCGTATGACGGAGAGGTACCTCTGGGCCCACTCGGTAAGACATCATCATAATGAGCTCAATGTGACTAAGTAGTTAGTCACGGGATGATGGATTACGGATCGAGTAAAGAGACTTGCCATGACGAGATTGAACAAGGTATTGGGAATACCGACGATCGAATCTCGGGCAAGCACCGTACCGATAGACAAAGGGAATAACATACGGGATTAAGTGAATCCTTGACACGGTGGTTCATCCGATGAAGATCATCGAGGAACACGTGGGAACCAACATGGGTATCCAGATCCCGCTATTGGTTATTGACCGGAGAGTCGTCTCGGTCATGTCTACGTGTCTCCCGAACCCGTAGGGTCTACACACTTAAGGTTCGGTAATTCTAGGGTCGTAGAGATAAATGCACGTGGAAACACGAAAGTTGTTCGGAGTCCCGGATGAGATCCCGGACGTCACGAGGAGTTCCGGAATGGTCCGGAGGTAAAGATAGATGAAGGAAATATGCCCTAGAGGCAATAATAAAGATGTTATTTGTATTTCCTTATATCATGATAAATGTCTTTTATTCATGCTAGAATTGTATTAACCGGAAACTTAGTACATGTGTGGATACATAGACAAAACAGTATGTCCCTAGTATGCCTCTACTAGACTAGCTCATTGATCAAAGATGGTTAAGTTTCCTAGCCATAGACATGAGTTGTCATTTGATCAACGGGATCACATCATTAGGAGAATGATGTGATGGACAAGACCCATCCGTTAGCATACCACTATGATCGTTTAGTTTTACTGCTATTGCTTTCTTCATGACTTATACATGTTCCTATGACTATGAGATTATGCAACTCCCGAATACCGTAGGAACACCTTGTGTGCTATCAAATGTCACAACGTAACTGGATGATCATAAAGATGCTCTACAGGTGTCTCCGAAAGTATTCGTGGTGTTGGCATAGATCAAGATTAGGATTTGTCACTCCGAGTGTCGGAGAGGTATCTCTGGGCCCTCTCGGTAACACACATCACAATAAGCCTTGCAAGCAAAAGACTAATGAGTTAGTCACGAGATGATGTGTTACGGAACGAGTAAAGAGACTTGCCGGTAACGAGATTGAACTAGGTATAGAGATACCGACGATCGAATCTCGGGCAAGTAACATACCGATGACAAAGGGAACAACGTATGTTGTTATGCGGTTTGACCGAGAAAGATCTTCGTAGAATATGTAGGAGCCAATATGAGCATCCAGGTTCCGCTATTGGTTATTGACCGGAGATGAGTCTCGGTCATGTATACATAGTTCTCGAACCCGTAGGGTCCGCACGCTTAACGTTTGATGACGATCGGTATTATGAGTTTATGAGTTTTGATGTACCGAAGGAGTTCGGAATCCCGGATGAGACCGGGGACATGACGAGGAGTCTCGAAATGGTCGAGACGTAAAAATCGATATATTGGACGACTATATTTGGACTTCGGAAAGGTTCCGAGTGATTCGGGTATTTTCGGAGTACCGGGGAGTTACGGGAATAGAAGAGAGAGGCCAAAAGGAAGGAGGCGCGTGCCCCCCTTCTGGTCCGAATTGGACAAGGGGTGCAGCCCCCTTTTCCTTCTCCCTCTCCCCCTCTTTCCTTCTCTCCTACTCCGGAAAGGAAAGGGGAATCCTACTAGGACTTAGGAGTCCTAGTAGGACTCCCCACACTTGGCGCGCCCCCTCTAGGGCCGGCCTCTCCCTTGCTCCTTTATATACGGGGGCAGGGGGCACCCTAGGACACACAAGTTGAATTGTTCCAGCCGTGTGCGGTGCCCCCCTCCACAGAAACACACCTCGGTCATACCGTCGCGGTGCTTAGGCGAAGCCCTGCGCCGGTGAATACATCATATCCGTCACCACGCCGTCGTGCTGACGAAACTCTCCCGTGAAGCTCAACTGGATCAAGAGCTCGTGGGACGTCATCAAGCTGAACGTGTGTTGAACGCGGAGGTGCCGTACGTTCGGTGCTTGATCGGTTGGATCGCGAAGAAGTTCAACAACATCAACCGCGTCACTTGACGCTTCCGCTCCCGGTCTACGAGGGTACGTAGACACACTCTCCCCTCTCGTTGCTATGCATCTAGTAGATAGATCTTGCGTGATCGTAGGAAAATTTTAAAATACTACGTTCCCCAACAGTGGCATCATGAGCCAGGTCTATGCGTAGATGATATGCACGAGTAGAACACAATGAGTTGTGGGCGATACTAGTCATACTGCTTAGCAGCATGTCATACTTTGCTTCGGCGGTATTGTGAGATGAAGCGGCCCGGACCGACATTACGCGTACGCTTACGCGAGACTGGTTTCACCGTCACGAGCACTCGATGCTTAAAGGTGACTGGCGGGTGTCTGTCTCTCTCACTTTAGCTGAATCAAGTGTGGCTACGCCCGGTCCTTGTGAAGGTTAAAACAACACATACTTGACGAAACATCGTTGTGGTTTTGTATGCGTAGGTAAGAACGGTTCTTGCTAAGCCCGTAGCAGCCACGTAAAACAGGCAACAACAAAGTAGAGGACGTCTAACTTGTTTTTGCAGGGCATGTTGTGATGTGATATGGTCAAGACATGATGAGTTATACGGTTTTGTATGAGATGATCATGTTTTGTAAAGTTATCGGCAACTCGCAGGAGCCATATGGTTGTCGCTTTATTGTATGAAATGCAATCGCCATGTAATTGCTTTACTTTATCACTAAGCGGTAGCGATAGTCGTAGAAGCAATAGTTGGCGAGACTACAACGATGCTACGATGGAGATGAAGGTGTTGCGCCGGTGACGAAGGTGATCATGACGGTGCTTTGGAGATGGAGATCAAAAGCACAAGATGATGATGGCCATATCATGTCACATATTTTGATTGCATGTGATGTTTATCTTATTATGCTTCTTATTTTGCTTAGAACGACGGTAGCATTATAAGATGATCCCTTACTAAATTTCAAGGTATAAGTGTTCTCCCTGAGTATACACCGTTGCGAAAGTTCGTCGTGCCGAGACACCACGTGATGATCGGGTGTGATAAGCTCTACGTTCAAATACAACGGGTGTAAGCCAGTTTTGCACACGCAGAATACTCGGGTTAAACTTGACGAGCCTAGCATATGCAGATATCGCCTCGGAACACTGGAGACCGAAAGGTCGAGCGTGAATCATATAGTAGATATGATCAACATAAGATGTTCACCATTGAAACTACTCCATCTCACGTGATGATCGGACATGGTTTAGTTGATTTGGATCACATGATCATTTAGATGACCGGAGGGATGTCTATCTAAGTGGGAGTTCTTTGATTAATATGATTAAATTGAACTTTAATTTATCATGAAGTTAGTCCTGGTACTATTAGCATATCTATGTTGTAGATCAATAGCTCGCGATGTTGTTCCCCGTTTATTTTTCATATGTTCCTAGAGAAAACCAAGTTGAAAGATGTTAGTAGCAATGATGCGGAATTGTTCCGTGATCTGAGGATTATCCTCATTGCTGCACAGAAGAATTATGTCCTTGATGCACCGTTAGGTGACAGACCTATTGCAGGAGCAGATGTAGACGTTATGAACGTTTTGACAAAAGCTCGATATGATGACTACTTGATGGTTTAGTGCACCATGCTTTACGGCTTATAACCGGGACTTCAAAAACGTTTTTTTTTTGAAACGCCACGGAGCATATGAGATGTTCCAAGAGTTGAAATTAGTATTTCATACTCATGCCCGTGTCGAGAGGTATAAGACCTCTGACAGTACTTTGCCTATAAGATGGAGGAGAATAGCTCAACCAGTGAGCATGTGCTCAGATTGTCTGGGTAGTACAATTGCTTGAATCAAGTGGGAGTTAATCTTCCAGATAAGATAGTAATTGACAAAGTTCTCTAGACACTATCACCAAGTTAGTAGAACTTTGTGATGAACTATAATATGCAAGGGATGACGAAAGTAATTCCCGAGCTCTTCACGATGCTGAAATCGGCGAAGGTAGAAATCAAGAAAGAGCATCAAGTGTTGATGGTTAACCAGACCACTTGTTTCAAGTAAAGGGCAAAGGGATAGAAGGGGAACTTCAAGAAGAATGACAAGCAAGTTGTCACTCCCGTGAAGAAACCCAAAGCTAAACTCAAGCCTGAAACAAATGCTTCTACTGCAAAGGAAATGGTCACTAGAAGTGGAACTGCCCTAGATATTTGGCGGATAAGAAGGATGGCAAAGTGAACAAAGGTATATTTGACATACTGATTATTGATGTGTATTTTACTAGTGTTCATAGCAATCCCTTGGTATTTGATATTGGTTCAGTTGCTAAAGAGTAGTAACACAAAATGGGAGTTGCATAATGAACAGAAACTAGTTAAAGGATGAAGTGACGATGTGTATTGGAAGTAGTTCCAAGATTGATATGATCATCATCGCACACTCCCTATACTTTCGGGATTAGTGTTGAACCTAAATAAGTGTTATTTGGTGTTGAGCATGAATATGATTTGATCATGTTTATTGCAATACGGTTATTCATGTAAGTTAGAGAATAATTGTTGTTCTGTTTACATGAATAAAACCTTCTATGGTCATACACCCAATGAAAATGGTTTGTTGGATCTCGATCGTGGTGATACACATATTCATAATATTGAAGCCAAAAGATGCAAGGTTAATAATGATAGTGCAACTTATTTGTGGCACTGCCGTTTAGGTCATATTGGTGTAAAGCGCATGAAGAAACTCCATAGTGATGGACTTTTGGAATCACTTGATTATGAATCACTTGGTGCTTGCGAACCATGCCTCATGGGCAAAATGACTAAAATTCCGTTCTCCGGAACTGTGGAGCGAGCAACAGATTTGTTGGAGATCATACATACAGATGTATGTGGACCAATGAGTGTTGAAGCTCGCGGCGGGTATCGTTATTTTCTGACCTTCACTGATGATTTGAGCAGATATGGGTATATCTACTTAATGAAGCACAAGTCTGAAACATTTGAAAAGTTCAAAGAATTTCAGAGTGAAGTGGAGAATCATCGTAACAAGAAAATAAGAGTTTCTACGATATGATCGTAGAGGTAAAATATTTGAGTTAGCGAGTTTGGCCTTCAGTAAAAACAAAGTGAAATAGTTTCACTACTCACGCCATCTGGAACACCATAGTGTAATGGTGTGTCCGAACATCATAACCGTACTTTATTAGATATGGTGCGATCGATGATGTCTCTTACCGATCTACTACTATCACTTTTGGGGTTATGCATTAGAGACAGCTACATTCACGTTAAATAGGGCACCATCTAAATCCGTGGAGATGACACCGTATGAACTGTGGTTTGACGAGAAACCTAAGCTGTCATTTCTTTAAGTTTGGCACTGCTTATGTGAAAAAGTTTCAACATGATAAGCTCGAACCCAAATCGGAGAAGTAAATCTTCATAGGATACCCAAAAAGAAACTGTTGGGTACACCTTCTATCACAGATCCTAAGGCAAGGTCTTTGTTGCTAAGAGTGGATCCTTTCTAGAGAAGGAGTTTCTCTCGAAAGAAGTGAGTGGGAGGAAAGTAGAACTTGATGAGGTAATTGTACCTTCTCCCGAATTGGAAAGTGGAACATCACGGAAACTAGTTCCAGTGATTCCTACACCAATTAGTGAGGAAGCTAATGATGATGATCATGAAACTTCAGATCAAGTTTCTGCTGAACGTCGTAGATCAACCAGAGTACGTTCCGCACCAGAGTGGTACGGCAACCCAGTTCTGGAAGTCATGTTACTAGACCATGATGAACCTGCGAACTATGAGGAAGCGATGATGAGCCCAGATTCCGCAAAATGGCTTGAGGCCATGAAATCTGAGATGGATCCATGTATGAGAACAAAGTGTGGACTTTGGTTGACTTGCCCGATGATCGGCAAGCCATCGAAAATAAATGGATCTTCAAGAGGAAGACCGACGCTGACGGTAATGTTACTGTTTACAAAGCTCGACTTGTTGCGAAAGGTTTTCGACAAGTTCAAAGAGTTGACTACGATGAGACTTTCTCACCCGTAGCGATGCTTAAGTCTGTCCGAATCATGTTAGCAATTGCCGCATTTATGAAATATGGCAAATGGATAACAAAACTGCATTCTTTAATGGATTTATTAAAGAAGAATTGTATATGATGCAACCAGAAGGTTTTGTCAATCCTAAAGGTGCTAACAAAATGTGCAAGCTCCAGCGATCCATCTATGGACTGGTGCAAGAATCTCGGAGTTGGAATATACGCTTTGATAAGTTGATCAAAGCATATAGATTTATACAGACTTGCGGTGAAGCCTGTATTTACAAGAAGTGAGTGGGAGCACTACAACCTTTCTGATAAGTATATGTGAATGACATATTGTCGATCGGAAATGATGTAGAATTTTCTGGAAAGCATAAAGGAGTGTTTGAAAGGAGTTTTTCAAAGAAAGACCTTGGTGAAGCTGCTTACATATTGGGCATCAAGAACTATAGAGATAGATCAAGACGCTTGATAAGACTTTCGATAAGTACATACCTTGATAAGATTTTGAAGTAGTTCAAAATGGATCAGTCAAAGAAGGAGTTCTTGCCTGACTTGTAAGGTGTGAAGTTGAGTAAGACTCAAAGCCAGACCACGGCAGAAAAATATAGAGAGAATGAAAGTCATTCCCTATGCCTCAGCCATAGGTTCTATAAAGTATGCCATGCTGTGTACAAAACACGTTGTGTACCTTGCCATGAGTTTGACAGGGAGGTACAATAGTGATCCAGGAGTAGATCACTGTACAGCGGTCAAAATTATCCTTAGTAATTGGATGACTAAGGAAATGTTTCTCGATTATGGAGGTGATAAAGAGTTCGTCGTAAAGGGTTACGCCGATGCAAGCTTTGACACTAAATCCAGATGACTCTAAGTATCAATCTGGATGCGTATTGAAAGTGGGAGTAATAAGCTAGTGTAGCTCCATGCAGAGCATTGTAGACATAGAAATTTGCGAAATACATACGGATCTGAATGTGACAGACCCGTTGACTAAACTTCTCTCACAAGCAAAACATGATCACACCTTATTACTCTTGGGTATTAATCACATAGCGATGTGAACTAGATTATTGACTCTAGTAAACCCTTTGGGTGTTGGTCACATGGTGATGTGAACTATGGGTGTTATTCACATAACGATGTGAACTATCAGTATTAAATCACAAGGTGATGTGAGCTAGATTATTGACTCTAGTGCAAGTGGGAGACTGAAGGAAATATGCCCTAGAGGCAATAATAAAGATGTTATTTGTATTTCCTTATATCATGATAAATGTCTTTTATTCATGCTAGAATTGTATTAACCGGAAACTTAGTACATGTGTGGATACATAGACAAAACAGTATGTCCCTAGTATGCCTCTACTAGACTAGCTCATTGATCAAAGATGGTTATGTTTCCTAGCCATAGACATGAGTTGTCATTTGATCAACGGGATCACATCATTAGGAGAATGATGTGATGGACAAGACCCATCCGTTAGCATAGCACTATGATCGTTTAGTTTTACTGCTATTGCTTTCTTCATGACTTATACATGTTCCTATGACTATGAGATTATGCAACTCCCGAATACCGTAGGAACACCTTGTGTGCTATCAAACGTCACAACGTAACTGGGTGATCATAAAGATGCTCTACAGGTGTCTCCGAAAGTACTCGTGGTGTTGGCATAGATCAAGATTAGGATTTGTCACTCCGAGTGTCGGAGAGGTATCTCTGGGCCCTCTCGGTAACACACATCATAATAAGCCTTGCAAGCAAAAGACTAATGAGTTAGTCACGAGATGATGTGTTACGGAACGAGTAAAGAGACTTGCCGGTAACGAGATTGAACTAGGTATAGTGATACCGACGATCGAATCTCGGGCAAGTAACATACCGATGACAAAAGGAACAACGTATGTTGTTATGCGGTTCGACCGATAAAGATCTTCGTAGAATATGTAGGAGCCAATATGGGCATCCAGGTTCCGCTATTGGTTATTGACCGGAGAGATGTCTCGGTCATGTCTACATAGTTCTCGAACCCGTAGGGTCCGCACGCTTAAACGTTCGTTGACGATATAGTATTTAATGAGTTATGTTTGTTGGTGACCGAATGTTATTCGGAGTCTAGGATGTGATCACGGACATGACGAGGAACTCCGGAATGGTCCGGAGATAAAGATTAATATATGAGATAATAGTGTTTGACCTCCGGAAGAGTTCTGGAATTCACCGGAAGAGGTTCCGGATGTTTCCCGAAGTGTTTGGGTACGAGAACACGTTATTTGGGCCAAAAGGGAAAGCACACAAGGTTTTTGGAAAGCGCAAAAGGAAGTTTTGCGGAGTCCAGGGGCCAGACGCCAGGGTCCCTGGCGTCTGGGTCTAGACGCCGGGAACCCTGGCGTCTGGCCCTGGAGTCCGAGAAGGACTCTTGCCTTTCGGGTGAAACCGACTTTGTGAAGGCTTTTACTCCAAGTTTCGACCCCAAGGCTCAACATATAAATAGAGGGGTAGGGCTAGCACCCAAGACACATCAAGATACACCAAGCCGTGTGCCGGCTACCCCGACCCTCTAGTTTATCCTCCGTCTAGTTTCTGTAGTGCTTGGCGAAGCCCTGCAGAGATTGTTCTTCATCAACAACCGTCACCACGCCGTCGTGCTGCCGGAACTCATCTACTACTTCGCCCGTCTTGCTGGATCAAGAAGGCGAGGACGTCATCGAGCTGAACGTGTGCTGAACGCGGAGGTGCCGTACGTTCGGTACTAGATCGGGACGGATCGTGAAGGTGCACGACTACATCAACCGCGTTGATAAACGCTTCCGCTTTCGGTCTACGAGGGTACGTAGACACACTCTCCCCTCTCTTTGCTATGCATCTAGTAGATAGATCTTGCGTGATCGTAGGAAAATTTTGAAAATACTACGTTCCCCAACACAAGACCCATCCGTTAGCATAGCACTTTGATCGTTTAGTTTTACTGCTATTGCTTTCTTCATGACTTATACATGTTCCTATGACTATGAGATTATGCAACTCCCGAATACCGTAGGAACACCTTGTGTGCTATCAAACGTCACAACGTAACTGGGTGATCATAAAGATGCTCTACAGGTGTCTCCGAAAGTATTCGTGGTGTTGGCATAGATCAAGATTAGGATTTGTCACTCCGAGTGTCGGAGAGGTATCTCTGGGCCCTCTCGGTAACACACATCACAATAAGCCTTGCAAGCAAAAGACTAATGAGTTAGTCACGAGATGATGTGTTACGGAACGAGTAAAGAGACTTGCCGGTAACGAGATTGAACTAGGTATAGAGATACCGACGATCGAATCTCGGGCAAGTAACATACCGATGACAAAGGGAACAACGTATGTTGTTATGCGGTTTGACCGATAAAGATCTTCGTAGAATATGTAGGAGCCAATATGAGCATCCAGGTTCCGCTATTGGTTATTGACTGGAGATGAGTCTCGGTCATGTCTACATAGTTCTCGAACCCGTAGGGTCCGCACGCTTAACGTTTGATGACGATCGGTATTATGAGTTTATGAGTTTTGATGTACCGAAGGAGTTCGGAGTCCCGGATGAGACCGGGGACATGACGAGGAGTCTCGAAATGGTCGAGACGTAAAAATCGATATATTGGACGACTATATTCGGACTTCGGAAAGGTTCCGAGTGATTCGGGTATTTTCGGAGTACCGGGGAGTTACGGGAATAGAAGAGAGAGGCCAAAAGGAAGGAGGCGCGTGCCCCCCTTCTGGTCCGAATTGGACAAGGGGTGCAACCCCCTTTTCCTTCTCCCTCTCCCCCTCTTTCCTTCTCTCCTACTCCGGAAAGGAAAGGGGAATCCTACTAGGACTTGGGAGTCCTAGTAGGACTCCCCACACTTGGCGCGCCCCCTCTAGGGCCGGCCTCTCCCTTGCTCCTTTATATACGGGGGCAGGGGGCACCCTAGGACACACAAGTTGAATTGTTCCAGCCGTGTGCGGTGCCCCCCTCCACAGAAACACACCTCGGTCATACCGTCGCGGTGCTTAGGCGAAGCCCTGCGCCGGTGAATACATCATATCCGTCACCACGCCGTCGTGCTGACGAAACTCTCCCGTGAAGCTCAACTGGATCAAGAGCTCGTGGGACGTCATCAAGCTGAACGTGTGCTGAACGCGGAGGTGCCGTACGTTCGGTGCTTGATCGGTTGGATCGCGAAGAAGTTCGACAACATCAACCGCGTCACTTGACGCTTCCGCTCCCGGTCTACGAGGGTACGTAGACACACTCTCCCCTCTCGTTGCTATGCATCTAGTAGATAGATCTTGCGTGATCGTAGGAAAATTTTAAAATACTACGTTCCCCAACAATTGATATATAGGAAGTCCAGTTTCGGCCAACGGGTGATCTCCGGGGGTCACCGGGAGTGTCCCGGGACCACCGGAGGGGCCCCGGGGGTCCACCGGGTGGGGCCACCCATCCCGGTGGGGCCCCTAGGCCGCAAGGGGAAGTGTCCAGCCCCTCTGGGCTGGCGCACCACTAGTGGCCCACCTCCCCATGCGCCTAGGGTTAAAACCCTAAGGGGAGGGGGGCCACCACTTGCCTTGGGGGGCAAGGACTCCCCCCTGGCCGCCGCCCCCCCTGCAGATTGGATCTGCAGGGGCCCTGGCGCACCCCCCTGGCCCCTATATATATGTGGGAGGGGAGAGGGCTGCCGCACCCTTGCCCTGGCGCCTCCCCCCCTCCTGTCACACCTCCATACTCCAACGCAGGGCGCCCGGCGAAGCCCTGCTGCGATCTCCACTGCATCCGTCATCACGCCGTCGTGCTGCCGGATCGCTGACGACTTCTCCTCCCCCCTTGCTGGATCAAGAAGGAGGTGACGTTGCTGCACTGTACGTGTGTTGAACGCGGAGGTGCCGTCCGTTCGGCGCTAGATCATCGGTGACGAAGAACGCGAAGAGTACGACTACTTCATCCACGCTTCTTCGAAAGCTTCCGCTTGAAATCTCCATAACGATATGTAGATGCACTCTCACTTGCTCGTTGCTAGATGTCTCCATAGTTGTATCTTGGTGAAAGCGTAGAAATTTTTTAAATTATGCTACGTTCCCCAACACTCACTCCTCCGGCGCGTCGGCCTTGGTCAGCGTCAAGCCAGAGCTGGCCGAGACGCCTCTCGGTAGACGCACCCGCGATGCCGGCCTCGTCATCAACGACGGCGGCCGTGGCTCCTCCTCCTCGGCCCCTCCTCACCTCGTCAAGCCGAAGAGGGAGCTAGGGCTGGCGACGGTGAAGCCGGAGCCGGGGCTCGCCGCCGTGAAGCCGGAGCATGTTGAGCTGGACCGCCAGTGCCGCGCCCTGGAGGAGATCGCCGAACGCCGTCGCCGTGAAGCAGCTCGCCGTGGTGAGGGGTCGAGCGGCGGCGGCGGCCGTGTCAAGGAGGAGAAGCAGGAGGACGACGCCGGCGACGACTACGCCCTGCTCAGCACCTACTTCGACCCGTAGTTTAGGGTTTTTTGTCGCCCCTTTTTCGTGTAAAAACGCATAAATTTATCAGAAATATGTCGTGTTTGTTCAAATTTGGTCGTGTTTGCTGAATTCTGGTCGTGTTTGCCGCATTATGGCCGAACTGTGGGGGCGGCGGCTGGGAACGTGCTCGCCCCCATGCCTAAAATAGCGTCGGCTTGCCCTCAAGCGGCGGTTTTCGGCGCGTCTTGGGGGCGCAACGGCCGGTGATGCTCTAAGCTTATTTGGCACAAGCATACAAACTTGTGCCTTGTCGCACTAACCCACATGAATTTTATCAACAGAATGTACTAGTAGTAACCTGAAAGAAGAACAGCTTCGGTACAAAACTACAAATAAACAAAACATGGTATGTTACTATGGAGCAAGTTATTTCCAAAGTGGCATACCTCTTTGTCGGAGTGAATTGCAGAAAACATCGACATTGAAGGCTAGGGTTGCGGATACCACAATTTTACGGTTTTGAGCCAAAAACCACTAATTCCGAGGCTATTTTTTTGCAAAAAAACACTAGTTGGCGGCTTTGGTCGTTTTGATGATGATTATGACATGTGGGTCCCGCAAATGATGACATGGCGTAATGGTTCATAGGTTGTCAGGGATATTACTAGCAGGTATAAACCGGCTAGGGAGATCCGGATTACGGTAATGTAGATGTGTTGTTACAAGCTCAGTATGGATTATGGCCCATAAAGGCTTAGGGCCCATGTGTAATGTTTACGGTTTATAAACCGTCCTATTATGTAACTTGAGATACAAGGAAGGAAGAGCAGAGACCGAGGCGGACACGATTATGAGCCGGCCTCGGGATTCTGTAAACCGGACCGGGCGTTGCCTCCTATATAAAGGAACGACCCGGCAACGGTTCAGGGACAAGCAACAATCCGTCGAGAGACACGCAAGCAATCTGCTCCTTGTTCATCGACGCCCAAGCAATACCAAACCAAACTAGACGTAGGCTTTTACCTTCATCGAAGGGGCCGAACTAGGATAAACCCTCTGTGTCCTTTGTGTGCTTTTAACCTCTTCAAGCTAACCCGCGCGATGGCTCCATACCTAAGTCCTCTAAACCAGACATCTGCCGTGCTAATTCCACGACACAGGTGACGCCGTTAGATAGGATTTTACACCAAAGCCCTTCTTCAAAAATTTAAAAAGCAATCAAGCCCCTGCCCTCCTCATCTCTCTTCTCCGGAGGCCAACGTGCCATGGGCACCGGCAGACCGGCTTCCCCACCGGAGCAGCAGCTGCCGCTGGCGCCGGAGGGCCGGCTGCAGCAGCACCTGCCGTGGGTATGGGAGGGCTAACCTTCCGCGGGAGCCGTACACGGGCGCGCGGGCGAGAGTTGCGGCAGCGCCGGCCGCGACGCGACGAGCGCGAGCAGCAGTCGCGCCGGCTGCGCACAGGCGTGAGCAGCAGCTGTGCCGGCGCGTCTTTTCGGTCTCGCAGTGCAGGCACAGCCTCCCCTCCGCGGCGGTCATGGAAGGCGCGGCCGACGCCTGCTTCTTCTTGGACGGCGGGAGCACGAGCAGATGGGAGGACCAGTTCCACGGCGCGACGCAGGACTGCTTGCTGCGCGCCTTGCCCGGCATGGACACTTGCCCGGTGTGGGCCTCCGAGGGCAGCAAGTCGCCGCCGCCACAAGACTGCACCGCAGCGTCGGGGACGCCGCACGGCGCTATCTGGGACGACGCCGAGGGGATGCCGGAGATGAGCCGCAGCTTGCGGAGGTCCTGGAGGAGTAGACTGATGGGAGTGTGGCCGGAGGGGACGCTGGGCTCGCCGACGAGGCGGCGGAGTCCTTGGCGCTCGTCCTTGTGCTTCGGGCGGCTGTGACACGGGGCGGATCCGGACGACCTAGAGGAGTACAGGGAGGGGAGGGGAGCCGGAGGGGCTGCTGGGCTTGCTGACGAGTGGATGCTGGAGGCACGGCGGAGGCGGTCCGAGGAGGCAGGGGCGGCTCCGGGAGGGCATGGGACGCCGGCGGCGGAGGGGAAGGGCCGTCCTTGCGGCAAGATTTTTTCTTTTAAATTTTTGACAATGGTTGTTTTTATTTTCTGCAAAGGGAGGTTTTTTTTAGTAAAAATATACTTGTAACAACGTCTAGGGTGAACCGTTACGCCATGTCATCATTTGCGGGGCCCACCTGTCATAATCATCATCAAAACGACCAAAGCCGCCAACTAGTGTTTTTTGTAAAAAATTAGCCTCCGAATCAATGATTTTTGGCACAAAACTGTAGAATTGTGGTTCCCGCAACTCTAGCCTTCAATGTCGATGTTTTCTGCAATTCACTCCTCTTTGTCGTTAAGCTTCAGTGTCCAGATCAATTCATTCTTGTTACACATTTTCCCTTGTTAGATGAATTGCCAAAGCCTTCGAAACCAAGGACAGAGAACCCATTATACTTTCTGATGCTGCACGGAAACACCTCTATCATCCATCACCAACTATGACATACAAATTACGAATTTTTTGCTGAAAACGCCCATGAAGCACGGTCAGCACTAACCACGGTTTCCAGAAACTAGAGTCTAGAAGAATCCTCCTTCCGGCCGTCCTGAACTTGGTGCTATGTGCTAACAGCAGCTGATAGCTGACACAACACAAAAGCAGGCAATGTATAACAAGTATTTATTCAGAAGGTAGCATGCTTTGTTAAGCAGTTCGGCATACGAGGAAACGAGGTTTGGAGACAAGCAATCAGTTTCTGAGCTTCTGAAGGTATATATACACTGTAATGGATTGGACAAAGCAGTAAGAGAACTTCTGACCAGCAAAAAAATAGCAAAAATGTTTTAGAACAAGTGAGAATCTCAGTGCAATGCAGTTAACCCACAGATCCAGAATAGTTTACACTTAAGGAGTAGCATTTTCGGCAATACTAGTAAGTCAAGGATCTGGAGTATATACCTTCTGAAACAGTTGCAGCCTCTCGGTTGCAGTGCCAGCTCGTACAGTTAAGTATCTCAGAGCAGCAGCACGGCGCACGAGAGCCAAAATAGATTGCACACTGGGAATAAATCGCCTCCGGTAGAGTAGCCACCGGGCGCGGCATCCGGAGCTGTTCGGAGAGCGGGAGCAACAGAAACTCCGGCGTGGTGACGCTGGGGCGGAGCGCATCGGCGGCCACGAACATGAGCTCCTTGACGAGGGACAGCCCGGCGTGCCCCGCCCCCGCGTCGCGCGCCCGTGTGTATACCACACGGCCGGGGGAGGAGGGAGGACGCCGGCTGCCAGGCCTTGAGCGGCGGGTCTATCTGGGCGACGCCCAGTGCTCTGAGTACAAGGATGGACGCATAAGAGTCATTACAGTGAACTTCAGAAAAAATGGATGAAACATTACATCCATACCCTGTTCTAATGCCATGTACAGCAGTTCCAGAGACCACCAGTAATGGTGCTAAATAAATACACTTGACCTTCGTCTACCGGGTTAAAAAAACTGATTTTTGTTTTAAGAAAAAAACACTTGATATCCTAACTGAATGAATTGATGACCTCAATGGCATTGCAATCTTAAAGTGTACATCAGTTAGCTAAAAATTAACTTACCAGGATCTGAAGAGCCACCAAACCCAGGTTCCCAAGAATAAAGGACAAGGCCAAAGAGAAAACCAGAACCCAACATTGTCTCCAGCCAAGTTTAAAGATGGATAGTTCATTGATCAATGGCAAACCACGACTTCAGTATAATTCAACCAGGACACAATACTTTCATCACCCGTACCCTGTTCTAAGCCTTAGCAGCAACTTACAGGTGCTCCACAGACCGTCAGTGAGCAAATCAAAAATCAATACACCCGATTCTTCTGCAATACAGGACATTGCAAACTAACAAAGCTTATAGAGAAGGACATGGCGTGGTAATAGATTCAATGCCCGATTTAGGAGCTAAACTTCGAAGTTGGCAAAAACAGGGCCGACATTACTAAGAAATTAAGCATCATATTACGTTGTTAAGAAGTACTCCCTCCGTCCCAAAATTCTTGTCTTAGATTTGTCTAGATAGGAAAGTATCTAACACTAAAACGTGACTAGATACATCCATTTTTAGAAAAATCCAAGACAAGAATTATGGGATGGAGGGAGTAGTACAAGAGTGCAAGAGAAGAATAAGTGGACACAAACCTAAGATAGCATCAAGCACAATACATGTAGCATAAGCTAGGTAGTACTCATTGAGATAAAAAGCAGTAGTTCCACCACAGGTGATCTATATCCTATAAGCAACATGTGTCTTACCTGTAACAGGGCAAGGCAAACCAAAATGGCAAAAGAAAATGACTAGGAACAATTACTACTTGGCAAAAGCATAACCTTGTTGGTCGGTTATCGAGATCACTATCCCCAGAGTTGACTTGCCGGCGCCTTATGGCTTTTGTTAGAAGGGCAGTTGAGAATCTGGCATGTTAATGGTGTAGCTGGAGAGAAGATGGATGATGGTGAAAGGACGGTCAGCGGCGAGGATAAACCGATCGTCCTGCTCCAAGAAATCGACATCTTCAAATATCGCCTTGACCCTCTTGAAGTTATACCTCCAGATGCGAGCGGACCGATTCAGATGTCGAGTGAAGTAGACGCAATTTGGCTCAATGTCGGGGAACTTATCAGCATCCACAGCCACACACCTTCGATGCCCAACGAAGATGGCAAACCTGTCGATGCTCCACATAGGCACGAGCTGGCGGGTCACGGTGTCAAATCTGAGAACACTGGGGAAGACGGATGTACGTTTTCTGAAGACGAGCAACATGTGTCCATCCAATCCGACTAGAAAACACCGATCATCGTCTGCGTCATATGTGCAGCCGGAGAAAACATTGGCAAGCAACATGTTTGTACTCAAACCAGGCGGGAAAGAATAGGCTGCCATGTAGATGATTAGAGTCGCAAACATGGCAGCTTTGTTCAAACTCGCGTACACACCCCCATTCACGGCCGTTTTGAGAAAGAAATTAGAATCTGGTCCACAATCATGCACGGTGAAACTCTGACTGTCAGGACTGGCTGTGTAATGCTGCGCATGATTCGAGTTGCAGATGAAAACAAGCTTGAGCAAAGAGCCATCATCACGGAAGATGACATCAGCGGTACCCATCTGCGGTGGCACGGGGACCATGAAACGGACGATAGCGCCGGTGAGAGGGTTGAGGACGCTGGCGGTGTGAGGAGGGCTCTTGTCCGCTAGGACGAAGTAGCCGTTGTGAGTGGTTGCCACGGCGTAGTGGTCACGGAGCGTCGGGAACTTTCTATGAAGGAAGCGGCCGGTGTCGGTGTTCAACAAGAGCATCTCTTCCCCCTCGCTCTGGAAGACCTCGTTGAGGAGGATCCACCGGCGCGGCTCGAAGCGACGGTCGGAGCCGCTGCCCTTGGGGTCGTCGGTGGCGGCGCGCCAGCTGGGGCAGGTGGCGCGGAGGTGCATGTAGCAGTCGAGGTCGTTGGTGGCGAGGAGAGAGTCGGCGACGCGGCGGACGAGGTCTGGCGGGAGGCCGGACCAGCCTGCGAACTCCGCGGGGGAAAGAAGCGGCGAGGTTTGGAGAGAAGTTGGATCCTCCTTCTTCCTTTTGGCAGGCGGGGAAACTGGGGTGGCCAAGGACGCCGGGTCCGTCATTGCTGCGCGCTCGCGAGCTAGGGAGAAATGGGATCGAGTGAGAGAGGACTTGATCAGTACTGTACCACGATCGACTTATTAAGTACTCTAGCATCGTATCCTCACGATTATTTCTTTCCTTTTTTCTCAGAGCGAATCAACCAAATCGATACGATTTGCCCTGGATAGATACGATACGATACGATTGCGTGCATGTGGCGGACTGCGTCGTGTACGAATCCATCCATCCATCCATGCATGTGTACGTTACCACAACTTCACCTAGCTAGCTTATTACAATTTCTCAAAAAAGAAAAAAAAACTAGCTAGCTTATTAGCGTGTAGTATATATCACATCGTCCATTCCTCCATCTACAAAAGTTTGTCAGAGAAATAAATATATCTAGACGTATTTTCGTTATAAATACGCCCATTTTTATCCATTTCTGTGAAGAGTAATTTCGGATGGAGGAAGTACATAACTAATCGATCCTCATCAGGTAAGAGCATCTACGGCCGTGCCCCTAGGAGCCATTTTTTCCGCCAGTGGAGCGAAATCCTCCCAGCCGCCCACCCAAGTCCTCGTTTTCCGCCGGATTGGGACGAAAATTCGTTCAGCGAACCCAGCGCGCTGGGGGCGCATGAAAACACCGGCGAAAGCGAAAAGGCATGTGGGCCAACTCTATCGGCGAGCCAGTTTCCCCTTCGCCGCCATGTCATTGCCGGGACCACTCCTCTGCCCTCAACAGCGCTCCACCCGAAAGAAATTAGCGCCGGCGCCCCCAAGCGGCGCTATTTATAACCAAAAATCTGCGTGAAGGGCGCCCATGGCTGGAGATGCTCTAAGTCCATCAGTCGTCGACTGTTGTGCCTACAGCCACCTATCCCAGGTATGTGCTCCATTGCTCTTTCGCCTCCACTGGGACACCATCTACCTCAATTTGTATAGCATGCACCCAGGGCTCCAAAGAACTAGAGAAATATCTACAACAAGGAAATCAACTCTCTGTATAAACCGGAGACATCGGCCGCGCCTACTTCCATCCACTCACCAGGTCTATCCAGGACAGTCATCGTGACCACAAATGATCCCTAAGGTGGTTAACATTTTGGAAATACATCAGTAGCATTTTAAAAGTTTTTTTTCCATGCCTACATTTTCCATAAGCATTGAACTTTTCTTTTACGGGCCATATGCGGGTTCAGGCCGTGCCAACGATGCCCCGACGGCTGACGGTGCCGTTTTGTGTGCTACCTACTGTCCTGTCTATGTGCGCTCCAATCTCGCCGGACTTGGCCATGCTGGTTCACTAGCCGTTCACCTGTTTGTGGGCTGATTCCCTGGTCGGCTCCGACCGGCCACGATGATGACGACATCCGCGGATGCTGGTTTTCTTCTTGGAGACGCAGTTCAGGTATGCTTTATTTCTTCCTACCTCACTGCTTTTCGGGTGCTCATGTGCTAGATACGTTTTTTTTTGTTTCTTAAAATACAACAATGGAAAACACATTGTTTCCTATTTATTAATATTTTTCTTTCTTTTTCCATTTTTTCTCCTTTTTGATGCGCGAACATTTTAAAATTCATGATTTATTTTTAAAAATGATGGATTTTTATCAAATTTGCGATTTTTCCTTCAAAATGGGTAAACAATTAAAAAAAGGAAGAACATTTTTTTCAAATTCGTGAACTATTACTCAAATCGGTGAAATGTTTTAAAAACTTGATGAAGTTTTTTCAAAATCTTTGATTTTTTTTATAATGAATGGAATTTTCCAAATTTGTGGGTTTTTCAAAATCGACAAGCTTTTCAAATTGGTGAACTTTTTCCCAGTTTTTTATGAACTTTTTTAAATGACAATCTTTTTAGAATTTGTGATTTTGTTTTCAAAATCGGTGAACTTTCTTTGGATCCGGTGAACACTTTGATTTTTTTGCGAACTTTCTTGAATTTATATATTTTTTAAATAATTATCAAAAAGCAACATCGAACATGTTAAAAGTCAACTTGTAATTAAACTCTCTCCTCTTTCTTAATGAGCGATCTTCTAAAAATATTCACTTGGAAAGATCGAACAAAGAAAAAACAACATCGTGAAACGAGCGAGTTTAATAGGAGCCCCAACTACTCCTTTGGGCATTAGAGGCAGATTAGTAGTTACCCTGTGGGCAATTTGGCACATTATGCGGACCAATGAGTGTTGAAGCTCGCGGCAGGTATCGTTATTTTCTGACCTTCACTGATGATTTGAGCAGATATGGGTATATCTACTTAATGAAGCACAAGTCTGAAACATTTGAAAAGTTCAAAGAATTTCAGAGTGAAGTGGAGAATCATCGTAACAAGAAAATAAGAGTTTCTACGATATGATCGTAGAGGTAAAATATTTGAGTTAGCGAGTTTGACCTTCAATAAAAACAATGTGAAATGGTTTCACTACTCACGCCATCTGGAACACCACAGTGTAATGGTGTGTCCGAACGTCATAACCGTACTTTATTAGATATGGTACGATCGATGATGTCTCTTACCGATCTACTACTATCGCTTTTGGGGTTATGCATTAGAGACAGCTACATTCACGTTAAATAGGGCACCATCTAAATCCGTGAAGATGACACCGTATGAACTGTGGTTTGACGAGAAACCTAAGCTGTCATTTCTTTAAGTTTGGCACTGCGATGCTTATGTGAAAAAGTTTCAACATGATAAGCTCGAACCCAAATCGGAGAAGTAAATCTTCATAGGATACCCAAAAAGAAACTGTTGGGTACACCTTCTATCACAGATCCTAAGGCAAGGTCTTTGTTGCTAAGAGTGGACCTTTCTAGAAAAGAAGTTTCTCTCGAAAGAAGTGAGTGGGAGGAAAGTAGAACTTGATGAGGTAATTGTACCTTCTCCCGAATTGGAAAGGTAGTACATCACAGAAACTCGTTCCAGTGATTCCTACACCAATTAGTGAGGAAGCTAATGATGATGATCATGAAACTTCAGATCAAGTTTCTGCTGAACTTCGTAGATCGACCAGAGTTCGTTCCGCACCAGAGTGGTACGGCAACCCAGTTCTAGAAGTCATGTTACTAGACCATGATGAACCTACGAACTATGAGGAAGCGATGATGAGCCCAGATTCCGCAAAATGGCTTGAGACCATGAAATCTGAGATGGGATCCATGTATTAGAACAAAGTATGGACTTTGGTTGACTTGCCCGATGATCGGCAAGCCATCGAAAATAAATGGATCTTCAAGAGGAAGACCGACGCAGACGGTAATGTTACTGTTTACAAAGTTTGACTTGTTGCGAAAGGTTTTCGACAAGTTCAAGGAGTTGACTACGATGAGACTTTCTCACCTGTAGCGATGCTTAAGTCTGTCCGAATCATGTTAGCAATTGCCGCATTTTATGATTATGAAATCTGGCAAATGGATGTCCAAACTGCATTCCTGAATGGATATCTCAAAGAAGAGTTGTATATGATGCAACCAGAAGGTTTTGTCGATCCAAAAGGTGCTAACAAAATGTGCAAGCTCCAGCGATCCATCTATGGACTGGTGCAAGCATCTCGGGGTTGGAATATACGCTTTCATAAATTGATCAAAGCATATAGATTTATACAGATTTGCAGTGAAGCCTGTATTTACAAGAAGTGAGTGGGAGCACTACAACCTTTCTGATAAGTATATGTGAATGACATATTGTCGATCGGAAATGATGTAGAATTTTCTGGAAAGCATAAAGGAGTGTTTGAAAGGAGTTTTTCAAAGAAAGACCTTGGTGAAGCTGCTTACATATTGGGCATCAAGATCTATAGAGATAGATCAAGACGCTTGATAAGACTTTCGATGAGTACATACCTTGATAAGATTTTGAAGTAGTTTAAAATGGATCAGTCAAAGAAGGAATTCTTGCCTGACTTGTAAGGTGTGAAGTTGAGTAAGACTCAAAGCCAGACCACGGCAGAAAAATATAGAGAGAATGAAAGTCATTCCCTATGCCTCAGCCATAGGTTCTATAAAGTATGCCATGCTGTGTACAAAACACGTTGTGTACCTTGCCATGAGTTTGACAGGGAGGTACAATAGTGATCCAGGAGTAGATCACTGTACAGCGGTCAAAATTATCTTTAGTAATTGGATGACTAAGGAAATGTTTCTCGATTATGGAGGTGATAAAGAGTTTGTCGTAAAGGGTTATGCCGATGCAAGCTTTGACACTAAATTCAGATGACTCTAAGTATCAATCTGGATGCGTATTGAAAGTGGGAGCAATTAGCTAGAGTAGCTCCATGCAGAGCATTGTAGACATAGAAATTTGCGAAATACATACGGATCTGAATGTGACAGACCCGTTGACTAAACTTCTCTCGCAAGCAAAACATGATCACACCTTATTACTCTTGGGTATTAATCACATAGCGATGTGAACTAGATTATTGACTCTAGTAAACCCTTTGGGTGTTGGTCACATGGTGATGTGAACTATGGGTGTTATTCACATAACGATGTGAACTATCGGTATTAAATCACATGGCGACGTGAGCTAGATTATTGACTCTAGTGCAAGTGGGAGACTGAAGGAAATATGCCCTAGAGGCAATAATAAAGTTGTTATTTATATTTCCTTATATCATGATAAATGTTTATTATTCATGCTAGAATTGTATTAACCGGAAACTTAGTACATGTGTGAATACATAGACAAAACAGAGTGTCCCTAGTATGCCTCTACTAGACTAGCTCATTGATCAAAGATGGTTATGTTTCCTAACCATAGACATGAGTTTTCATTTGATCAACGGGATCACATCATTAGGAGAATGATGTGATGGACAAGACCCATCCGTTAGCATAGCACTATGATCGTTTAGTTTTACTGCTATTGCTTTCTTCATGACTTATACATGTTCCTATGACTATGAGATTATGCAACTCCCGAATACCGTAGGACCATCTTGTGTGCTATCAAACGTCACAACGTAACTGGGTGATCATAAAGATGCTCTACAGGTGTCTCCGAAAGTATTCGTGGTGTTGGCATAGATCAAGATTAGGATTTGTCACTCCGAGTGTCGGAGAGGTATCTCTGGGCCCACTCGGTAACACACATCACAGTAAGCCTTGCAAGCAAAAGACTAATGAGTTAGTCACGAGATGATGTGTTACGGAACGAGTAAAGAGACTTGCCGGTAACGAGATTGAACTAGGTATAGAGATACCGACGATCGAATCTCGGGCAAGTAACATACCGATGACAAAAGGAACAACATATGTTGTTATGCGGTTTTGACCGATAAAAGATCTTCGTAGAATATGTAGGAGCCAATATGAACATCCAGGTTCCGCTATTGGTTATTGACCGGAGATGGGTCTCAGTCATGTCTACATAGTTCTCGAACCCGTAGGGTCCGCACGCTTAACGTTTGATGACGATCGATATTATGAGTTTATGAGTTTTGATGTACCGAAGGTAGTTCGGAGTCCCGGATGAGATCACGGACATGACGAGGAGTCTAATAATGTCCGAGACATAAAGATTGATATATTGGATGACTATATTCGGACACCGGAAGTGTTTCGGAAAAGTTTCGGATTTAACGAGATTGCCGGAGGGGGTTATTGGAACCCCCTACGAAGGGGGATGGTCCATAGTGGGCCTTAAGGGAAAGAGAGAGGCAGCCCATAGGGCTGGCCGGCGCCCCACCTAGGGTTCCTAGTTGTACTAGGATTGGGGGGCGCCACCTCTCCCTCTTTTCCTTTCCCTCTCTTCCTTCTTTGGTGATTCCAACTAGGAATAGGATTGCAATCCTATTCCTAGTAGGATTGCACCTCTAGCCGCACCAAACAAGGGCCGGCCGGCCTCCCCCCTTGCTCCTTTATATACGGGGGCAGGGGGCACCCAAATACACACAAGTTGAATTGTTCCAGCCGTGTGCGGTGCCCCCCTCCACAGAAACACACCTCGGTCATACCGTCGCGGTGCTTAGGCGAAGCCCTGCGCCGGTGAATACATCATATCCGTCACCACGCCGTCGTGCTGACGAAACTCTCCCGTGAAGCTCAACTGGATCAAGAGATCGCGGGACGTCATCAAGCTGAACGTGTGCTGAACGCGGAGGTGCCGTACGTTCGGTGCTTGATCGGTTGAATCGTGAAGAAGTTCGACTACATCAACCGCGTCACTTGACGCTTCCGCTCCCGGTCTACGAGGGTACGTAGACACACTCTTCCCTCTCGTTGCTATGCATCTGGTAGATAGATCTTGCGTGATCGTAGGAAAATTTTAAAATACTACGTTCGCCAACACACTGTTGCAAAATGACCACCACAAAATTGACAACCAAACCTTACACTGCAGCCGGAGTAGAGACAATTAAGGCAATGATGGAAGGGAAAAATTATTGATCATTGGTAACACGGTTGGTCAAAAGACTGCAATTTAGAGCAGTAGCAAAGCTTAGTTGTAGCCCAAAATGGCAGATCCATACTGATAGGGCTGCCTGACATGCAGCAACAGTACCATCAGGCATCATCTCCAGAGTCCTAACACCTTTAGAATTGTGTCTACTGTGATAATAAACACAACAAAATGCTCATGAGTTGTAGTTTCTCAGATTCTGGAAAGCGGGCACAAACTTGCAAGATATCTCGAGAAGAGTCGCTCCCATCATTTTCGCTGCATCATTACCTTTGCTAGAATCACCATCAACAGATATGCAGACCTGAAAGGTCTTATGATTGTCAAGATTATCACCCAACAAGTAGACTGCTGTAAATGGAAGAATATCAGGGTGCGAACATGAAGACATAAATCTACAATGTCGCCTGTTCATATTTCTTGATAACAATAGTATTACGCTATTTAATAAAACAAAGAGAAAAGGAACATGCTCTAGATAGTATAAAGCTAGCAGCAAGGTATACCCGGCTGGATCTAAGCAATCACACTGGATCGATGGACTAATGATGCATTTGTGATCTCAACTTGACTAACAAATAATCAGACATTATAATGTACAATGCAAAGATGGCCATACAGTTTTGTGGAAGTATTAGCATACAAAAGCAAGAGTAAAAGACACATACGCTGCATTGAAGAAACTATATTCTGGAAATGTGTACGCATCATTGTTCATATCATTAAATCAAGTCCAAATGATAAGCCGAACTCACACTGTAAAGTGTTTACTTACCACGAGACCCCCGACCACTTCTTTGATGTTCTGAATTTCTAAGCCAACATTTTCACCCACTGCTCTTCTCATGACCAAGCAAAAGTGTTCAGGACATGTTAGTATAATTGACACTTATTGTGAGGAAGTGAAAAATCAAATTCATGGTGTAGCTGGAAAATGAGCCCTAAATTTAGTATTGGATAATTCAGTACCGGTGTGAAAATGAAAGCATTGGATACTAAATGAATCCTAAATTTAGTATCTGCAACCTGCAACATCTACAACTATTAATAGTTATCTAATATATCTTGCAATTCATTGAATATGAAGCAATAGAAAAGGATAAAACAAAGCCAGACCTTCATTGAATTGTTAGGAATTATGGTGCAGACTCAGACTGAAATTTTCTAACTGAAGTAACAAATCTCAACAAATGGCAAGCTGCAATCAACCAATCAAACAAGTGTTTTCCTTAACTTGCAATACCCAAGAAACAATACATGTATATGACACTCGCACGAAAGCAAAACTTTCCATCTTGAATCAGGATCAATCCTTGTTGACCATGAGGATATCACTCAACTTTGAACTATGTTTGACCCTCCTTGAGTGACATTCCATAGAAATCCCATGTATCTTTGGCCATTTAAAAGAGACAAATAGTAACACAAACCTGCAAAAGAACCAGTGAACCTCCCTTGAGAACAGAGAAACAGGAAGCATGAGAGGCAAAACGAGAGGGAGAGGACTCAAAGAGAGGATCTTCTCATTGTCACATCGACAACATACGCCCGAGCCACGTCTCACTGGAATCGGCCAAACCATACACCGATAAAGAAGAAACGATCAGCAACATATGTGAAAAGGTCCAATGCCTTACAAAATTGTGGTAGCTACTTCAATAGTGAACTATATGTTCTGGTTTCAGAGATAAATGCTAACTTCAGTTCCATGGGATGACTCTCAATGCCAAGTTCAGTATTCTCACAGAATTGAAGTCGGAGTATACAATATTTTCCAATGGATGTCCAAAATATTCATTTACTACAGTTTATATTGAAAAGTAAAACGAAAATTGAACAAATATTCAAGCGGAAACAGTTGTGGAACCTAAAGTTAATTCACTGAAAAAGTATGATGTGATGTTGTACACTAACTGATTTCTCTGTTCATCTCCTTGCTTGTACATAGTATATATTCATAAATTAGATGGAGGAAAAGAAAACATGTACATAATATTGGAAGCAGACAACAAAATCTACATGATTTCCCATTTATGTACTTTCTTCGCCTTCATCCATGCCACATCGCTACTGTAAGTTAATTACGCTTTAGCTAGCACTAACTCTTGTATGAGAATGATAATTAAATTATTTAGCTCATTCTTATGCAGTGCAATCTGCCATAACCAACAACATCAAAACGGAGAATATAACCTTTTAGTATCAGGAGAACCTGTAGTGTGCCTTTTTTCTCCAATATGCATCGTACAGTGCGCTTCTCGTAGGCGCACTGTCTGAATGAAATATAGAACAGAGTACAGAAAATTATAGGAATGTCTGAATGTCCATTTCCTACACCAGCAAGTATTGGATATTTGAATAAAAATCAAGAAATAAAACTCATGGGAAAAATGTAGATCAAGTAGAGAGACTGGAGCGGGGATCATAAGGCGACGAACTGAAAACAACAACAAGGTGTCGTGATGCAGTTTCTGAGAAGAACACAAATGACCAAATTTCAACAATACATAAGCACCTGAAGTGAAAAGGATATAATTTGTATGAAGCTCAGTCTAATATGTAGCTAAATTTGGTACATGCTTATGACTATGATGATACACAGAATCTCTTATTTATAAGGATGTTAGCTAATAAGAATAAGAGAAACATTATAAATTGAGTACACTGGAAAATCTGTAATGTGAAGTGTCGGTCATCGATTTGCACCTCTGATCGTCGCCTTGTACTTATTGCTTAACTTGTTGCTGACGTACCTGCACACGAACCATCCAATCTATAAACTTCGAGACTGAGATAGGTAATCTGAAATTTATACAAATGGTACCTATGAGCTTGCATTGATACGATCGTGAAAATTATATTGCAAGGCACCAAAATGTTGTTGAATCAACCAAGTAATGACAACCTGAGTAAAAAATGTGTGTTTTCGTGATATTCTAGAAATATCCTTTTATCCAGATGTGACACAGTTCGCAGGATTGTAAGAATCATCACATAATCATGTAAGGCGCTTCCCCAGATCCAGTTATGCAGAGGAACATGGAGGAGCACTAAGAAATAAATCTGGTCATTACAAAACTAAGCACAAGAAAATCCAGTGTGAAATTAAGCAGCCAAAGTTTGAAAGGCTAGCAAACTTCTTTGCCCAGATTCATCTATAACAAACCAACCAAATAGAATCTCACACAATTAGGCTACAGTCCAAGAGAAAGAGATAACCTCTCCTTCCTTGCGAGGTTTTAGATCCTCCATGTCGAGTTCTTCAGCCGTGTGTTCCTCTCCTGCGGAATCCGCAGTACAGGGGTAATCAAGGAGTTAAAATTCTGAAGATTAAATGGCAAACCATCATCCAACACCTACAGGAGAGGGGAAGGGGGGAGTGGAGAAGGAAGTGTGGTAGGGGGCGCATCAACCTCGTCCGGGTGGAGCTCGTCCTTGTCGCCGCCTTGCCGTCAGGCCCGTGGGGAAGAGCAGCGCCACACCTGGGAGGGCGCCGGTTGTGGCGGCGGCTGCGGGGAGGGCGCCGGTGGTGGCGGCGGCAGCTGGGAGGGCGCCGGTGGTGGCTGCGGCGGCAGACGAGTGAAAGGGAGAGGGAAAGAATCGGGGTACGAGGACTGGGGCCGCTTCTCTTGTCACCGCTGGCCAATCTCTTTCTCTATTTCTTCGCGATGAAGTGATTTTTTTTTGTCTTCTAGTTAGTCCAACGTGGACATCGCCAGCGCTCGCCCTTGATGCGTAGCTGAATGTGGTTGATGTGCGCAGTTCCAGAACCTGTGCAGGGCTGACTCCTCCTTGCCCAAATGGGACAGCAAACCCCGTGCTTTATCTTTCTTCTCTGCAGCTCCGTCCCTACGGCGAGGCCGTTCCATACGAGTCTTCATATATACATGTATTTTGGCCTTCGCTGGAGCGTTGGTGTCGCATAGTTTTTTTCGAAACAAAGACGAAATCTTTGCGTCATCTCATTAATAAAGGAAAAGGGTTACAGAAGTTAATGGCGATGTCATTACTCCTCAACAAATGAAACAAAAACCTACTCTTGTGGCATAATAGAGCCCAGGTGCCTGACACCGGCGGTCACCCACAACTTGGCCTCGTTGTGGGCAGCTAACCATTATGTTTAGAGACCGAAGATGAGGATTCCGGCGCCCCATTAATGCGTCGTCTGATATCCATTGCCAAATGATATGCCGACTGGACGGTAAATATGCCGGATAATCCTCCCGCCCTGGCCGGCTGGCCCTCCGATCCGCACCTGCAAGACGTCCTGTACATCGCATGGTAGGAGAGTATGCTCAATCCCACGCCCGCCCAGAGTAATTGTGGAGGTCCGCCACCTTGCGTATGTTGGTCCTATTCTGAGCGCCCAGTGGCTGCCTCGAACCAGCTCCGGGGATATCCAGTTATCTACCCATGCATTAACAGTACGACCGTCACCAATACGCCACACTAACCCAGCCTTCAGTAATTCTCTTCCAAACAAGATGCTCTTCCATGTGTGTGACACATTCTTTGGGCAGGTAGCGTTGAGGAAATCTGATCCTTAAAAATACCGTGCCTTCAACACTCGTGCGCACAGTGAGTTAGAGCATCTCCAACAGGCGCCGGTCGCGCCGCGCGCAAAAAACAAATATGCCGCCCGCGCATCGCCCGATTTGGCGCGGCGTGCAGCGCTGGCTCCAGCAGCCGCACTAAAATGCAGCGCGCACGCCGCTCCAGCAGCGCACCAAAATGCAGCGCGCGCGACTCGCATAAACAACATATGCATTCGAAAACAGAAGCAAAAAATCAAAACAAACAAAAATAAATAGTTCAATTTCGTTTATTACAACTCAAAACAAACAGTTTATCGTTCAATACAACAAATAGTGCAATTAAACACAACAAATAGTTCAACAATACAATAAACGAACGCACAAATCATGATGCTCTTTGTCGTCCATTTCATGCCCACCACTCCTCAATGAGATTCTTCTGAAGATCATTATGCGATGCGGGACGTCAAATGGCATGATAGGAGACAACAAAACGGGCCATCCTTTCAGCCCTCCGTCGCACTCGCACGGGATATCCCAAGAGCTCATACTGAGAGTAGTCTACATCTTGGCCACGCTCATTCTCGATGATCATGTTGTGCATTATCACACACGCGTGCATTATGTACCCAAGCATCTTTTGATCCCAAAATCTAGCAGGTCCTCTCACAATAGCAAATTGGGCTTGCAAAATCCCAAAAGCTCTCTCCACATCTTTTCTAGCCGCCGCCTGAGCATTGTGGAAATCTAGATTTTTCTTACCTTCTGGCTTTTTCAACGGCTTGACAAAGGTTTGCCACTTTGGATAGATGCCATCCGCTAGATAATAGCCATAGTTGTATGTACGGCCATTTGCTACAAACTCCACCGGTGGCAACTCCCCATTTGCAATCTTATTCATCAGTGGTGACCGGTTGACAACATTGATGTCATTCAAAGATCCAGGCATTCCAAAGAATGCATGCCAAATCCAAGTCTCTTGATTGGCCACCGCTTTAAGGATTAGTGGAACCCTTTTTTTGGCCGTGGAATTGCCCATGCCATGCCTTTGGACAATTCTTCCAAGTCCAATGCATGCAATCTATTGAGCCAAGCATGCCAGGAAAGCCGCGAGCTTTGTTCATCGCTAAAAGTCTTGCGACGTCTTCAGCGTTGGGAGATCTCAAATACTCCTTGCCAAACACTTGCACAATTCCAACTGCGAAGCGCTAGACACACATGATGGCTTGGCTCTCACCCATAGCCAAGTGATCATCAACTAGATCAGCCGGTATACCGTATGCCAACATACGCAAAGCGGCTGTCACCTTCTGAAAGGTGCTATGCACGAGCTCTCCGGCGGCATTCCTCCTTTGCTGAAAAAAGCGGTCATGGCTCACTAGTTTCTCTGCAATGCGCCTGAACAACTCGGTGCTCATCCTAAACCGGCGACGAAAATACGACTCGGGGTATGTGGGATTCTCCGCAAAATAATGCCTGGTCAATCTGTTTTGGGCATCGATCCTATCCCTCCAAATTTTTTGCCGACCCATAACCGAACCACCGTGCTTCGGTTTTTTATTAATATGCATAGCTAGGATCATTGCAAGATCCTCCTCCTCTTCCATATCAAAATCTTCTTCGGAAGAATCATACGACGAACTCATCTACAATGTTGAATACTATGCTATAAATAAAAAAACTCCAATCAACATGCACGAAATTAATGGCTTTTGAGCAATACATACCTTCTAGGCGTTTTGTCGAACACCTTGCGGGCGCCGAGCGGCAGCGAGCGCGCGGGCACTGTTCGTCGGAGGACCAGCACGAGCGCGGGGCGGCGGGACTAGAGGGGGCCGAAGAAAGCGCGCGCTGGGCGGGGATAGGCCGGGGAAGCGCCGGAACGGTCGCCGGGTGGCGCGGTCGGCGGCGGCGGCGCGGCTGGATGGGGGTGGGAGGTGCGAGCGAGCGCGCGAGAGTCCAGCGCGCGGGAGCGGGCGCAGCAAATAAGCGGCGCGCGATTGCGTTTCGGCCCGCGCGCTGGACTACGTAGGCCGCGCGCGCTGTTTTCGCGCGCCCGCTGGAGCAACTATTCCGGTTGCGTGCGCGCTAAAACAGGGGATTTTGCGGCGCGGCGCTTGTTTGACGCACCTGTTTAAGGATGGCAATTTTACCCATGGGTACGGGTACCCGCGGATACCGTACCCGCATGGGCAGGGTATGGGTAGAAATTTATACCCATGGGTAGTACCCATACCCTACCCATTAAGTCATGGGTAGGGCACGGATATAGGCTTGTACCCATGGATATACCCAAACCCTACCCATTTATACTGACATGTTATGTGTCGTGTGTTATTTGGTCATTTCGTGAACCTATGTTAAAGTTGTCATTAATTGTCAATTTGAATTGAGATTGTCTGATACTCATCTATTCGTTATTGAGTTTAGATAAATGTTTTTTGTCAAATGTACTATGGATGAATGTAAACTTGTGTACTATTTGATCTATCCATTGGGTACCCAATGAGTATGGATACCCATCGGGTATGGGTACGGGTAAAGTTTTATACCCATGGGTACGGGTATGGGTAGAATTTTGTACCCATTGACTACACGGGTATGGGTATGGTATTGCTCTACCCGCCCCATACCCTACCCATTGCCATCCTTACACCTGTTGGAGATGCTCTTAGGGTTGGTGAGTATACGCCAGACCTGTTTAGCTAACAACGCCTGATTGAAAGCCTCAAAGTGACGGAAACCCATTCCCCCTTGCTCTCACTTTGGCACATTTTATCCCAACCGATCCAATGGACCTTGCGTTTACCATGATCTGCTCCCCACCAAAATTTAGAAGAGATAGTTGTCAGGTTCCGGCACTTTTTTTTTGGCAAACTAGAAGCAGCTCATAGCGAACGTGGGAGTCGCTTGAAGTACAGATTTCACCAGTACCTCTGTGCCCGCTTTGGAGGGCCCTTGTCCTTTGTGCCCGCTTTGGAGGGCCCTTGTCCTTTCCAACCATGGGTCTTTGCAACAGAACGTTCAGTCACATATTTAAAACACCCATCTTTTGAGCGCCCAACCAGTGTTGGGACAAGGCCAAAGAAAACCAGGCCCCAACATTGTCTCCAGCCAAGTTTAAAGATCGATAGTTCATTGGTCAATGGTAAACCACGACTTCAGTATAATTCAACCAGGACACAATACTTTCATCACCCGTACCCTGTTCTAAGCCTTAGCAGCAACTTACAGGTGCTCCACAGACCGTCAGTGAGCAAATCAAAAATCAATAAACCCGATTCTTCTCCAATACAGGACATTGCAAACTAACAGAGCTTATAGAGAAGGACATGGCGTGGTAGTAGATTCAATGCCCGATTGTAGGAGCTAAACTTCGAAGTTGGCAAAAACAGGGCCGACATTACTAAGAAATTAAGCACCATATTACATTGTTAATAAGTAGTACAAGAGTGCAAGAGAAGAATAAGTGGACACGGACCTAAGATAGCATCAAGCACAATAGATGTAGCATAAGCTAGGTAGTACTCATTGAGATAAAAAGCAGTAGTTCCACCACAGGTGATCTATATCCTATAAGCAACATGTGTCTTACCCGTAACACGGCAAGGCAAACCAAAATGGCAAAAGAAAATGACTAGGAACAATTACTACTTGGCAAAAGCATAACCTTGTTGGTCGGTTGTCGAGATCACTGTCCTCAGAATTGACTTGCCGGCGCCTTATGGCTTTTGTTAGAAGGGCAGTTGAGAATCTGGCATGTTAATGGTGTAGCTGGAGAGAAGATGGATGATGGTGAAAGGACGGTCAGCGACGAGGATAAACCGATCGTCCTGCTCCAAGAAATCGACATCTTCAAATATTGCCTTGACCCTCTTGAAGTTATACTTCCAGATGCGAGCGGACCGATCCAGATGTCGAGTGAAGTAGACGCAATTCGGCTCAATGCTGGGGAACTTATCAGCATCCACAGCCACACACCTTCGATGCCCAACGAAGATGGCAAACCTGCCGATGCTCCACATAGGCACGAGCTGGCCGGTCACGGTGTCAAATCTGAGAACACCGGGGAAGATGCTTGTACGTTTTCTAGAGACGAGCAACATGTGTCCATCCAATCCAACTAGAAAACATCGATCGTCGTCTTCGTCATATGTGCAGCCGGAGAAAACATTGACAAGCAGCATGCTTGTACTCAAACCAGGCGGGAAAGAATACGCTGCCAGGTAGATGATTAGAGTCGCAAAAATGGCAGCTTTGTTCAAACTCGCGTACACACCCCCATTCACGGCTGTTTTGAGAAAGAAATTAGAATCTGGTCCACAATCATGCACGGTGAAACTCTGACTGTCAGGACTGGCTGTGTAATGCTGCGCATGATTCGAGTTGCGGATGAAAACGAGCTTGAGCAAAGAGCCATCATCACGGAAGATGACGTCAGCGGTACCCATCTGCGGTGGCACGGGGACCATGAAACGGACGATAGCGCCGGTGAGAGGGTTGAGGACGCTGGCGGTGTGAGGAGGGCTCTTGTCCGCTAGGACGAAGTAGCCGTTGTGAGTGGTTGCCACGGCGTAGTGTTCACGGAGCGTCGGGAACTTTCAGTGAAGGAAGCGGCCGGTGTCGGTGTTCAACAAGAGCATCTCTTCCCCCTCGCTTTGGAAGACCTCGTTGAGGAGGATCCACCGGCGCGGCTCGAAGCGACGGTCGGAGCCGCTGCCCTTGGGGTCGTCGGTGGCGGCGCGCCAGCTGGGGCAGGTGGCGCGGAGGTGCATGTAGCTGTCGAGGTCGTTGGTGGTGAGGAGAGAGTCGGCGACGCGGCGGACAAGGTCTAGCGGGAGGCCGGACCAGCCTGCGAACGCCGCAGGGGAAAGAAGCGGCGAGGTTTGGAGAGAAGTTGGATCCTCCTTCTTCCTTTTGGCAGGGGGGAAACTGGGGCGGCCAAGGTCGCAGGGTTCGCCATTGCTGCGCGCTGGAGGGAGAAATGGGATTTGAGAGAGAGAGAGACGACTTATTAGGGCATGTACAATGGTTCTAGCTTAAGGATGCCACGTAAGATAAATGATGAGGTGGAGGAGAGAGAAATCATAAGAGAAGGCTTGTCTTAGCTTATTTAAGCAAAGACAAGAGATGATAGCTTAGCACAATTTGTCTCACCATGTTTTTAGGAATAACTAATTATTGAAGATAAGGCTAAGAGATGACCCATTGTAGACTTGTTTTTTTGTCATCTCTAATTAAATGCAAAACTTAAGATAAGACTATCTTAGCAACCATTGTACATGCCCTTAAGTATCACGATCGACTTATTAAGTACTCTAGCTTCGTATCCTCATGATTATTTCTTTCCTTTTTTCTCAGAGCGAATCAATCAAATCGATACGATTTGCCCCGGATAGATTAGATACGATACGATACGATTGGATTCGAATCGATTCCCCTCCTTCCGCCGGCGAGCCCTCAAATCGTGAATGTGGCGGACTGCGTCGTGTACGAATCCATCCATCCATGCATGTGTACGGTACCACAACTTCACCTAGCTAGCTTATTACAATTTCTCGGAAAAAACTAGCTAACTTATCTCTACTCCTAATGGAGTAGTTGATAGTCTCCGCCGGTCAATTTTCGTCCCATCTTCCTTGGTTTTTTTTACCTCCTTCCACCTCGTGCAACCCATAGATCCCCCACTTCCTCCCTCCATACCGACAAAAAAAAACCGGCATGCTACAATGAGACCGGTTGTGAAATAGTACGGTTCAGCGACAGAAATTCGTCCTAAAAAAATCTACGACGGTTAACCTACGAAAAAAAATCTACAAAAATTAACCGGCGAGGCTCCCCTCGACTACCTCGACATGGCTCTTCCTCGTTCGATCGCCCGGTTCGCTCGGATGCAGACAGACACCCATCTCCCACATCCTCCTCTTTTCGTCCCAACCCGCCTAGGGTTCCCAATCCCCTCGTCCGCCGCCGCGCCATGCTACTATTTTCCAAGCGCCGTCGCAATGGGCTCCATCGCCGTACAACTCTCCTACCCAATCGCTTGATGCGATGGGTCATGCCGCATCCCCAGGCCCCGCGAGGCACGCCCACCAGCTCTACCAGATTGGGCGGTGAAGAGGACACAAACCGCCGGCGACGAGGCGGGCGGCGCCGCCACGTTCGTGCTCGAGCGCCTCCCGGTACCCGGCATGCGCCCGAGGCAAGCCGCCTCCTGGGATTTATCCGTCGCCGCATCGCCGACAACCCCACGGCCGAGCAGGAGGAGTGATTGTGATTCCACTGCTTCAAATATATGCGAGTAGATGCAGGCTGCAGCACATGCTGCCATCACCTCCCTGTGTCGCTCGAGTCAACCATGCTGCTGCAGGGTTCAGTGCCGTCATCTTTGTCCGCATCTTCCGCTCGGATCAGGCTCCCAACCCCTCATTGCCCCCCACCCATTCATGCTCGTTTTCTTCATTTTGGTTGTTGATCCGGATATTGGATTCCCTCAGACGAAATACAATGCCAATGTTGATAGATGATTTATTTTTCTTCAGCAGATGGAGTCTCCATCGTTATATGGCTGCAGAGATAAGTTGCTCAAATGATTAACATTATGTTTGCGCTCCAGGTCTAGAGGAGGTAGAGGAGCTCCAGTTTGATCCTAAGGATGGTATTGCTTTTTTTAAAATTAAATTACTTGTTCGTATCGTTATTTCAGACTGAGAAATTTTCTTTTCTCAACTATTTGCTATATGTTGTCCCTTCGATATTTTAAGTGGCCAATTTGAGTTTGTTCGATCACAGTTTCCACAAGCATTGCTTGGCCTTGCTGGAAATCAGATGTCTTTATCCTTTTAAAAGTTATGATAGAAAAATTCTTACATTCTTTCTCTTACAACCAAAAGGAGATTCTACTTCATGTGTTGTCTTACAAGCAACTATAATTCTGAATTTCATATATGTTGATGGATAGTAAGTTATAATCATATGGTAGCCTCAAGAAAGTTCAGGACAAGAAGCATGCTACTGCTTATGCAAAATATTATGTTCCACTGATGTAACGAGGTATGCTCCTGATCTACAGTACTAATTCCCCTTACCCAGCAGCTCTTGTCATTAGTTACATTGCTTGGTTAAAATAATTATTATGCTCCTTGTAAATTGTTTGCCTCCTTGCAGAATCCAATTGCTTTTAGATTCGTATGATGCGGCCTACATGTCCTCATCACCTAGGAAACTATAGATATCAATTATTGCACCTGGGTTTATATGATGCATCCTCGCTAACAGTTTCATTCTTAAGTAGGAACGAAGATTACATTTATAAATGATATATGTATGTCGGAGATATTGACCACAGGTGTCCTCAGCGACCACCCATGGTATTTCAAGACAATTTGGGGCCGCTTGTTACCCCTCGGCCGTCTGCTCATCGGGCCGCCTCCTAGGACAGCTTGCCCTAGTAGGCGGCTGTCAGCAGGCGGCAGGGACCCAAACAGACGGCGGCTCCACGGCCAGCAGCTAGCAGACGGTCCTACACCCCTCCTTCGGGATGCATGCTGGGGGACCACCTCGCGGCTGAGACATGGCTACAGTTGAGCACGTCCTTAGGGAATCTATAAGGGCGTGGCTACAGTGAATGCGTACCTTATGGCCGTCTCTTAAGCGGCGAGTCACTGTAGCCACGCTGCCAGTGACCAAGCTTCGGTCAGAGGGAGCCACGATCCCACTACCCGCAGGCGGCTGGCCCCACCGGCCAGTGGGTAACATAAACAAGCCGCCCCTGGAAGGCGGCCAGGGGAGGCAGCCGCCTGGCAGCAGACGGCGAGTCCTGCACTAGAAGTCTGAACCTCGTCAAGATGACAAGACAGGGCGTGGCGGCAGTGTATGGCAGGAGACGGCGGCATTGTAGCCACTACCTCCCTGACGATGCTGCCGTCAGCAGAAGCACGCCTACAGTGAAAGGCAACCACATGGGCCCGCGGGCGGCGGGCCCCAGCAGACAGGCGGCGAGGCCGGCACCAGAAGACGCAGACAGCCGGGGGACACTCCGTCGAGATTACAATTGTACCCCTGGGGTTAGGCCTATATAAACCCCCTAGGGTCCTCCATGAGGAGGGGTGGGAAGACTAAACCCTAGAAGAAAGAGAGCATGTAGAGGGAAAGAGAGAGGGAAACCCTAGCAACCACCCCCGATCCCTAGAGCGAAGGTAGTGAGCTAGCCTTGTTCATCTCCCTCCTTTAGACGATGCAGCTCAAGGAGCAACCTTGTAGCTACCATAGTGACATTAGTCATGACGCGGAGTCCCCGCAGAGCAGGACTAGGGGTGTTATCTCCACGGAGAGCCCCGCACCTGGGTAAGATCTGTAGGCGTCCTAAATTCCGCCTTATCCCGCTTCCAGGGCCCGGCGACGCTCTATTGTCCCCATGCATGATAAGCCATCTGGCATATGTCGCCCCAAAACCCTGACATTTGGCGCCCACCGTGGAGCTAGGTGCACCGTCGTCCGGAGACATGTTCTGGACGGGAACTTTGTTCCTCCCTGGCGAGCACAGCCAGCCTGGCACGCCTGCAGGCGTGGACACCGGGATGCTTCGTGGCGCTGAGGCCGCATGCGCCGCGAGCGGACTCACCGACCTTCTCGGCGGCGTCCACATTCATGACGAGTCCTCTCCGGCGGCCGAGCCAGTAGCTCCGGAGAGTTGCCTCATCGAGCTCCTCAACAAGCTTCACATCGTCGATGAGCGCGCCTCTGAAGTGGAGTCAGTGGGCTCTTCTGACCCACTAGTAGTCATGATCATCGACCTCGACCCAGAGCCTGTCGACTCCTTCCCCGAACACGTGGTGATCATCGACGACCCCCTCCCTGTTCCAACGGGCAGCAGCACCACCAGCGCCGTCACGGAGGTGTTCGCCACTGACCACGACGAACCGTCCGGCGAGTCGGCCCAGGACCCGCTCCAGGCCGCTCTGCAGAACCTCGCCGCACCAGTTGCGGCGGGGGCAGACGGTGCGGCGTTGGAGGCACTTTGCGTCTCGCTCCTCGACAGCGCCAACAAGCTGGCCGCTTCCCGACGCCTCACTGAAGCCTACCGCCGCAAGATGGACCGTGCCATTTGCGGCACGCCGGCTGCTGGCGAGCCCAGCCGGGCTGGCGTCGTTCGCGATCACGGCGGGCTGCTAGCAGACATGCTGGGGACCCCACGGCCTGTGTACCTCACTCCATCGGAGAACCTAAGGGCTGCCCAGGCGGCAGTTGATGAGATGGGCCACTTGGAGGGAGACGAGCTTCGCTGCGTGACTCAGCGCGCCCGCCAGCTCCTCGACGCTACTACCGCGCAGCAGGAGGATCGTCGCCGGGTATCAGAGGCCGGCGCGCACGCTGACCACCGCCCCCTTTGGTGGGAGTAAGGAGCCACGTCTCGCTCTCCAACAGTCGGCGCCCCCAACCGGCGAGACTCAGAGTTGGCTGCTAGCCGCAGCCGGCAGACTCGTATCACCATCGAGCGCGACGAAGACGGCCGCCCAAGGGCCGTAGAGCGGCGAGCGGAACACCCGCCTCCTCCTAGGCGGGAGAGGCGCGTGTCTCCTCCGCCTGTTGACCACCCCTCTCTGGCAGGCCACTTGGGCCGCCGCGAGGGGGGTTGGGGAGAACGACGCCCGCCACGCCTAGACCAACTAGCTCGGTCCCAGGCGGTCGAAGAAGAAGACGACCTTGGTCCGGCCTGTTTCGGCCCCCGCATTCGCAACGAGCCTTTCCCCAAGGGCTTCTCGCTCCCCAGAGATACCCCCAAGTACAACGGATCAGTGAAACCAAAGGACTGACTGGTGGACGACTCCATAGCCGTCAGCATAGCCACTGGCAACTGGCGTGTTGCGGTGAAGTACGTGTCACTTATGCTCCAGGGCATGGCCCGGACGTGGCTGAACAGCCTCAAACCCAACAGCATCAACGGCTGGTTGGACTTCACTGACGCCTTCACTCGCAACTTCACCAGCACCTACAAGCGTCCTCCCAAGCCGCGCCAGCTCTCCCTATGTGTCCAAGGCCCAGCTGAGTCAGCCCGCGATTATCTGACGCATTGGGCAGAGCTGCGAAACTCTTGTGAAGGAGTGCACGAAGTACAAGCTATCGAGTATTTCACGGCCGGGTGCCAAGAAAGCACCTTGCTCAAACACAAGCTCCTTTGTGATGAGCCGGCCACGCTGGACGAGCTGTTGAGCATAGCAGACAAGTACGCCACCGCCGACTACTCCATGAAGACCGAGCTACAAGTGGATGCTTCTGGCAAGATGACTCCTCCAACTCCCAAAACGTCGGCTGGGGAGTCCAGCCGACGCCAGCAGTCGAACGATCACAAACACAAGACCCACGCGCCGGCTGCCAACAGCCGGCTAGTGGCAGCAGTTGATGGCCAACAGCCAGAAGCTCAAGCAGGACCCAAGCGCCAGAAGGGCGGCAATCCGGCCTGGCAGCCAGCTTTCTCCTTCGACCAAGCTCTGGACGCCCCCTGCAAGTTCCACAGTGGCGCGAAGCCTTCCAACCACACCACACGAAAGTGCCATTGGATCACAAGGATTGCCAGAGGAGAAGCTCTGCCACCGCCGCCTGCTGGGCAGGCGGCCCCGCCTCCCAATCCGTCGCCTGCTCGTTCGGGCGGCCAGGTCCAGGATGAATTGCCAGAAGAGAACGGGGACTATGTCGTCTTCACCAGCCAAGCGGACGATAGGCACAGCCGGCGCCAGCAGCACAGAGAAGTCAACACCATTGCCCTCAAAGCCCCAGAATTCATGCACTGGTCGGAGAAGCCCATCAGCTGGAGCCGGGAAGATCACCCGGCTGTCATGCCGTCACCAGGGGCCTACGCCTTGGTTCTGGACGCAACTCTCTCCACCGACAGGCGGGCCTGTCGTTTCTCCCGAGTACTGGTAGACGGCGGCAGCAGCATCAACATCATGTACCGCGACACCATGGAGAAGTTGGGCATCAAAGAAAAGCAGTTTCAGCCTACCAGGACTGTGTTCCACGGCATTGTGCCAGGCCTCTCTTGTTCACCAATCGGCAAGGCCAAGATTGATAACCTGTTTGGTGACAAGATGCATTTCCGGAGGGAGCCAGTCTGGTTTGAAGTAGTGAACCTGGAAAGTCTCTATCTCGTGATCTTGGGCCGGCCTGCTCTTGCAAAGTTCATGGCAGTACCCCATTATGCCTACCTCAAGATGAAGATGCCGGGCCCCAAGGGAATAATCATCATAGCCGGGGACTACGAGAAGTCCATCGCATGCGCAACAGCCAGCAGCCGTCTGGCCGAGTCCCTTGTCGTAGCTGAAGAAAAGCGCCGTGTCATGGAATTAGCACGGCAGATGTCCGGTTTAGCGGACTTAGGTGTGAGGCCATCGCGCGGGTTAGCTTGAAGAGGTTAAAGCGCACAAAGGACACATGGAGTTTTATACTAGTTCGGCCCCTTCGATGAAGGTAAAAGCCTACGTCTAGTTTGGTGTGGTATTGCTTGTGCGTCGATGAACAGGGAGCGAATCCGCTTGCCTGTGTCTCGAGCCGTTGTTTCCCGTCCCTGAACCTTCGCCGGGTCGTCCCTTTATATAAGAGGCGACGCCCGGTCCGGTTTACAGAGTCCCGAGGCCGGCTCATAAACGTGTCCACCTCGGTCTCTACTCTTTCTACCTTACATCCCAAGTTACATGGTACGTCGGTTTACAAACCGTGGGCCTTAGACATGGGCCCTAAACCTCTACGGGCTACGCCCTCTTTTACATATCTTTACTGGGCTTGTAATAATACAACCTTGTGAGAGTAATCCGGACCTTCATGGCCGGTTTATACCTGCTAGTAATATCCCTGACATTAGGCCCCAGATTGATTTGAACTTGTTCATGTCAGTCTTCTAAGTTTTGCACGAGTCTTCTTTCTGCAACTTTATTTGCTTCACAAACCGGCCATGACGTCATCTCCTGGAATCGCCTCAATCCGTCGTGACATCATCTCCGCATTTAATGCTCGCATCTGTCTGTTACCTTTCTTAAATGCCGCACCGAAAATCGAGGCGACAGCTCAATCTTTATCCGATCTCTGGCCTCCTCGATTCCCGCGCTTACCGTTTTTACCTCTTTGGCTTATAAATACCGCTGGGTCTCATCTCTTTCCCCTTCTGCCTTCTTCTTCCTCCGTCTCCATCGCTCGAAACTCCGCCGCCGCTGCATCGAGCTCACCGTCGTCCTCGAGCCAGGCCGCTGCATCGACCTGAACGTCACCAGAGAAACTTCGCCGCCGTCCTTTGTTTCTTCAGGTACTCCTTCTTCCCCGTAGATCTTACTCTAGGGTTTCTTCCGTTGCTTTGCCATGAACCATCGAAGCTTTGCAGTTCTTCCCCGTAGGTCAGCCTTGCTGTAGATTAAACTTATTCAAGCTCAAATTGAATTCATGCGCTTTCGCTCCGTCCTCACATCCTTAGTTCATCAAGCCTGCATCCCGTAATTGACGGTTTAGCTTCTTCTGTTCCTATCATCGTGAACCGGTAGCTACCTCACTCATATATGCTTCCGGATTAGTACTACCATTAGTCCCTTGTGTAAACCAACAATTAGGCCCATAACTTTATAGAATGCTCCAGCTTATGCTTTAGCAATTGGTAAACCGGATTTTGCATTGTACTTTTCAGCACTTCCTCATTCAAAACGATGGCCAAGCAATTCGTCGCTTGCAACTGGGTTCCTTCCCGGATCACTGAGGGTGACTTAATAAACGCTGCTTCAATCGGTATTCTGGGTCCCAAGGAGGTTCTGCACTGGCGGCCCCCAGGAAAGGAGTGTCCTCCTACACCCCAAGAAGGAGAGATCATTGTTTTCTTTGATCACCTAGCCAGGGGTTTCAGTCCTCCCGGTTCAAAGTTCTTCCGGGATGTGTTAGCCGCTTTTTAGCTCCACCCTCAGGATGTAGGCCCGAATTCTATGTCGAACATCTACAATTTTCAAGTCTTCTCAGAAGCATATCTTCAAGAAGAACCATCAGTGGATCTGTTCCGGGATTTTTTTCATCTGAACCGGCGGACGGAGTTCACTGACGAGCCGCATTAGGAGTTGAGTGGCGTCAGCATCCAAAAGAGAAAAGATGTGAGCTTTCCCCACGCCTCTCTTCACAGCCACCCCAAAGAGTGGAACCAGACATGGTTCTACTGTAAGGACACTTCGCCTGAAGGAGAGAACCCGCTGCCGGGTTACCGCGCCTATCGCCTGGCAACAGATCATCCCTTGCCGCAACGCCTCAGCGCCCCGGATTGGGCCTGGTTTGCCCCTCAACTTTCTAAGCTCAGGGCCTTCGTAGCCAACGGCTTAACCGGAGTCGACTTTGTTCGCCGTTGGCTTTCTTGGAGCATCCTCCCACTAAGCCGGCGCTCAAGTCTGATGTGTGAATACTCCGGCAAACCGGATGATCCTCAGCGCCACACTGACATAATACTTCCTGAGGATGAAGTTACTGAATCCGCGAAGAAAATGCGGAACATCCCTCTGGAGGGGTGCGGTCGGACCGGTTTAGCTCCGTTCTGCGCAATCAATAAACCGCCAGCGGTAAGTCCTTCCCGATCTTTTCCTATTTGTTTTAATGCGGCCATATCAATTGTCTTCCATTCATTAATTATCCTTTACGCAGGCCAACGATCCTTTCCGGAAGAGAAAATCTCAAGATAAACCGGCCAGGCAACCACGCAAGAAAACTTATGCTGTCAAGAAGAAGAAGGTTGTTGCTGCTTCCGCTTCACACCCTGAGGAGGATGATCCGGATTCTGAGGTACTAATTAAACCTTATATCCTTTGACTTCCCTTTGTCTAAATTTATGTTAACAATGCCTTTTCGCAGGATCTGGCGGAAGAAAGTAAAGCGGCGGGAGTTGAGGTAATTTCTCTCTCTTCTGATTCGGAACCGTTGCCCTCCAAAGTCCGCCGGGTGTTCCGGAAATATCCGTTTTCTCATCCTTATGCTCAATTGGATCCCAACTTTCTTTTGAAGAAACAACAGCATGAAGCACGCCGGACCACACGCCATAGCGGCCATGTGGTTGAGTCATCCGGAATACCTCTTACGCCGGCTCGCAGGCGTCGCTCCGAGGTTTTACTTTCTCCAACTCTCCTTTATCCAAAAGCTGGCCTTATACGTAAACCACTAAAACCGTCTGATCCTAACTATCAGGAGGCTCCTCTGTCCTCTTCCGGCGAGTCAACTGCTACGCAGGTCCCGGTGCTTAAGACCGTGCCTGGGTAAGTCCTTCTTTCAAACATCCGGTTTACCTTCATGTTTTTTACTTTATGATTCTTACTGTTCCTTTAACCTTTATCAGAATGCCAAAACCCAGCAAGAAGGCAAAAGCAAGTAAGCCGGCTGCTGAAACCACTACTGCTGAACCGGCCAAGGACCCTGAAACGGCCGTACCTCCAGAGGACAATCTTCACATTCAACTAGATGATCCCATTCCCATGGATCGTGACGACACTGCTGCTCCGGGAGGTGATAATACGGAGAACGCGGCTGAACCGGCGAGCCCTGTCCGGGTTAGCCCTCCTCGGGCGAGCCCGGCTCATGTCAGTACGGCGCCTACTGCTATCCCCCTTCAGCCAACCGCTGCCTCATCCGCAGATGTTAAGGTAACCGGGTTAGGCTTCACTGCTCCCACCGAGCCTGTCACCTTGGACAGGCATACTGCCAAGGAAGAAAAATTCCAACAAGGCAAAGGCAAGTGGAGCACAGGCTTATCCAGCTATGCCCAGTTGAGTGCCCAGGAACTTCATTTCGGGTATCTCAACCGGCTCTTTACCAGCCGCGATTACGAAGCCGGATTGGTTAATATGATGAAGGATAAGTATGAGGTGATTTTCTTTCCTTTACTTCTGTCTCTGCTTTATAATTTTACAATCCTGTCTTTAGGCCATAGTAGCCCCCAAGTGCCGGTTTAGCTTCATTGTAGGTGAACTGGGACTTCCATTATGCCTGAGAATGAGCTTACATTAGCCCCCAAGTGTCAAGGGTATAACTTGTTTATGCGCTTGGGACTTGTCTGAAAATTTTTCTTTCTTTACTTCAATTGCACATTAGCCCCCAAGTGTCAAGTGTATAACTTGTTATGCACTTGAGACTTGATTGATCCATCCTTCTAATCCGTTTGAATTCCTTGCAGGCTGACTTAACCCGGTTGGCTTCAGAGGCAGCTGAACTTCGGAACAATTTGGCCTTCCATGAGACCGCTTCAGCCAAAGCTAAGGAAGAACTTGTCCTTGCTTTGACTAATACGGATAAACTGAAGAAAGATTTTGAAGCGGAGCGGTCCACATGGGAGGTGCAAAGGAATGCTCTTGAAAAAAGAGCAAAAGACGCTGAAGCTGCTCTTAATCCGGTCACGCAGGAGTTGACCGGTTTAAGACAGCAAATAGAACTCATGACTTCTGCTATCTTCGGTGAGTATCTATCTGTATTTGTTTTTCATCTTTGCAATCTTTGTTCTGCTCCGGTTTAACTCGACCAATGTATATAGGGAGGCGCATAACACATCTTGGAGTTGATGTCCGGAAGAAGCTCAAGGCAGCCTATACCCTGGTGGAGCAGCTCTATTCCGACGCTCAAAGGGTTATTAGTGCTATGTCCCATAATAAACCGGCACCAACTACCATCCAAGCCACTTTGGAGAAGCTATCCGTCCTGCCTGTGCGTCTCGTAGAGGTGAAGAAGTCTGCTACACGGGCCGGTTCTCTGATGGCGCTGACCCGGGCCATAGCATGGGTTTCGAACTTTGATCCGGTTGAGGCTATGAACGGATATCCCAGCAATAAAGAGGATGGATCGACCTTCTTTGCCGAAGACCTCCGTGCCTTAACCAAGGAGATGCGCCCGCTCGCCAGCAAACTTGCCGATGAAGCGGATTTGACAAGGTATCATCCGGCCTATGACTTAGAAAATGAGCGGGTAGAGCGGCCGGTTTACAACACTGAGAATCTGATCCCACCAGTTCATGGCCATACTTTCGCTCCAGATATTGACCCTTCAGATCTTATCGATGACGAGATGTATTTCCGTGCACTCTCCAAGATTGATTGGTGCGCTCCTGGTTTCCAGCCATTGCCTGAAGCTGATGAAGACCCGGAACAAGTTGACCCTCAGCCTTCGCAGCGTGAACAGGAGTCGTAAACCGTCCGGGTTAAGTTGTAGTTGCTGAATATTTTTGCTAAAACTTTGATCTATTCGGGCCTGCGGGTGCCTTGTAATAGGATAGTTTGAAACATTGTCTTTGTCCTCATATGGATAGCACAACTTGACTTGGCATCTGTCAATCTAATCCTCTGTTTTGCCATGCTTGATCTGTTTATGTTATCTGTGCCTGCATGAATGAGACTAAAAAGATGTCCTGGCGGTTTACCACCGGACCAATTACACTGCTCCAATACATATGTATATCAAAAGAATAACTGTTTATCACAATCATACCTCAAATACATATGCATGTCAACCTTAATCCGATAGGCATAGTTGAAAGCGTAGGCGCTGATGAGGCTCTTAGCTCTCTTATTTGGCTTTTGATGGCCGATCCGGGTTATAATGAACGCGGGTTTAACTCATGCTGGTGTTCATGACCCAAACTTTTAACTTTGTAGATATATGGACAACCTTGTAGTTGCCCAATCCCAGATCAATAGACTTGGTTAAAAACAAAATTTGTAAAATCACAGAAACAAAGCATTTTCGGCAAATAAGACCATGTAGTCGAGGCTTTTTGCGAGCTGCCGGGCTCCAAATTCGAGGCTTTTTGTGAGCTACCAAGGTCAAATTCGAGGCTTTTTGCGAGCTGCCAGGCTCCAGGCTTTTTGTGAGCTGCCATTAGGCTCTAGGCTTTTTGTGAGCTGCCTTTAGGCTCTAGGCTTTTTGCGAGCTGCCAGGCTCCATAGGCTTTTTGCGAGCTGCCAGGCTCCATACTTGATGGTTTCATCGATACTACCCAATGTTTCAAGACCTCTGAAGGATCTTGTCTTTAGGTGATCAACTCAATGATTGTCAATGGCTTTTTGCGAGCTGCCAGGCTCCATACTTGACGTTTTCATCGATACTACCCAATGTTTCAAGACCTCTGAGGGATCTTGTCTTTAGGTGATCAACTCGATGATTGTCAATGGGTTTTCGCTTGATGTATCAAGGGCGCCGGTTTAGGAGGCCATGGTAAGTTTTCAGAGAAACTCTCATGTGATACTCCTTAGGTGTACTCACCGGGTACCTATGTTTGAGTTGTGCTGTGCAACAAACTCTCTTTGGTCCCTTAATAAATAATTGTTCTGCATATCAAAGTATACGGATCAAAGTAATTGTTTTCTTGATGAGAATGATATATATCAAGAAAAATAGACTTTAGATGGATATCACCTGAGTTTTTAGCAAAACTTCCATGTGATACTCTTTTCGAAGAAGATGGCTGATTCCCCGGTTTACTCGGGGTGCGGGTTTATTTATTAATCATAATATACACATGGTACAAAAAGCGGAGCCAATGGCTCACGTGTAGTAAGGTCGCATAAGAGCGATGTTCCATGGTCGCTTTGTCTCTTCCTCTGTTGTACGTGAGTCTTTATGCTCTCGAACGTCAACCATGTAGTATGAACCGTTGTGTAGGTTCTTGCTGACCACAAAGGGTCCTTCCCAAGGTGGGGATAATTTGTGCATATCTGTCTGGTCTTGAATGAGCCGGAGCACCAGATCTCCCTCCTGGAACGTCCTGGTCTTAACCCGACGGCTGTGGTACCGGCGCAGGTCTTGCTCATAAATTGCTGATCGCGCTGCTGCCGTGTCCCGTTCCTCATCCAGCCGGTCCAAGCTGTCTTGTCTTGCTTGCTCATTATCCGCTTCAACATAAGCTGCCACCCGTGGTGACTCGTGCCGGATGTCACTAGGGAGAACCGCTTCAGCACCATATACCATGAAGAAGGGCGTATAACCTGTAGACCTGTTAGGCGTAGTGTTGATGCTCCAAAGGACAGAAGGAAACTCCTCTACCCAGCAACCTAGTGTTCTCTTCAAAGGAACCATAAGCTGGGGCTTGATGCCTCTCAAGATCTCTTGGTTGGCCCTCTCAGCTTGGCCATTGGATTGAGGGTGAGCTACTGATGATACATTCAGGCGAATATGCTCCCTTTGGCAAAACTCTTCCATCTCTCCTTTAGATAGGTTGGTGCCATTATCAGTAATGATGCTGTGTGGAAAGCCAAACCGGAAAATTACCTTTTTGATGAACTTAACCGCTGTTGCCGCATCACACTTACTGATAGGCTCTGCCTCAATCCACCTTGTAAACTTGTCCACTGCTACCAACAGGTGGGTTTTCTGATCTTGGGATCTTTTAAAGGGTCCAACCATATCAAGCCCCCAAGTTGCAAACGGCCAAGTAATTGGGATCATCCGTAGCTCCTGTGCCGGAACATGAGCACGCCGTGAAAATTTCTGGCAAGCATCACATTTTCTGACTAAGTCCTCTGCATCAGCACGAGACGTTAGCCAGTAGAACCCGTGACGAAAGGCTTTAGCTATCAATGACTTTGAACCGGCGTGATGACAACAATCTCCTTCGTGTATCTCTCGAAGAATATCACAGCCTTCTTCTGATGATACGCATCGCTGAAATGCGCCAGAGAATCTGCGGTGATGAAGTTCTCCATTGACAATGGTCATAGATTTGGATCGCCGGATTATCTGCCGAGCCTCAACCTCATCATCTGGCAACTCACCTCGGCTCAGGTACGCCAAGTAAGGGAATGTCCAATCCGGAATAACGTGAAGTGCTGCAACTAGCTGTGCTTCCGGATCAGGAATAGCTAAATCCTCCTCCGATGGTATCTGTACTGACGGACTGTGCAATTCATCCAAGAAGGTATTTGGTGGAACCGGTTTACGCTGAGAGCCCAGCCGGCTTAATGCATCGGCTGCTTCGTTTTTTCACCGGTCTATGTGGTCCAACTGATATCCTTTGAAGTACCCTGCAACCGCTTCAACTTCTCGCCGGTAAGCTGCCATGAGCGGATCTTTAGAGTCCCACTTGCCAAACACCTGTTGTGCCACTAGATCCGAGTCACCAAAGCACTTGACCCGACTCAAGTTCATCTCCTTGGCCATCCGTAAACCGTGAAGGAGAGCTTCATACTCAGCAGCATTGTTAGTGCAAGGAAACATTAATTTGAGGACATAACAGAACTTGTCACCTCGTGGGGAAGTTAACACGACTCCAGCCCCCGAGCCCTCTAATTGCCTTGAACCGTCAAAGTGAATAGTCCAGTATGTATGATCCGGCTTCCCCTCCGGTGCTTGCAACTCTGTCCAATCGTTGATGAAATCCACTAGTGCTTGGGATTTTATGGTAGTACGGGGTACATATTTCAATCCGTGTGGGCTAAGCTCAATGGCCCATTTCGCCACCCTGCCAGTGGCTTCTCTGTTCTGGATTATATCCCCCGATGGAGCTGAGTTGACCACAGTGATTGGGTGGCCCTAGAAATAATTCTTCAATTTCCGATTTGCCATGAACACGCCGTATACCAATTTCTGCCAATGCGGATACCTTTGCTTTGACTCAATAAGAACCTCATTGATGTAGTAAACCGGGCGCTGAACCGGATGTTCCTTGCCTGCTTCCTTGCGCTCCACCACAATGTCCAAGCTAACTGCACGGGCATTGGCAGCCACGTATAACAGCAGCGGCTCTTTGTCCACAGGGGCAGCAAGAACTGGCGGTTCTACCAATTGCCGCTTCAAATCCTCGAACGCAGCGTTTGCAGCATCGCTCCATACAAACCGGTGCGTTTTTTTTCAACATCTGATAAAGTGGGATTGCCTTCTCTCCTAAACGGCTGATAAAACGGCTCAACGCTGCAATACGGCCTGCTACGCGCTGGACATCATTGATGCAAGCCGGTTTAGCCAAGGATGTGATCGCCTTGATTTCTCCGGATTAGCCTCAATCCCTCTGTTTGATACCAAGAAACCAAGGAGCTTGCCTGCTGGAACACCAAAAACACACTTCTCTGGGTTAAGCATCATCTTGTAAACCCGGAGGTTATCAAAGGTTTCTTTCAAGTCTTCCATCAGCGTCTCCTCCTTCCTGGATTTTACCACAATGTCATCAACATAAGCATGGACATTTTTTCCAATATGCCCCTTGAAACAGTTCTGCACACAATGTTGATAAGTTGCTTGGGCACTCTTGAGCCCAAAAGGCATGGATACATAGCAGAAGGCTCCAAACGGAGTTATGAAAGCCGTCTTCTCCTGGTCCTTAACTGCCATTTTTATCTGATGATAACCTGAATATGCATCCAAAAAACTTAACCGCTCACATCCTGCCATATCATCAATGATCTGATCAATACAGGGGGGAGCAAAAGGATCAGTTGGGCAAGCCTTGTTTAGGTCTGTGTAGTCAACACACATCCTCCAGGTTCCATTTTTCTTTAACACTAGCACCGGATTAGCCAACCATTCTGGATGAAACACCTCCACTATGAATCATGTGGCCAAAAGTCTGGCCACTTCTTCACCTATAGCCTTGCGCCTCTCATTGAAGCGGCGCAAATACTGCTTGACCGGTTTAAATTTCGGATCAATATTAAGACTGTGCTCAGCGAGTTCCCTCGGTATACCTGGCATGTCAGAGGGCTTTCATGCAAAGATATCCCGGTTCTCACAGATGAACTCGATGAGCGCGCTTTCCTATTTGGGGTCTAGGTTAGCGCTGATAGTGAACTGCTTGGAGGAATCGCCCGGAACGAAGTCAACCTGCTTGGTCTCCTCCGCCGATTTAAACTTTAACGCCGGATCATGCTCTGTAGTTGGCTTTTTTAACGGGGACATATCTGCCGGATCAACATTGTCTTTGTAGAATTTCAGCTCCTCCGTAGCACAAACTGCCTCAGCGTATGCCGCGTCTCCTTCCTCGCATTCCAATGCGATCTTGCGGCTTCCGTGAATTGTTATGGTTCCCTTGTGACCCGGCATCTTGAGCTGCAGATAAACATAACATTGTCTAGCCATGAACTTGGCGTAAACCGGTCTCCCAAACAGGGCATGATATGGGCTCTTGATCTTTACGACCTCAAAGGTCACTGTCTTTGATCTAGAATCCTGCTCATCCGCAAAGGTAACCTCCAGATCAATCTTTCCAACTGGGTAAGCCGATTTACCTGGCACCACTCCATGGAATATTGTGTTGGACTGCCGGAGCCTCTTATCTGTCAACCCCATACGTCGGAAGGTCTCATAATATAAGATGTTGATGCTGCTGCCGCCGTCCATAAGTACCTTAGTGAACTTGTAGCCACCCACCCGTGGTGCGACCACTAATGCCAACTGGCCCGGATTATCAACCCGTGGCGGGTGATCCTCTCTGCTCCACACAATGGGTTGCTCAGACCAACGTAAAAAACGTGGTGTTGCCGGTTCAACTGCGTGTACTGCCCGCTTCAGTACCTTCTGATCTCGTTTGCACAAACTTGTGGTGAAAACATGATACTGCCCACTGCTTAGCTCCTTCGGATTATTCTGATATCCGGATTTCTGCTGCTGCTGACGCTGCTGATTGCCTTGGTTATTGTAACCACCCTGATCATGCTGCTGGTTCTGTTGATGCTGGCTGTTGCCGTTGTAGTTATTGTTACCTCCGTGATATCCTGATCCGGATCCGTTACCTTGATAACCCGGACCCTGAGAACCGGAACTTGATCCGCCGTCGGGGGGCCCGCGGTTATATCTGGCCTGCTTCATGGCCTCCTGCATGATACGGCAGTCCTTTCAACTATGCTTAGTCGGGTTTCCCTCTGTACTGTGTCTTGGGCAAGGCACACTTAGCTGTTGATCCAAATTGAAGGATAGCCCCTCGCTGTGCGGGGGCGGTTTACCCTTGCGGCGCTGCCCGTTTCCCTGAACATTGGTATTGGCCACGAGGTCTGAGCCGCCCTCCGCTTTTCGCTTGCCATTGTAACCTGAACCTGCCGGATTGGCCTGCGCCGGTTTACCAGCTTTGTTAGCCTTCCCAGACTTGTCTTCGTCTGCATCTGGGTACTTGGTGTTATCAGAATCCCCATACTTCACCAAGGCACTCATGAGTGTTCTCATGTCGTTGCAATCACGCTTGAGCCGTCCTAACTTCAGCTTCAAAGACTCGAACCGGCAATTTTTTTCCAATGTCACTATCGCCGTACTAGGGTTGATAATATTGGATGAGTGCAGGATTTCTGATACTCGCCGCACCCAACTACTTGTGGGCTCCTGCTCTCCTTGAACACATGCTGCTAAGTCTACCACCGACATCGGCTGTTTGCACGTGTCTTTGAAATTTTTGATAAACTGGCGACGCAACTCACCCCATGATCTGATGGAGTTAGGTGGTAGGCTCTTTAACCATGTCCGGGCTGTGCCCTCAAGCATCATGGTAAAGTATTTGGCACACGCCGCTTCGTCCACATCAAGCATCTCCATAGCCATCTCATAGCTTTCAACCCACGCCTCTGGAGCCAGATCCGCCGTGTAGTTGGGTAACTTGCGTGGGCCTTTGAAGTCTTTCGGTAATTTCACGCTTCGTAAAGCGGGGATAAGACACTGTACTCCAAAGGAACTAGCTGTGACTCCCGTTTCTGCGGTGGTGGGGTGAACCGGCGTCGCTTGACGGGTGTCCTCGCGGGCAGTATGTCTAGCCTGGTTCATCGCCTCTTGGGCGTGTGCTCCTGCTCCTGCCGGATTATCCTGTCTGTGACGGTGACGTCTCCGCTCGCTGCTAGACACAGCCGGTTCATCCCAGTGCCTTGTGTAACTCCGGCTCGGGCGGGGGGTTGAATGAATCCTCTCGCGGCTGTAAGAATACGCCTGCTGTTGTGTCAGCGCCGTGTCCAACAAGTCCTTAGCCCGTCGCGCCTCCATCGCCACGGGGGACGTCCCTTCAATGGGTAAAGCGGCCAGTCGTGAAGCGGTGGCGACAATGTTGTACAGCGGGTTAGAATAATGGCCAGGAGGGTGGGGATGTGTGGTGTTGTCACAACTTGGTGGTTTCGCTCGGCGACCGGTGGCTGAAACGACGCGCCAGTCCCCGGAGCTCCTCCCCGGTTTACCTTTTGACGATTACTGGCTCCCGCTCCCGGTGTGCCAAAGAGATTCCTCGCCTCATAGACCGGCGGTAGGCGAGTTTGTTGTCTCCTGTACATTACCTCACGTGTAGAATTCTGATCCAACCTGAACCGGAAAGCTTGGGAGTCCAGCTCTGCCTGCCTTGTAGCCATCCTGGCTTTCTCCGCATCCAGATCTCGTTTAGCTTGCTCAATCCGGCCCTTCAGCTGAAGGATCTCCGCATCATGCTGCGCCTTGTCGGCAGGGGCCACTTCTGCTGTTGCGAGCACCGTTAAATTCTCCACCAAGGTGGATAAGATGTTAGAGGGCGACGGGGTTTGGTTGCCTGCCCCAGTTCCTGCTGCCTCTGCAATGAACGCCCCGGTCACCGAGGGCTGCTGTGTAGACTGTGATCCGGCCATGAAAACAGCCACCCGGTTTGGCGGATCAAAGGGGTCCGGAATACTAACGCCATCGGACACACCCTCAAACCGGCCGTCCTATAACAGATACAGAGATTCGGTCTCTCCAGATGAAGATTCATCGTCAGAATAGACAGTTGTCTCGCCACCAGAATCAGATCCGTCCTCGGCTTGTACTCCGTGCACAGCTCTGACGAAAACATGCTTCACGGCGGGCTGAATCCGGGCCGATCTCGCACGCTGAGCCGGCTCGACGATATTGGGGAAGACGTCCGGCTCAGGTCCCGGTTCGCCGATCTTGCCGATGAAGACGTGGATGCCGCCGAAGGGGACCCGGTACCCGTACTCGATTGAATCGGCCTCGGGGCCCCAGCCTGCATCGTCGATGTAGATCCGGCCGCGACGACTCTTGGTCATCCGACCAACTGCGTAACCCTTGAGTCCTTCAAAGCTGCCCTTCAAGAACTCGAAACCATCGTGCGGTAGCCCCACGGTGGGCGCCAACTGTCGTGGAATTAGCACGGCAGATGTCCGGTTTAGCGGACTTAGGTGTGAGGCCATCGCGCGGGTTAGCTTGAAGAGGTTAAAGCGCACAAAGGACACAGGGAGTTTTATACTAGTTCGGCCCCTTCGATGAAGGTAAAAGCCTACGTCTAGTTTGGTGTGGTATTGCTTGTGCGTCGATGAACAGGGAGCGAATCCGCTTGCCTGTGTCTCGAGCCGTTGTTTCCCGTCCCTGAACTGTCGCCGGGTCGTCCCTTTATATAAGAGGCGACGCCCGGTCCGGTTTACAGAGTCCCGAGGCCGGCTCATAAATGTGTCCGCCTCGGTCTCTACTCTTTCTACCTTACATCCCAAGTTACATGGTACGTCGGTTTACAAACCGTGGGCCTTATACATGGGCCCTAAACCTTTATGGGCTACACCCTCTTTTACATATCTTTACTGGGCTTGTAATAATACAACCTTGTGAGAGTAATCCGGACCTTCATGGCCGGTTTATACCTGCTAGTAATATCCCTGACACGCCGCCTGGAACGGCTGGTAGCAATGGCTGGCGAGCAGCCAACCATACAAGCCGATCCCAGGGAGGCGGAGCCGCAAGGCTTGTTCCAGCCGGCCAAGGCGACAAAGAAGATTGCCTTGGACCCGTCTCACCCAGAGCGATTTGCTGTCATAGGGTCCAACCTAGACAGTAAATAGGAAAGCGAGCTCGTCGATTTCCTCCGTGAGAATCGGGACATCTTTGCATGGTCCCCCAAAGACATGCCGGGTGTCCCGACGGATTTCGCCGAGCACAAGCTCCATGTGAGAGAAGATGCAAAGCCTGTCAGGCAGCCGCTACGCCGCCTGTCAGAAGAAAAGAGAAGAGTTGTTGCGGAAGAAGTTGCCCGCCTGCTAGCAGCCGACTTCATTATGGAAGTTTTCTATCCAGAGTGGCTCTCAAACCCAGTCCTAGTGCTGAAGAAGAACAACAAATGGCGCATGTGCATTGATTACACCAGCCTCAACAAAGCTTTCCCTAAAGATCCATTTGCTCTGCCGTGAATAGATCAAGTGATTGACTCCACAGCCGGATGCGAGCTGTTGTCATTCCTTGATGCTTATTCCGGGTACCACCAGATCAAACTCGATCCGGCTGACCGTCTGAAGACCGCCTTCCTCACGCCATTCGGGGCCTTCTGCTACCTGACCATGACGTTCGGCCTGAGAAACGTCGGTGCCACCTTTCAGCGCTGCATGCAGAAGTGTCTCCTCGAGCAACTTGGCAGAAACGCCCACGTTTATGTGGATGATATCGTGGTGAAGACGGAGAAGAGAGGAACTCTTTTGGAGGATCTCCAAGAGACATTTGAAAACCTGCGCCGCTTTCGATCAAGCTAAACCCGGAGAAATGTGTCTTCGGGGTACCAGCCGGCCAACTCCTTGGCTTCCTGGTATCTGAACGCGGCATCGAGTGCAACCCCTGCAAAGATCAAGGCCATTGAGAGAATGGAGCGGCCAACTCGTGTGCGGGATGTCCAGAAATTCACAGGGTGTCTGGCATCTCTCAGCCGTTTCATCAGCCGGCTGAGTGAGAAGGCACTCCCCCTGTACCAGCTGATGAAGAAGACCACTTGCTTCGAGTGGAACGACCAGGCAGACGAAGCTTTCCAGCAACTCAAGAGACTGCTATCCACCCCGCCTATCCTGGTGGCGCCAACACACAAGGAACCCATGTTCCTTTACATAGCCGCCACCAGCCGGGTGGTCAGCATGGTCATTGTGGTCGAGCGCCCAGAAGACGGCAGAGCCTTGCCCGTCCAGAGGCCGGTCTACTACCTGAGCGAGGTGCTGTCAGTGTCCAAGCAGAACTACCCCCACTACCAGAAGATGTGCTACGGCGTGTACTTCACCGCCAAGAGACTCAAGCAGTACTTCCAAGAACATCCGATCACGGTCGTCTGCACGGCCTCGCTTGCTGAAATCATGGGCAACAGAGATGCTTCAGGAAGAGTGGCCAAGTGGGCCATCGAGCTGGCCCCCTTCACCATCTTCTACCAGCTACGCACCACCATCAAGTCGCAAGAATTGGCCGACTTCCTCGTCGACTGGGCCGAAACGAGTACCTGCCGCCTGCTCCAGACTCAACCCATTGACGGATGCACTTTGACGGGTCAAAGATGTGCACTGGCTTGGGAGCCGGCGTCGTCCTCACCTCCCCCAAGGGCGACAAGCTCAAGTACACCCTGCAGATCCACTTTGCCGCCTCTAACAACGTGGCCGAGTATGAGGCACTCATCCATGGGCTCCAGATGGCCAAAGAGATTGGCATCCGCCGAGTGCTGTGCTATGGTGACTCAGACTTGGTTGTCCAGCAGTCATCTGGGGACTGGGACGCCAAGGACGCAAATATGGCAAGTTATCGTTTCCTTGTCCAGCAGATCAGCGGGCACTTCGACGGCTGCGAGTTCCTCCACGTGCCACGAGCCGACAACATGCAAGCCGGCACCTTGGCACGAATCGGCTCCACCCGCCAAGCAATACTAGCCGGCGTGTCTCTTCAATGCGTGCGCAAGCCGTCTATCAAGCCTTCATGAGAATCGGAGTCAATATTCATACCAACCGATCCTGGAGCAGACGGCCCGACAACTTCAACAGCCGGTCCGGAGACTGCTCCAGCAGGCGGTCTTGATACTCCAACTCCAGCAGACGGTCCAACAGTCGCTGCGCCGGTTCCTGGCCCGGGGACTGCTCCAGCAGATGGCCAGGAGGCACCAGCCCTAGCAGATGGCCCGGGGACCGTTGCAGCCAGCTTGGGGAGTTTGGAAGCACAGGAGGCGGCTCAGCCCAGCCCTCCGCCTCCCAGCCCAACCACCCTGGTCTCTTCGGCAGAAGCAACAGGAGTCTCGGTGCCGTCTTGGGCACAACCAATCCTCACCTTCCTACTCAGAAGAGAGCGCCAGCAGATGAAACCTTGGCGCGGCAAGTTCAACACCGAGCTTCAGCATACACCATAGTCAACAAAGAGCTTGTCACAAGAAGTGCAACAGGTGTCTTCCAGCGCTGCGTGGAAGCAGAAAAGGGTTTGGCTATTCTGAAGGACATTCACCAAGGGGAATGTGGCCATCACGTGGCCTCAAGATCTCTCGTCGCCAAAGCCTTCCGCCACGGTTTCTTCTGGCCGACCGCTTTGGACGACGCCAAAGACTTGGTAAAAAAGTGCAATGGCTGCCAGCGCTTCAGTTCCAAGCAACACTTGTCGGCTTCCGCACTCAAGACCATTCCGATCACTTGGCCATTTGCCGTCTGGGGGCTGGATATGGTGGGCCCCTTCAAGACAGCCCGAGGCAGCTTGACACATTTACTCGTAGCAATGGAAAAATTCACCAAGTGGATCGAAGCAAAACCAATCAAAAAACTCAACAGCCCCACTATTGTGACATTCATCGCAGACATCACAGTCCGGTATGGCATACTGCACAGCATCATCACCGGCAACGGCACAAATTTTGCCAAAGGAGCACTGGCCCGTTTCTGTGCAACACAGGGCATCCGACTGGACCTAGCGTCCGTTGCCCACCCATAGTCCAACGGCCAGGTTGAGCGCACCAACGGCCTTGTCTTGTCTGGCATTAAGCCCCGGCTGGTTGAACCTTTGGAACGATCAGCCGCCTGCTGGATTGAAGAGTTGCCATCCGTCCTCTGGAGTCTCAGAACAACTCCGAACAAGTCCACCGGCTTCACTCCTTTCTTCCTCGTTTATGGGGCCGAGGCCGTCATCCCAACAGATATTGAGTTTGACTCACCCCGCGTCACCTTGTATACAGAAGCAGAAGCCAAAGAAGCACGAGAAGACGGCATAGACCTGCTGGAGGAGGCCCGACTGGTAGCACTAAGCCGCTCCACCATCTATCAACAGGGTCTTCGCCGCTATCACAGCCGGCGAGTCAAGCCACGCTCCTTCCGCAAGGGGGATCTTGTGCTCCAGCTGATCCAGCGAACAGCCGGCCAGCACAAGCTCTTGGCTCCTTGGGAAGGACCGTTCATCATCAGCAAGGTGCTAGGCAACGATGCCTACTACCTCATTGATGCCTAGAAGCCAAGAGCACGCAAGAGAGACGACTCGGGCAAGGAGTCGGAGCGCCCGTGGAACGCAAACCTACTTCGTCGCTTTTATAGCTAAAAGAAAGTATGTGCCGCGCTATCTATTTTATTTTGAGAACCAATGGGACCCCCGAGGAGTTCTCGGGGACTGCCCAACCCTTTATCTATATGATAAGAATTATGCCTATGAATGAGTGTTGTTCATTCCTTTGTCCGGCACCGGAGCCTAGCAGACGGCCTGGGGACTAGCCACCTAGCCCTATGTTTAAAACTTCTCCTTAAAATAGTCAGACAAGTAATGTGATGGCATCCAAGCCCTCTCCCGCCTTCAGTCACAGACTCGCAGAACGCGGCTGTCCGACTGGCAGGAGCCAAAGGCAAGAAGTGGTGCCCACATGAAAAATGGCTAAAGAAAACAAACATAGGGCAAGACGGCCCTTCATACAAATCAGCCGATTGTTACTCAGCCGGCCAGCCGGCTTCGGGCTTAGCCACGCCGCATTCCAGAGGGCGGGATACTTGCCCATCCGGAAAACAGCTAAGTACCTGACCCAACCGCAGAACCACAGAGTGGCTGTCTGGCTGGCAGGACAGCAGTTAAAGGAGACAGCAAAAGAAAATCGCCCTAAGGAACCAAGGGCGGGGCTAATCCCAGGACCCGGCCAAATTGCATAAGCACCGTGCAACATTAAAATAATATTTACATCAAAATAGGCCTCAAGGGCCGCCTTCCAGCAGCAGCTTACTTATACACCCAGCGGGTGGAATTGTTCGGACTAATCCTACCAAGTCTTACGAAGAAACAGGAATCCAAAGATACAAGAATAAAGCCTAGGGCGCAGCAGGCGGAGCGGGCGGCACGACGGAGCCGACTTCTGGGGGGCCGCCTGGCGGGTCTCGGCCTGGCCGCCTCCTGCAGCAGGACGAGCCGCCATGCCTGGTCCGCTTGTCGAGGATCGGTCAGGCTGATGGCCAGCAGACGGATCCGCCTCCTAGGAGCTGGCCTCCTCATCGCTGTCTCCCTCCTCTTCGCCTTCATCGCTGGAGGCGATCTCTTTGTCCAGCTCCTCCGACGCCGCCAAGTCCAGCCCGAAGTTGCTGGGTGGCACCACATGGCCATTCTCATCCAGCTCTGGGACGAAGATGGAGGTGTCGACATACTCGGCAAGGGCGGCGGCACGTCTGGCGAGGTCCCCTTGCACCGCGGCCAGCTCAGGCTCAACCTCCACGCGGAAGGTCTTCAACTGGTCGAGGTTCATGTCCGGGTACCATTCCTTGGCAAACTCCAGGGCGGTCCGCGCACCAGCTCACGCTGTGGCACCCTTCCAGGCCTCGAAGCGGTGGCCGGCTGCCTCCAGCCAGTCGGCAGTCCGTCTGGGAGTGTGGAGTACTGGAGCGCTCGGCCAGAGGGCAGCCAACACTTGGGCACCAGCGCGCTGCAAGCGGCGAAGCAGGCGATGGACTGGCTGGAGGCGCGCCTTGATAGCAAGAAGCTGTTCGGCTGGAGTCCTGGGCGCGTTGGGTGCGATCACCCGACCCGCCTTGCGCCTCTCATCACGCTGGGCCTCGATGGCCTGGCTAGCGGCCACAGTGTGGCCCGGGAAGAACTCTGCAAAATCTAGAAGAAGAATCAGAAGAAAAGAGAGGCGGCTGTAACAGACGACAGGTGCAAGAAGAAAGGGCAGGCCTCTCACCGTCGACCATGTCCGCAATGGCTCCATAGCCGTCTTGCAGGGCCGCCTCCTTTTCAACCCAGTTTGAGCGCTCGGCCTTGAATTCTGCCCGAAGAAGCGCCTCGGCGTCCGACATCTTCCCGAGCTCAACCTTGTGGGCTGCCGCCTGGTCTGCCCAGCTGGTTGCGGAGGTTGGTTGTGACCGCTGGCAAGGGAAGAAGAATAATAATGTCAGCATCAACAAAAATATAACCTTGGAGTTCCAAGCCGCCTGCTCAGCAGCCGGCTCGGAACTCGGGGACTACACCCAGCGGGTGCGCTGACGCGCCCCTGCAAGGAGAAGAGAAGCACTCACCCTGACTGTCTGCCAGGGCATCCTGCAGTTGCGCTAGCTCCTGGCGCTGGGCGTTGTAGGAGGCCACCCGGAGGTTGTGGTAGTCCTACAGCAAGACACAAGATTAGCCCGCAAGGTACACTTTGGAGTTCCAAGCCGCCAGCTCAGCAGCCGGCTCGGAACTCGGGAACTACACCCAGTGGGTGCGCTGACGCGCCCCCACAGAAGAAATTGAAGGAATAAAAGCGAAAGAGCATGGAGTCAACGTACCTGAACGGAGGACCGCGCGGCCACGAACTCTTGCATCACCATCTGCACGACAGTGCCCAGGGAGTTGAAGTGGTCGAGGACGTCCCGCGACGCCACAATCAGCGCCCCGCCGCCTCCGGGCCTCCAGCCTGATTGCGCCACGCGGGTGCCTTCACTCTCTGGCGCGGACGAGCTGGCGCCGCTGGCCTCCACCTGCTGCGGCACGGAGACCGCCCTCACAGGGCGCGGACGGGCAGGGTCTTGGAAGGCCGGCTGCGGGCCTGTCACCTGCACGCCCTCACCTGGCAGCACCTCCGCCCCTGCAGGCCGGCTGCCCTGCGCCCCAGCAGGCGGCACGGGGGGGGGGGGGGTGCCTCTGTCTCCATGGCGACGCGGCCGTCCACCTCGTTGTCCAGAGCCGGCTGCGCATCAGCAGCCGCCACTTGGGCGGACGGCTCCAGAGAGCCCGCTTCTTGGAGAACGGTGCGGCCCGCTAGCTGCTGGGAGCCCGCCTCCCGCTCCGGGGCTCGGGCGGCGGCATCTGCCTGGGCCTTAGTAGCCGCCTCGACCTCTGCCCTGGCTGCGGCATCAGCCACCGCTCGCTCGCGGTCCGCGGCCTCCTGCTCCTCGCGCACCTCGCGAGCGTTCCTCTCTGTCGCTTCCCGGAGCGCGGCGGCAGGATCCACGTGGCGGGACGCAGGTGGGACATCCGTGCCCCCCACAATGGAACCCACCGGCGCCCGCGAGAGGGAGAGCGGCGCGCTGCGTGGACATCCCGAAGAAAATGGGGAATCAGCCAAGATGGGAATGGCAGAAGAAGATAAGCATCAAACGAAAAGAGGGAAGCAAGATACTTACCCGGATACGACCGGTCTGGCCTTGGGTAGCCTGGGCAGGATCGCCTTGGCGGCTGCCTCCCGGCGCCTGGTGGCGGCGGTCGACAGCCGGAGCTTCTTTGGCTGGGTGCCAAACGGCCCCGTAGAAGACCAACGCTTCACGCCGCCGGCTGCGCCAGACGGCCCCGCGTGCTGGCTACCGCGACCAGGCGGATCCGCCTCCCGGATGCGGATGGGCGCTTCCTCCTCCTCGTTGTTGTCGTCTGGCCAGTTCTCGATGCCGCCTTCTGGCAGGCCGCCTGATGGTTGGCCCCCGCCGCCTGTCACCTCTTCTTCCTCCATGGCGGCGGCCCCAAGATAGGGGTCGCTCGTGTCGCTCTGGGAGCGATCTGGTTCCAGAGGGCAGCCTGGCTGATCAGAACCCGGCGCCGGCTGGCCGGGGAAGATCTGCAGACGGCACCAGGATCAGACGGCTATGACAGGCGAAAAGAAAAGAAAGAAAAACAAGAGAAGGCAGAAAAGCTCACCGCAGGCGGCTGGTTGTTGCGGCTGTACGGAGCCTTGCCAAAGGCCCAGCCGAAGTCGGAGACCTTGCAGTTGGATATATAGTTCACCAAGTTTGCCACCTCCTTGTATGACATTAACTTGGTGCAGTCCAGCTAGGGTCCCGGCGCCCACTCATGTCACAAAGAGGGCGGCACTGCAGCGACGACACTCGGCGCTCCGCGAACGTGAGCAACAGGTCGGCGAAGACCAAGCCCTCGCTGTCCCTCAGCTCCCGGAGGTGCCGCATGGCAATGGAAGCACCTGCCGTGAGAGAGGTGGGCCGGGTCCTCCAGGAGTCGCGAGGCTCAGTAGGCGGGCCAGGTGCCCAGTCCGGCAAGCAAATGAAGTCATGGGCGGGATCGACGTTGGAGACATAGAAGTATGTCTTCTGCCACAACTTCACCGACGCCACGAGCTGCGACACCGGGAAGAAGTTTCTTGACCCACTGCGCTTCACCGCAATACACTCCCCGCACTGGGCGGCCACACTCTGGATCGCGGTACCGAGCTTCATGTAGAAAAGCTCGGTCCACGACTGCATGGTGGGGAGGATGCCGAAGTACGCCTCGCACAGGACGACGAAGGCAGACAACATCACCACCGTGTTCGGCGTGAGGTGATGGGGTTGGATGTTGAAGAACTCCAAGAACGACCGGAAGAAGCCGCTCGCAGGGAGGCCGAAGCCGCACGGGAAGTGCGAGCAAAAGACGACCCGCTCCCCCAACCGCGGGGCCGGCCTAATCTCCGCCGCCGGCGCTAGGCACACGGCGACCTTGTCGATGGGAGGCAGCTTCCGCGACCGGCGGAGGTTGTCGATGTGCACCTCAAGGACGTCATAGCCGTCCCACTCGCCGTGGTGGCGGACCGGCGCTGCGGCGGCCATGGCTCAGGCGGCAGCTTGCTGCGGAGTTGGCGAGAGGAGCGGACGGGAGCAAGGAAGAAGAAGGAGAGTGGGGAGGGGCGAGCGCGAGAATGGCGCTAACCCCTCTCCCCCGGCCTACTTATAGGCTCGGGGCGGCGAAGTCGAGGGGGCCGGCATGGGATCAACTGCTCCACGCCCCGCACGACCCCCACCTTTTGCGTGCCTAATCCGCGCGCATTAAATGCGCATGGGGAGGGCAATCGATTACCCCTGCCACACTGGATCCGCGCGCAGATCGAGGCCCTGTAGTGGCGGGACCTGGCCCACTGTTACGTCCCGTCACGCGCGTGGGCTGGCAGGCCGACGCGACGGGGCGACGACGCGTGGGGAGCCACCAACGGTCGGCAAGCCTGCGCGACTGCCTGCTGACCAGGCGGTGCCTTCCCCCCGAAGATTTGAAGACGGAGGTCCGGCTGCCAGAAGCCGGCCCCCCCTTAGCGCAGGCCCGGCTGCCAGCAGACAGATCTTTTCGGAAGACGGACGAAGGAAGCTGGTCTTTTCAACGGAACATTCAGTCACATATTTAAATCACCCATCTTTTGAGCGCCCAACCAATATTGGGACATGGCCAAAGAGAAAACCAGACCCCAAGATTGTCTCCAGCCAAGTTTAAAGATCGATAGTTCATTGATCAATGGTAAACCACAACTTCAGTATAATTCAACCCGGACACAATACTTTCATCACATGTACCCTGTTCTAAGCCTTAGCAGCAACTTACAGATGCTCCACAGACCGTCAGTGAGCAAATCAAAAATCAATAAACCCGATTATTCTTCAATACAGGACATTGCAAACTAACAGAGCTTATAGAGAAGGACATGGCGTGGTAATAGATTCAATGACCGATTATAGGAGCTAAACTTCGAAGTTGGCAAAAACAGGGCCGACATTACTAAGAAATTAAGCACCATATTACATTGTTAAGAAGTAGTACAAGAGTGCAAGAGAAGAATAAGTGGACACGGACCTAAGATAGCATCAAGCACAATAGATGCAGCATAAGCTAGGTAGTACTCATTGAGATAAAAAGCAGTAGTTCCACCACAGGTGATCTATATCCTATAAGCAACATGTGTCTTACCCGTAATAGGGCAAGGCAAACCAAAATGGCAAAAGAAAATGACTAGGAACAATTACTACTTGGCAAAAGCATAACCTTGTTGGTCGGTTGTCGAGATCACTGTCCTCAGAGTTGACTTGCCGGCGCCTTATGGCTTTTGTTAGAAGGGCAGTTGAGAATCTGGCATGTTAATGGTGTAGCTGGAGAGAAGATGGATGATGGTGAAAGGACGGTCCGCGATGAGGATAAACCGATCATCCTGCTCCAAGAAATCGACATCTTCAAATATTGCCTTGACCCTCTTGAAGTTATACCTCCAGATGCGAGCGGACCGATCCAGATGTCGAGTGAAGTAGACGCAATTTGGCTCAATGCTGGGGAACTTATCAGCATCCACAGCCACACACCTTCGATGCCCAACGAAGATGGCAAACCTGCCGATGCTCCACATAGGCACGAGCTGGCGGGTCACGGTGTCAAATTTGAGAACACCGGGGAAGATGCTTGTACGTTTTCTGGAGACGAGCAACATGTGTCCATCCAATCCAACTAGAAAACATCGATCATCGTCTTCGTCATATGTGCAGCCGGAGAAAACATTGACAAGCAACATGCTTGTACTCAAACCAGGCGGGAAAGAATAGGCTGCCAGGTAGATGATTAGAGTCGCAAACATGGCAGCTTTGTTCAAACTCGCGTACACACCCCCATTCACGGCCGTTTTGAGAAAGAAATTAGAATCTGGTCCACAATCATCCACGGTGAAACTCTGACTGTCAGGACTGGCCGTGTAATGTTGCGCATGATTCGAGTTGCAGATGAAAACGAGCTTGACCAAAGAGCCATCATCACGGAAGACGACGTCAGCGGTACCCATCTGCGCTGGCACGGGGACCAGGAAACGGACCACGGCACCGGTGAGAGGGTTGAGGACGCTGGCGGTGTGAGGAGGGCTCTTGTCCGCCAGGACGAAGTAGCCGCTATGAGTGGTTACCACGGCGTAGTGGTCACGGAGCATCGGGAACTTTCTGTGAAGAAAGCGGCCGGTGTCCGTGTTCAACAAGAGCATATGTTCCCCCTCGCTCTGGAAGACCTCGTTGAGGAGGATCCACCGGCGCGGCTCGAAGCGGCGGTCGGGGCCGCTGCTCTTGGGGTCGTCGGTGGCGGCGCGCCAGCCAGGGCAGGTGGCGCGGAGGTGCATGTAGCAGTCGAGGTCGTTGGTGGCGAGGAGAGAGTCGGCGACACGGCGGACGAGGTCTGGCGGGAGGCCGGACCAGCCTGCGAACGCCGCGGGGGAAAGAAGCGGCGAGGTTTGGAGAGAAGTTGGATCCTCCTTCTTCCTTTTGGCAGGCGGGGAAACTGGGGTGGCCAAGGATGCCGGGTCCGACATCGCTGCGCGCTCGAGCTAGGGAGAAATGGGATTAAGTGAGAGAGGACCACGATCGACATATTAAGTACTCTACACATCTCAAAGTGTTTAGTCCATCCCGGCAAAGCTCCATATCTCAAAGTGCTTAGTCCATCCCGGCAAAGCTCCGTTGAGATCCAAGCTAGTTCTTCTCGCCCCTGCACATCTCTCCTCCGTCCCAAGTCAACTTCCCTGTCCCAGGATCTCAAATCCAAGTGCTACAGGGGAGATTGGGCTCCTGTTTCGACGGCTTCTCCAGTCCAGTTATTAGGCGGAGGTAGCGGGGGCGGCGGAGGCGGCGGTGTTCTGCGGCGCCTGGCGAGGCGACACAAGCCCAGTCTCCGGCTGAGTGTGGTCACCATGGGTGATAGGAGGACCACTGCTTTGGAAGGGGTACAGGGCAAACTTCAGAGCTTGAAACTCTCAGATGTAGTAAAGAGGAGCATAAAGATTGGAAGGAAACATGGCTGCTCGTCGGCGGTAGGAAAGCTCCAGGCTGTTGGTAAGCTCTTTTCTGAAAGACCAGCTAAAGCAGAATATTTGGGAAAAACTTTAGGCAGCATCTGGAGTCCCTTCACGAGAGTAGAATGTAAAGACTTGAACAGAAATCGATTCCTCTTCTCGTTCCATGATGAAGAAAGTAAAAGGAAGGCTCTACATAATGGACCGTGGTCGTTTAATAAGGAGTTATTAGTCATAGAAGATTTCATGCCAAACAAAACAATTGATGACTATGAGTTTAGGACTTTCCCCATATGGGTTAGAGCATATGGTATTCCCATGGGAATGATGAACTCAGAGGTAGGGAATCTAGTGGGAGAACAGATTGGGGAGGTCCTGGATATAGACATGGATGGCAATGGATATGCAATGGGCGAATCCATGAGAATCAATGTCCGAATGGACATAACCGTCCCAATGAGGTTCATCACTTTAGAGTTTGGGGAGGATGAAGAGGAACAAGTTCAGACATCTAAAGAAATGATGGGAGTCGACAAGTATGAGATGAAGGAAAATATGGAGGAAAAAGAAAAACTTATCTCCCTCAAATATGAACATCTCCCAGATTTTTGTTATAATTGTGGCATTTTAAGTCACAAGGAGAAGTCATGCCCGATCAAAACCACAAGACAGGGAGATAAACAATTTGGTCCGTGGCTGCAAGCAACTATCCTCAGGGGTAGCTCCAGTGAAGAGAAAAGCAGGAGCTCAAATGACAGAAGGGGTCTCTGGTTAAAAAATAATGAAGGCATCAATGGCAGCAAGCAGGGAAGTGATGCTCCATCTTGGAGGAGAAACTCATCACTGGATAGGGATAAGGATAGGCCAAAGAAAGGTGAGGAGCATGAAGTAGCAAGCCCCCTAATAACAGCGCAAGAAAGCAAAACTCGGCCAACTAAAGTAAGAAAGTTGCCTTTAGAGGACAATACACAAGTATCCGAGACAAAGTGTAATAAGGCACAAGATGACTTTGAGCCCAGAAATATAAATACTTCCAAAATAGTTCTTGTGATTAAAGCTAAAGATTCTACCAATAAAATGTGTTTACCAACGGAGAAAGTAAATGAAGACAAGGAGGGGCCTCATGCAAAGGTGGACGGACAAAGGAAGGAAAACGAAAACCCAAAGAAGGTCAACAATGCAAAACAAGGCACTTTTAAGCGCATTCCGAGAGCAAAAAATCATCAACAAGATCAGAGTTTTGAATTTGAAATGAAAAAAAGGAGTGCTATGCTGTTGGAGGTAGACACAGAAGCTGAGCCTTCAAAGAGAACTAGAATGGAGGTCGACAGTGAGAATAATGGAGATGGTGAAAAAGCGGAAAATAACAACTCTAAGATTGTGAACGCTGGGCTGCAAGGACAGCCCGGCGAACCAAAATGAAAATTACGGTTTGGAACTGCCGGGGTTTGGGGAATGGCCCGGCAGTTCGTGGACTTCTGGACCTCCAGAGGCGGGAGGACCCGATATTCTCTTTCTATCTGAGACCAAGACGGATGAGAGGAGGATGAGTTGGCTTAAGTATTTGCTACGTATGCCAAATATGGTTGTAAGAGACAGTGAAGGTAAGAGTGGAGGGCTAGCTCTGTTATGGAAGACACATGTTAAAGTGGAATTACACAACTACTCAAGATACCATATCGATGTGGAGATAGTGGAGCGAGATGGTTTTAGATGGAGGTTTACGGGCATTTATGGAGAACCCGCCACTGAAAGGAGGGAGAAAACATGGAAGCTTATGAGAAACCTCTACTGCCAGCTCAATCTTCCATGGTTGTGCGCAGGAGACTTTAATGAGATTATGTATAGTCATGAAAAAAGGGGGGGTGCAGCTCGAACACCACAACAAATGGAGAAGTTTCGGATGACTCTAGCAGACTGTGGCATGCGTGACTTGGGCTATTTAGGTGACAAATACACATGGAGAAACCATAGTCAGTGTGCCAGCAAATATGTTAAGGAGAGACTCGATAGAGCAGTGGGTTCCCTAAGTTGGTGTGCTAGGTTTCCATCTTATAAGGTGATAATTGGGGACCCACTACACTCGAATCACCGCCCCGTGTCCATTCTAGTGGAGGGGAGAAATGGAGAAGTGAGAGGGCAAAGGGGCAGCAGGCGGTTCAGATTTGAAGCGAAGTGGTTACAAGAAGAAGGTTGTGAAGAGATTATTAGTAATGCTTGGGCAGTTGCCTCCCTTCAAGGGGAATATGATCTATCAAAGAGACTAATGAAGGTAGGGAGAGATCTTCAGAACTAGGATTCTGAGGAACTAGGTGACTTGAATAAAAGAATTAAAGCGATCAAAGTGGAACTGGAGAAACTCAGAATGGCCCCAATTGATCAGAGTATAGTTTGCCAAGAACACTTCCTACGCGAGAAGCTGGATAGATTGGAGCAGCAACAAGAATTTTTTTGGAAATAGAGGGCTCATGTTAAATGGTTACAAGAAGGGGACAAAAATACATCTTTTTCCATGCTTGGGCATCTGAAAGGAAGAAGAAGAATACCATAAAGGGGCTTAGAAGGGAAGATGGCAGTTGGATTGAGGGTGATAGCTGTTTAAAAGAACATGTAGCAAGTTATTTCTTCAGTCTCTTCACCTCCACGACTGGGCCAAGCAGCAAACAAATTCTACAAGAAGTGAGACCAAGAGTTTCTAAGCAAATGAATGAGAGCCTTTGTGCAGAGTATACTGAAGGAGAATTAAAAGAAGCAGTATGGAGCATTGGAGACCTTAAAGCACCGGGGCTGGACGGAATGCCAGCAATTTTTTACAAAAGATTCTGGCACATTGTGGGCGATAAGTTAACAACAGAAGTTCTAAACACCCTCAAAGGTGGTCAAATGCCGGAGGGGTGGAATGACACCATGGTAGTTTTAATTCCAAAATCCGCTAACCCACAAAGCATGAAGGACTTGAGGCCCATCAGTCTCTGCAATGTCGTATATAAGGTGATCTCTAAAGTTATCTCAAATAGACCGAAAAATATTTTGCCTAATATTATATCTCCTAATCAAAGTGCATTCGTTCCAGGACGTATTATATCGGATAATGTACTTTTGGCATATGAGCTAACACATTTTTTGCAGAGAAGAAGGAAAGGCAAACTTGGATTCGCGACGCTAAAATTGGACATGAGTAAAGCCTACGACCGGGTGGAATGGAAATTTTTGAGAGAAATAATGCTTAAGCTGGGGTTTGCCTTGGAGTGGGTGAATCTGTGATGAAGTGTGTTACAACAGTGAGATACCAAGTCAAGGTGAACAATGACTGGACAGAGACAATTATAACCGAAAGAGGTTTGAGACAGGGAGACCCCCTCTCACCCTACTTGTTTCTTTTATGTGCCGAGGACTTCTCAACTATACTCTATGAAGCCGAAAGGAAGGGCATCTTGCATGGTATTAAGCTTTGTAGAGCAGCACCAAGTGTGAGCCACCTCCTGTTCGCAGATGATTCACTGTTGTTCTTTGAAGCTAATGCGAGAAATGCTAAAGCAGTGGGCTCCATATTGGAGAAATATGAATCTTGCTCAGGGCAAGTCGTTAATAAAGATAAATCTGCTATCCTTTTTAGCAAGAACACAAACCAGAGGCAGAAAAGAGAGGTGATGGAAATTATGCAGATATCATCTGAAGGTCTCAAAGGAAGATACTTGGGAATGCCAGCTCATATAGGGAAGTCAAAAAAAGAACATTCCAGTATATCAAGGAGAAGATTTGGAATAAAATTTAGGGATGGAAGGAAAAACTGTTATCCAAATCGGGAAAGGAAGTACTTATCAAGGCGGCAACCCAGGCCATACCTGTGTACACAATGTCATGTTTTGACTTAACAAAATCATTTTGCGAGGACCTCAGTTCCATGATATGCAGATATTGGTGGAGCCAAATGGATAAAGTTGACAAGATACATTGGACAAGTTGGGAGAAGCTTTCTAAACCTAAGAGAGTGGGAGGACTTGGCTTCAGAGACCTACATCATTTTAACATGGCCATGAGCCATCGGTCAAGCATGGCGTCTCCTCCAACACCCTTCCTCCCTGTGTGCAAGAGTACTAGCAGCAAAATACCATCCGAGAAGCAATATAATTGAAGCAACTCCGAGAAAGGGAATGTCTTATGCATGGCGTAGCATCTTAAAAGGTGTTGAGCTCCTAAAAAAAGGCTTGATTTGGCGAGTGGGAGATGGCAGAAGTATAAATATATGGTCAGATCCGTGGATGCCGAGAGGTAGTACCAGAAGAGTTACTTCTATCAGAGGAAGACACATGGTTTCAAAGGTGGAAGAACTAATTGATCCAACCACAAATACCTGGGATATGCAGCTCGTGTAGCAGACTTTCAACCCCGAGGACGCCGAGATAATTCTACAAATCCCCATCCAGGATAACACTAGTGATTTCACTGCTTGGCATTTTGATAAGAAAGGAACTTTCTCGGTAAAATCAGCTTATAAGGTAGCTGTGGATAGTGCAGAACGAGAATCATCCCGGGGACAAGCATCTAGTAGTTCATGTAACAATGAAGGTACAAATTTTAACTGGAAAAAACTTTGGGCCCTTCCCCTGCAAGGTAAGATCTTGCATTTCTTATGGCGCTTAGCAACATACAGCTTATCTCTAAGAATGAAACTGAAGCAGAGGGGTTTGGATGTGGATACTAGATGCCCAATATGTTTTAGATTTGATGAGGATGGAGGACATTGCTTCCTGAAATGTAAAGATGTGAGAAAGGTGTGGGGCATAGCCCAAATGGAACATATTAGACTGAAATTGTTGCCATGCATTAATCCTCAATGCCTCCTGGAAGAAGTGTTTAAGCTAAATGAAGAAGAATGTCCGAAGGTGTGTACATTACTTTGGTTAATTTGGCACCATAGAAACAAAGCCAATGCAGGAGATAAAATTAAATCCTCATTTGATATTTTGTCTTCCATTGATCACCATACTTATGAATACAGGAATCTCAAGTTGAGGAGGATGACCCAAAAGCAAGTAAATACTCAAAAATGGACGCCTCCACCAAGTGAGTTTCTGAAAATAAACATTGATGGTGCATTTCATGAAGTTTCACATTCTGGAGGGTGGGGGTTTACTGCAAGAGATGATTGTGGAACGCTTATAGCTGCTGGTGCAGGAAATCTGGAACATATCTCTTATGCCCTGCATGCTGAAACATTAGCACTATCAAACGCGATTAATGCAACAATCAATATGGGGTGTCACCAACCATCTTTGAGACGGACTCCATGGTACTGAAACAAGCAATCTCAAGTCAGGAGTACGACCTAGCGCCACTTGGAGCTCTGTTCCAGAAGATTAAATTTCAATTGAGAGTCGGTTTTGATAATGCAAATCTTTATGTGTGTCCAAGGTCTTGTAATAATGCAGCGCATGCCTTAGCTGCGCATGGAACTAGTTTAGGGAATGGAACTTATGAAATCTGGTTAGGCCAATTCCCTAATGTTGTAATGAACTCTGTAGCTGGTGATTTAACCAGCAGGTTAATGTAATGGAATACCATTTGTTCCCTTCAAAAAAAAGTACTCTAGCTTCGTATCCTCATGATTATTTCTTTCCTTTTTTCTCAGAGCGAATCAACCAAATCGATACGATCGATACGATTTCCCCCGGATAGATACGATACGATACGACTGGATTCGAATCGATTCCCGCCGGCGAGCCCTCAAATCGTGCATGTGGCGGACTGCGTCGTGTACGAATCCATCCATCCATGCATGTGGCGGACTGCGTCGTGTACGAATCCATCCATCCATGCATGTGTACGTTACCACAACTTCACCTAGCTAGCTTTCTCTCAAAAAAAAAAAATTCACCTAGCTAGCTTATTACAATCTCTCAAAAAAGAAAAAAGAAAAACTAGCTAGCTTATTAGCCTGTAGTATATCACATCGTCCATTCCTCCATCCAGAAAAATTTGTCAGAGAAATGGATATATCTAAATATATCTTAGTTATAAATACGCTCATTTTTATCCATTTTTGTGAAGAGTAATTTCGGACGGAGGAAGTACATAACTAATCGATCCTCTCCGCCTCACCCGCTCCCGTAGGAGCCATTTTTTTCCGTCGGCGGAGCGAAATCCTACGAGCCACCCACCCAAGTCCTAGTTTTCCGCCGGATTGGGACGGAACTTCATTCCGCAAACCCAGCGCGCTGGGCGCATGAGTGCACCGGCGGAAGCGAAAAGGCATGTGGGCCAACTCTATCGACGAGCTAGCCAGTTTCCCCTTCGCTGCCGGGACCACCCATCACGAAGAAATTAGCGCCGGCGCCCCCCAAGCGGCTCTATTATCACCAAAAATCGGCATGGAGAGCGCCCAGGGCTGGAGATGCTCTAAGTCCATCATTCGTCGACTGTTGTGCCAACAGCCAGCTCACCCAGGTATGTGCTCCATCGCTCTTTCGCCTCTACCGGGACACCATCTACCTCGATCTGTATAGCATGCACCCAAGGCTCCCAAGAACTAAGAAATATCTACAACAAGGAAATCAACTATATAACTCTTATAAAAAAACAGAGTTGGTGATGATGGTGTGCCTGCCATCCTGCAATATAGGCTGTCCGATCTATATCTGACGGATAGGAAGGAAACTATGACAATTTTACAAAAAGATACCCGCACGCCTCTCCACATTTGCAAATAAGACCTTCCCTTGTTCATCCTTTTCTCCCACAAGATAAAATACTCATACAAATGTATCTTGATGTTCCGTGCAACGCATGGGCATCTTGCTAGTCAACTATATATATAAACTGGAGACATCGGTCGCGCCTACTTCCATCCACTCACTAGGTCTATCCAGGACAGTCATCGTGACCGCAAATGATCCCTAAGGTGATTAACATTTTGGAAATACATCAGTAGCATTTTAAAAGATTTTTTCCCCATGTCTACATTTTCCATGTTCATAAAAAATGATCTCCATAGCGGCGGATGACAGAGCAAGGAGTTGCGGTCTTCTCACGGGTCTTGTTTGACCCGCGAGATCTTGAGGGTTCGTCGGCACGGCGGCGACCACCCAACCCGTATTTTTTTTTCTCCGGGTCCACCTTCGTTTTAGAGTTGTGGTTGCGTCCTCATTTGATTGTTGCGCGGTGACCTTCAAGGCATGGTTGCTTCAACTACTTTCTCCTACGACGATGTAAGTAAATTATGTTTCTTTAGCATAATCAACGCATAACCGGGCATGAATATCCCTTCATTGTCAGGGTTTATTCTCTCAACTATTTTTGCGTTCATGTGCCCATAAATTTTATTAATTAGAACAAAACCAGCATATTCTCTTTTATTAGCACATGCCCGCATTTTTTTCCCATGATAGCCAAATAGCATATTGTCTTTTATTGGCACACGCAAGTTTCCTCCGGCAATAATTTCTGGAGCCCCTCGTTCTGCTCACAATTCTCGAGTCAACTTTCTTATTCTCACACAACCTCCTTATTTTCAGAAAACTCAGGGACATATTAAAACTGGTGTGATTTAGTACAAAATTTCAAGATGGGACTGTTCCTATCATAATTGCAAGCTAGCTGAGTTGGTTCTATCCGTCGGCACAATAGGGAAGGTCCATAGTTCAATCCCCTCGCGCCATTTATTTCCTGCTGCTTATCAATCCAACAAAAAAAAATGTGGTAGGTCCAGTTTGGCCCACCCGGAGGATAACCGAAAAAATTGAGGAATTGTGTGTGCAATGGACGGTATAAAATATATACGAAACAAAATCTAGTTGCGTCAAATAGCGCGTGGGATGCGCAGCAGTTCGTATCTAGGCCAGCCCACTGGCAGGCACCGAAATAAAATGTGTTTGCAAGGCACGAGTAATAATCCAAAAAAAATTGACGTGTTGAACGACTGAAAACATGACCTTACCTGATCATGTGCCGCTAGCCACGGCAACAAACGCTTATTGCTAACCAATGGCTAGCACGAACATTTAAGAACAGAGTGCAACGTTGGATTTAAAACATTTTTTGAACTTTTTTAAAAATATGAGTTGCCGAATATCCTTGGAAATGTGAACATTTTTTAAAATTATAAAGCATATATTTAATATTCTGTCCATTTTGGAAAAATGATGAACAAAATTTGAAGCAACATCATTTTCTGAAGACATGAACCTTTTATCAAAACCCAAACATTGTTTTTAATGTGTGATCCACTTTTCAAAACAGAACGTGTTTTGAACATTCAGAACAATTTCATAAAATCTGTTTTTAAATGCAGATATTATTTTGAATATGTGAACATTTAACTAAGACAATAATATATTTAAAATATCGAATATTTTTTAATATCCAAAACAATTTTGGAATATTTCTGCATTTGAAAAAAAATCGGAACGAGAAAGTTGCCATCAAAAAACGTTCGGGAACACATGTTTAAATTCCGAACGTTCGGGATTTATCTATTCCGAAAATAAATTCATGTTCCAAACATTTTTAAAAGGGGAAGACAAAATAGTAAATCAAAAAAATCTGGAAAGTTGACAAAAAAAAATCAAATTCTATACTTTTCTAAAATTTTGAATTACGAAATAATGTAAAAATAGAAATAAATTTGGATGAAAAAATGCGCCTTTGCGAACTTCCCCTATCTACTGCTCGGCGCGAGAAATATGCTTTTTGCGGCTATTTGGGCAGGCAAATAAGTTGGCTGGTTTCGCTGTGCCACAACGTGTGCGAGGACCAAGTACGAAATTCTGGATTGCTAAAAAAACAGACGGTACGCACAAAAATTAGTACCACTTCAGATTCAGATATAGAAAAATAAATTTCGATGGTGAACGGAAGAAAAAAATCAGAGAAACCCACCTTGCTTGGGGATGACGTGGAGGGGTTCTGGACACCGGCGGGTCCTTGGCTGGCGGCGCTCGTGCATCGGGTGGCCACCTTGGCGGACGACGTTCTACGGCGACGGCGGCGCGGATCCGAGGCCATGGCATGCTCCTGTTCGTTCTGGGGACATAGATCGGGGGATGAGCGAGGTGAGAGGAGACAGAGGAAGAGAGGAGGGAGCAAGGCACGGCGGCACTCATCTCCGGCGAGGATCCGGTCGCTGGCGGGTCGCGAGGTTAAGGCGGCGGCGCGCTCGGGAGCTTGGCCGCGGGCGCGTGGCTGCGGGTGCGGCGTACGGGCGACGCTCGACTGGCTTGGGCCCAGATGTATTCTAACTTGGACTGCGGGTATAATTTCCGAAAAATAGGAGGACCTTTTCGCAAAATGGCCGCGACGGGTGTGGGGGCAGAAGCACTGTTCGCTTTATTATTAGGTAAAGATGTACATGTATATATATCTATATGTATAGTATAATGTATACGTACATATATAGATATAGTATATAGGTATATATAGAGGTATAGATATAGATAGATATAGAGGTATGAATATAGACTTAATGAGAATGTCTAAAAAAATGCGCCTGAAGGGAGCTCCAATTTATTCAGCTATGCCCACTACGTGCCTCAAATCAAAAACGAAAAAAAAGTAATGCAGTATGATAACATTTTTTCTACTCATGGAACTCGGACGAGCACAACTTCATTGACTATGATAACATTACAATTCCAGGCGAAGACCTTTGGGGGTGGGGCTGCAGTATTGTCGGATTCCATCCGTACAAGGATGCGCTTCTTCTCAAATTTAGCGAGACGGTGGGGACATATCATCTCCACACTTCTGGGCAGGGCCGGTCCTGAGATTTTGGGGGCCCGGGGCGAACGTAAATTTTGGGGGCCCTTAATATAAACATCGTACGCATATTATCTTCAAATTTTCTTGTAAGATTTTTCAATGTAAAGTGATTTATGATTGTGTCTATGCCGAACTCAATGTCATCCACTTCTGGATGCATAATGTTGCCTAACCATTTAAGCTCTTTCAGGCATTGTTTATTCCAAATGGTTCTACAATAATTTCAAATTTTAAACGCTTTTTTATCTAAGATGCAACAATCACATACACAGTAATCCGAATAAATCTTTAAACACCGTGACTTCTTAAATCCAAATAAATCATTAAACACCGTGACTTTCTTAAATCCATTACTTCAGTGAAGTGATTCATATCAACCAAAGCAAACAAATATTTAACATGAAAATCCTTCGCAGCTTTAAGAATTTTATTTTGGCAACTACTTTTATCAAATTGTTTCTTCCTCAAAGCATTATGTTTTACTTGAAATTGTAAGGAGTAGTAATTTTTTGCGGGGAGTAGGGAATAGTAATATGACATACAGTACCTCAGATTGATTAGATCGGGATCAATCATTGGACGCTCGGCGATGATGTGATGTGAATTTCTGGTAGCACACACTCAGCGATGTACGTGTGCCCCCCACTCCGGCAGTGCCAATTTTCAGGGGCTTGGTGATGTTTGTGCTGCGTCGTCACTGCATATAACTCCTCGAGACCAATCAGCCCTCCGCTGCTTATTTTCAGCAGGCTCTACGAATTGAGAATTGGGGTTTGCAGCTGTAGAGAACAGAGAACATAGGAAAGTACGGATTAAATCATGTCATGCGATCATTTTTCTTTTGGAGGCAGATTGTCTCACGATAGTATAAGGAATAAAGAGATCGGGACGGCGTGATTTAGGTGCGTTATGCTGATTTGTTTCCTCACCATCGTACACTGATTTAGGTGCGTTATGCTGATTAGTTTCCTCACCATCGTACACTGATTTAGGTGCGTACGCTACCTCCCGTCCTTTCCTTTCTGGACCTGGGCTACTTCCTTTTTTCCTAGGTGAAGCTTTGGCTTATGGGCTACTTACCTTTATACGTACATTACACCTGGGAGGGGGCCCCTAGATCGTGGGGGCCCGGGGCGGCCGCCCCCCCTGGCCCCCCTCAGGGCCGGCCCTGCTTCTGGGATGCAGTACCTATGAGGTTACATTTATCCTGAGAAACATCACCAACAAGCTAAAGACATTGACCATGCATTCCCCTACCGTCCTTGCTACGTTGATGCACTCCCGCCCAGAAAAAGCTAATTTTTTTTAAATAATACATTTTATTTAGTAAATTTCATAAATAGTACGTGGTTGTAAGAATTTTCAAAAATATGACCCAATCGGCCAGCAGCAGGCCGACTGGGCCTAGTCAGCCTGCTGCTGGCCGATTGGGACCTTATTGGCTTGCTGCTAGCCGATAGGCCTGTCGGCCAGCAGTTGGCCAGCCGACAGGACCCTATTGGCCTGCTGTTGGCCGACAGGACCCTATTGGCTTGCTGCTGGCCGACAGGACCCTATTGGCCTGCTGCTGGCCGATTGCATGCAACTAAACACATCGCACGTTATATTTTTCCCTCATTGCTCTTTCCCGTCATAGGTTTCCACATAGCTCGTTTCCGGCATATTTTTCCCGCTCTCTACTTGCCCCCACTTTGCTCGTTCCCGACAATTTTACCCGCTTTGCTTGTTCTCGCCCTATTTTCCCGCTTTGCTCGTTCCCGCCCTATTTTCCCGTTTTGCTCGTTCCCGCCATTTTTTTCCCGCTTTGCTCTTTCCCGCCATTTTTTTCCCGCTCTC
>LR738714.1:696223152-696239319 GCA_902687465.1 Secale cereale | reverse complement strand
TACAATACTACAACTGAATGCTTACCAATGTTACTGCCGACGGTGTTTTATAGACTCACAACACAAAGAAAGGCGGGAACTCGGTAGCGGGAGATACTGGCGGGAACTAGAGAGCGGGAAAAAAATGGCGGGAAAGAGCAAAGCGGGAAAAAATGGCGGGAACGAGCAAAGCGGGAAAATAGGGCGGGAACAAGCAAAGCGGGAAAATAGGGCGGGAACAAGCAAAGCGGGTAAAATTGGCGGGAACGAGCAAAGTGGGGGCAAGTAGAGAGCGGGAAAAATATGCCGGAAACGAGCTATGTGGAAACCTATGGCGGGAAAGAGCAATGAGGGAAAAATATGGCGGGAAAGAGCAATGAGGGAAAAATATAACGTGGGATGTGCTTAGTTGCATGCAATCGGCCAGCGGCTAAGGGTCCTGTCGGCCAGCAGCAGGCCAATAGGGTCCTGTCGGCCAGCAGCAGGCCAATAGGGTCCTATCGGCCAGCAGCAGGCCAATAGGGTCCTGTCGGCTGGCCAGCTGCTGGCCGACAGGCCTATCGGCTAGCAGCAAGCCAATAAGGTCCCAATCGGCCAGCAGCAGGCTGACTAGGCCCAGTCGGCCTGCTGCTGGCCGATTGGGTCATATTTTTGAAAATTCTTACAACCATGTACTATTTATGAAATTTACTAAATAAAATATATTATTTAAAAAAAATTAGCCCAGAAAAATGTCTGCTTCATCTTAGAAACTCCAGACCGAACACCTTGCTGCAGTTTTATTTGCACATTACGTTCTTTAGTCAGTTAGTCTTACAACATTCTTGTGGTATTGTAATTCCCTTGGAAGAAGTACAATTATGACAGAGAATAGTATACTGCTCTGTACTTTAGTTATCTTGATTGATTCGAAAACCACCGCTTGTTCGACCTCCCACGCTCAAGGTGATTTTTAGATGTGATTTGTTTGTCCGAGTTGATTTTCAGCTGTGTTATTTTTGGAGCTGGAGCCTAGAGCAGAGCAAGCCGAAAGCATCACGTGATAAAGTGTCTAAATAAAAACCTGTATTACCTTATTATGAAAGTAGACCACACATAGACAGGTTCTTACATTAGGTACATACTTGTGTAAGTCAAACTTTGTGTTTGTATTGTGGGTTAAGTCTGCCGACAACTGCCGCTGCTGCGCCACAGGAACAGGCTCGCCACAGTAGAAAACCCCTGAAGCAGAATTAAATTAAGGTGCGTTAGCAGACGATGATAATTAGTCACCAACATTTGTAGTACCAGATCAATGTGAAAATGGCTGCGAGAAGACGTACCGACGCGTTTGTTCTCATAGTTGACTGCGATGCGCTTGAAGACGCTTCGCCAATTAGGCCTGGCAAAGTGGGTCTTGATGCTGGTTCCAGACAGAATATCGACTCCCTTCTTCGCGTGGTTGAGTTCCTGGAGCATGGCGATGAGTACAGAACGAGCATCGCCCTCCTGATACACGCTCGAGCAGTGGTTGTGGAGCTCAATCACTCCATCCTTGTCCATTCAAAGGAGCCCCCTTCCCTTGTGACCCAGTAGGAGTAGGCCCTCTTGGTCATGCCAGTGCCATCCAAGAGAAAGAACTTTTGCCCGACCGATGTTAATATTTGGTGCTTGAGACATTTATTTCGGGACGGAGGGAGTAGTTGGCACGTTGACTACGTAGCGGAAATATGTGCCGTAAGATGACACAGCGGTTGAGCCATGGTTTGCCTCATGCGTAATTTTTTTTCTTGGGAATCTCAAGAAAAATCATATATTATGAACTTCGATATGAATGTGTTGCGGCTGTCTAGCTACTTATATACGTAAGTTATCTTTGTATGTCTCATTATATCCAGTTCCTATTTATGATTATGCATGATGACTGTTGCAATTGTGTGGCTTGCTCTCAGCCTATCCAGGTTGAAACAACAGAGCAGGGCAAGGACTAAACTGAACTTCCTTCTGAAAATGTATTTCACACATTTTTTCTGTTGAAAATATATAAAATTCCATGGTTCAGTCACGTGACAAGTCACAGGATCAATAACTAGAGCAATTTTTCAGGTACCGTCGATCGCGACTTATCTCCATAAGGGCGCTCATAACCAACACCTAAACTAAAGATGAGCTATAAAACAGACAATCTATGTAACAAGTGATGAATGATGCGTGCTCGAGCATATTCCAACTGATTTACCCTCGTGACGGAAAATTAGCACAACGTGGCGGTGCTTATGAGCACGTGAGATCACTAGAAGAACGAAACCAGTAGCCAGAAGCCGGAGAAAGAAGACGCAGCTTGCAACAACCATGTATAGAACGCCAGAGTGACTGAAAGCTTGAACTGACTGCAGGCCAGCCGTGAGTATTCCACGCAGAAGTTCATATCATTCATGAAGAAAATCTTCAGGCTGGCTGAGGCACAAATTCAGGCTGTTTGGTTGCCAGCCTTATCTTGCCACGCCGAAGGTGCGGCGCGCCACAGCTCCCTAGGCAGCTGTTTGGTTGCTGACGAAGGTTAGGCTGGCCACAGACGCAAGTGTCTTTTCCAGTAGAATTTTTCACCACAAGTATGGCGTTGGTTTTGGTGGTCGGTCAAGTAGAAGCCCATAGCACATCCTTGACTTCTCTTCAACATGGTGTTTCTTCCAGTCCACTTGCAACTTCCTGTGAGAATGATAAGAGATATTTAGATGCTATACTTGACAATAAGAAATGATAATTAGTTGTGGACAATTAACAATTAATTAGTTCAAACACACACGCATTATTCTAAGGTGTATGCATCCACATGATTAACCTGCAAATTTTTAGTGTGTGTATATATAAGAGAAACATGAGGCATCACATATCATATGCACGCACTGTATATACATGTATTGATGTATACACACGACATGCATACACTTATGGCTGTTATATCTAGCATGAGATGATGCATGTCTAATTAAATTGTATTATAAAATCTGATCGGTAAGTAGGAACACACATATTCACTGTCAGGACTAGGGATTGATAACCAGCAAGTATATATATGTGATTTGTAACTAGCAAGTAGCAATGGCAACGCACATATTCAAGCAACGAGTAGGTATATATTAGTAAAAGTAATCTGTATGTGCAAAGATGATAAAAGCTTGGTAATATGTACTTAATATACATTAGCGGATCACCGGTATAACTGCTACCTGAATTACTTGCTCATGATGCAGTTGATCAGCCACTTATTCAATATCCATTCCTTGATTCTCCTATGTACCAGCATCCAGCAGCATGCAAATTTACGGAAAAAATTGTTATAACTTTACATAAATAAAATAGCAGTACCGATCAAGAGATAAACAGACATACTTGCATAGCTAGCCTCTCCCTAAAGTTGAAGAACTCATGGTATAATCAGATATGTCATCATCACTAGCATCTTCTTCTCTTTGCTGCGAAGTCCAGGAAATATATTAGCATTACATCACGTAAATGGCATTAATGATGAAGAATGCAATTCCCTTACAAAAGGAGTAAGAGCGGCAGGGAGAGCAGAACCTTACCTTTTTGTCAAGCTGTTCCTCAAGACTCATATTAGCAACAAGTGTTTCCACCACCTCCAGATCGTGCACAACAGAACCAAGTCTATCCCCTCTTTTATTGTCACCGTTCCTAAATGCTGCTATCCAGTCTTTTGTGCATATCGATGCTTCTACCACCTGGGGGTCAAGACGACTACGAAATGGATCAATAACACGACCACCGGCAGAGAAAGCTGCTTCGGACACAACAGTGGAAACTTGTATGGGCAAAACATCACGAGCAAGCATTGATAACACAGGATATACATCCTGATGTGTTTTCCACCATGATAAGATATCAAAGTTATCAAAAGCAACCTTTGAAAGCCTTACTGTAACTTCTGCCATGTACTTATCCAAGTCAGTGTCACCTTCATTAAACCCATGAGTGGCCTGCTGAGATAGAAATTAATCATCTTCATCTTCCACCATAAAACTAGTATCACCTTCTTGGGAAGTAGTAGTAGAGCTTGGTCCATCAGTGCTCTGAGAATAGTTAGAAGCATATGCTTGGTACATCTGCTTGACAACAACGATCAAATGTTCTACTTTACCACGATACAATAGTTCCCCATGAACCTTTCTCATGTAATGTTCAATTCCACTTCTCTTGTATCTAGGGTCAAGAAAGAAGGCAACCGCAAGAGCAAGATTTGACTTCCTCCATTACTTATCAAACATAGATTGCATAGAAGCTGCCATCTTTCTAATAGTAGTGTTACTACTTTTACGCCAATCAGAAATTAAAGCCTTGATTTCGCAAAAGCCTTTATAGAATAAATTTGCTGTTGGGTACTGATTACCTGATAGTAGCGTAGTGAGATCATCAAACTTCTTCAAGCATCTACAAAGAGTAACTGCCTTCTCCCAATCAGCAGATGTTGGAGCAAATTTGTCAAACTTTTTTTTGTCAATCTCATGCAACCTATCAAAGGCCTCCTTATAATATAGGGCATTACTCAACATGTAGTAGGTAGAATTCCACCTCGTTTGGACATCCAGCTACAGAGCTTTTTCTGTGGACAACCCACATTCAGATGCACACTTATAGAATTTCTCTTCCAATTGAGGAGATGATTTTACTGCCAAAACAAATGCCTTAATACCCGAAACTGCATCTGAAATCTGATCAAGACCACCTCTAGCAACCAAGTTTAGAACATGATTTGCACATCTCACATGAAAGAATTCACCATCACATACTAGAGGGGAATACTATTTCAGTTTATTAATGACATGTTTAACACAAACTTCATTTGAAGCTGCATTGTCCAAAGTAAGAGAGAACATTTTTTTTCAATGAACCAACGCAAAATGTTAGCAAGAAATTCTTCAGACATGTTAATACCAGTATGGCGCCCTTCTACATGCATAAATTTGATGATCCTTTTCTGAATAATCCATTCCTCATCAATCCAGTGCACAGTGACACACATGTACCCTTTATTCTAATTAGATGTCCACATGTCCATTGTGGTGCTAAAATGACAGTTAATTGTTTTGAAATACTCATATAGCTTATCCTTTTCTGTTTGAAATATGGCCACTATTTCATTTTTAACAGTGTTACGGTTCTTCATAGGAAATGACGGGCGTAAGGATTTGATGAAGTCACGGAAGTATTCATGCTCAACAATATTGAATGGATATTCATGCATGATTATTGCCAAGTGGAGCTTTCTCAAGCAAGACTCTTGATCATACTTATAAGCCTCAACAGCAACAGAACCATGTTCTTTCTTTTCTACTTTGAGCAGCTGTTGGCCTGACTTCACACTATGCATCTTAATATGGTTCAAGAAGACTGATGACCCATTCCTGCTATTTCTCTTTGCGTCATAAGTGCAGTACTTGCATTTAGCCCATGCTTCATTAACTTTCTTGCCATCTACCACCACCATCTTGAAAAACTTATCAAAATGGTCCCAACATTCAGATGTGGTCTTCTTTTGTTTCTTCCCTACAGGCTCATCTACTCCCGCATCCTGATTCTTGCCCTCCAGATCAATCACTTCATTTGCAACTTCATTGCCACTGCCAATATTCGGCGACTCTTCATCTTGAATTTCAGCCGGGGGTGATACAACCATACTCTGGGCTGCACTTGTTCTTGCAGATGTTGATCTTTTCCCCAATATCATTTTCAGACGATCTATAAAAAGAATAACAATACATAAGTAATCAGTCACTTTTTACTGATCAAAGCAATTAATAACTTAGAAGCTGCACTGCTGCAGCAAGTAAGACATTAAACTTCATAAATTCGGAGTGTTTAAGTCAGGTTGCGTTCGCAATCGATCTTGTATAAATGCTCAGGACTTTGTTGTACAGAAAAGGCTTACTGAAATTTTAAGAAGAAAAGGGCATGTGTCGCCCGGAACCAAATACTACTGTCTCTGTTTCTCTCCTCTGTTTTTGTCTGAAACTCTAAAGCAAACACTCTTTCTGAAGCATAGCAAGAAAGCAGACAGATACGAGAGAGACTGACGGTCTGACCATAGTTAGATGGATTCAGCAAGACGTGCAAGTGCAAGTAGCTAACCCAAGGCCCAATCAAGCAAGCAGTTGAATTGATTTCTAGCTACTAGATTCGTTGATTACAATCAGGTGAGTGTAGAGGAGTACGTTCCTATTAGATTTTACGGTCGCCCGATGCAAACCCATGTCAGATCCATGGCGGACCGCCATCCCAATGTGCGTGGGTCGCACGGGCGGACGCTGCCATCGTCGTATCCGGGCTGCCAAGCATGGCCGCCGTAAGCGTCGGCCACGCCTGTCGGCCATCGAGGCTCTACGATGTTGGTGTGCCTGATGTCGTGGTGCAGGTGTGCGGCTGCTCACGGCGTCATCTGACAGCCGGACATGATCACAGATCATCAGGCTCTAAACTTGCGCAGGACACTATGCATCTACGAAATCAATTACCTCCGTTGTTGGGACGAATAGATCGGCCACGCGCATCTTTGACCATCGTTGAACCGTGAGACTGTCAGAGAGATCAGATATGCAAACGGCGGCCGGGGAGAAGAAACAATGCAAGATGGCGATGGAAAAAGGATATATACGCTGTACGCACTATTGCGATATGCTACCAATTTTGGATGCGGTGATTGCGCATGATTATGGTAGAGTATATGCAGGGACGAAGCTGCAGTATGGACGCTGGGGTCAATTGACCCCAATGGCTTCGGGTAGTTTAAGCTAACTATGTCCATCAAAACTGCATTTGACCCCAGCCCAAAATATTAGTTGACCCCAGCCCAGTAGATAATGTCCAATTATTCATAGTCTCAGCCCATAACATCTGTAAATTCTAGTAAAAGGTAAAAAAAGAATGTGGCGTACAGCTCCACACAGCGCACAAGGGCCAAGGCTGAAGGCCCAATGCATAATACTGTGGCTTAGGTTTACACACCGTAACACACATACGCCTTGGACGTTTGGTCTCCAACTTCTGTAGATGTAAACAGCCCAGGTCGCCTCTTCGTCTCTTCCGCCATCTTCAGGTCGCCTCTCCGTCTCATCGCCTTCGCCTAATCTTTTCCTCACCCCAACTCCCAATCCCTAATCCCCAATTTGCAACGGCGATGAACAGCGGCGATCCCTAATCTTCAAGGGTGATGTTGATCGGCCGGCCGCCGCCGCCGCCGTATAATCCTTAATCTCCCGAGACCCGAGTGTTGGTTGCCCACTTGGCACTTGCCCTCCTCGTAGGCAATTCTCACGCAGGTACGCCAATCTCTTTCTCAGTTTCTCTTGGTCTCACGCACTAACAACCCAGTCTCTCTGATGGCTAATTACTAAATTTGCATTTATATTTTTTTGCTGCATCTAGGAGGCTAGGGCTAGAACGATATGGACAGATATCTGCTGAAACGAACAGCACCAGAGACTGATCTGGGAGAGACTTCAAGGCCAGTTAGACTGAGGCAAGATCACGCATCAAATATTGGTACTACTACTACAGCAAATATTAATTTGGATGAACTTCCTTTTGATCCGGCCAATCGAAAAAGAATATCACAGTACACTAAGAATCCAAAGAAGCAAGATGAGATCAGAAGAATATATTTAACTAGAGGACCTTATAGTCCACAAGAAGGCTTTATATATCCGCAGAAGACCATCGGAGGATTTGAAAGAAGATTCAAGCCAGAATGGTTTAAAGATTATCATTGGCTAGAGTACAGTGATAAAGTGCATAAGGCATTTTGCCAATGTTGCTATTTGTTCAGAGATTGCATCGAGGGTCAAGGTGGGAATGATGCATTTGTTGTCAATGGTTTCAATAGTTGGAATAAGAAATACATATTGGATACTCATGTGGGTGAGGTTAATAGCTATCACAATGTAGCTGCTAAAAGATGTGATGCCTTGATGAATCAAGATCAGTCCATTAAAGTTGCCCTCAACAAGCAAACTGATATCACAAAAAGGCAAAATCGTATTCGGTTGAATACTTCCGTCGAATCAGTTAGATACTTGTTACATCAAGGTTTAGCTTTCCGTGGCAATGATGAATCAGAGGAATCCAAAAATAAAGGGAATTTTCGAGAGTTGGTACAAACATTAGCAAATCAGAATGAGGATGTGAGGAATGTAGTTCTTAAGAATGCCCCCAAAAATTGCAAATGGGTGTCTCCAGATATTCAAAAGGAACTTGCAAATTATTTTGCAAAGGTAAATTGCTACTTACTAGCATCGCTATTCTTTATTTATTTCATATGATTTATCTCTCCGAGCACCCAAAAATATATTTTATCTTGTTTGTTACAGATAACATTGAATTCTATTCTTGAAGAAATTGGTGGTGATGTTTTAAGTTTGTTGATTGATGAGGCTTCCGATGTGTCAGACAAAGAACAAATGGCCGTTGTGTTGAGGTATGTTGATAAGCTTGGGTTAATCCGAGAACGACTAGTTGGGGTAGTACATGTGAAGGAAACATCGGCAACGTGTCTCAAGTCAGCCCTTGAGAAATTGTTTGTTGATATTGGATTAAGCTTCAAACAAGTTAGAGGGCAATGCTATGACGGGGCGAGCAATATGAGGGGTGAGTTCAATGGTTTGAAAGCTAAAATTCTGGAAGAGAATAGATCAGCATATTACGTGCATTGTTTTGCTCACCAACTCCAATTGGTTATCGTAGCGATTTCAAAGAAGAATGAAGATATTGCAGATTTTTTTACATGATCTCTCTTCTGTTTAATGTGGTTGGAGCTTCTTGCAAAAGAAAAGACATGATCAGAGAGACTAATAGGGAGAATGTAAAAATGCCATAAGTAGTGGACGAATTTGTACTGGCACAGGGTTGAATCAAGACCAGTCACTTCAAAGGGCGGGAGACACCCGTTGGGGTTCTCACTATAGAACCCTCTCAAGCTTAATTCAGTTGTTCCCATCAATTGTCAATGTCCTCAAGTATGTATCAAAAGAAGGCAAGAAAGATTCCAAGAAAAGTGAAGCACGTGGTCTTCTATCATATTTTGGAACCTTTGATTTTGTGTTCTATTTGCACATGATGTTCCATATATTAGGGAGTGCCAACACTCTGTCACAAGCATTGCAAAAAAAGGATCAAGATATCTTGAATGCAATGTCATGTGTGAAGTCAACAAGGAATGATCTACAACAACTAAGAGATAATGGGTGGGAATCACTTTTGGAGAAGGTATATTCATTCTGTGAAGAACATGACATTCCAAAACTAAACATGCATGATGAATATGTCAATCGACATAATACACGAAAAAGAACCAATATCACAAACCTGCATCATTATCTAATAGACTGTCTTAACACTGTTATTGATTGGCAACTTCGAGAGTTTGATGACAGATTCAATGAAGTAAATTCTGCATTGCTTATTCACATGGCTTCTTTCAACCCAAAAAACTCTTTCGCTGCTTTTAACTTGGAGAGTTTGTTGAAGCTAGCTGAGTTTTATCCTGAGGATTTTGATTCATCAAAATTGATGGATCTTGGACATGAACTTCGGATTTACATTGACAATGTCCGAGCAGACCAAAGATTTGCCAATTTGAATGGCATTGCGGATCTTGCTAAAAAGTTGGTGGACACTAAGAAGCATCTTGCTTTCCCTTTGATGTATCAACTTCTAAAGCTAGTGCTAATTTTGCCGGTGGCCACAGCGTCAGTGGAGAGATGCTTTTCAGCAATGAATATTGTGAAGAGTGTTTTACGCAACAAAATGGGTGACCAGTTCATGAGTGATTGCTTGATTTGCTATGTGGAGAAAGATATATTTTCTACCATTACGAATGACGCCATAATTGATCTATTTAAGAAGATGGGAGATCGAGAAGGCAAGTTATAAAATGTGAGTCTCACATCACTCTAACTTTTTGTTTATGCTATTTATTCTCTATATTATTTCTTACGCACCATTGTTATGAATATAATATATTACTTTTTTTCATCCTTTTCAGGAAGTTACAAATGAAATTGTTAGAAGTCATATTTTTTTGCTTATTTTTCCTAAATATGCAAACAAATGATTTTATGACTTCGCGGAACCAGTACTTGGTATGACAATCTTATTATTATGATACTAGTTATATCATTGGCTCATTGCATATTTTCGCTCTTCATGTCGCCCTTGGATATTATTTCTATTTGTGTTATACATATTTTTGGTTTTTCCTCTTTATATTGCTCTCAGCGTGAGTCACACCATAGCATGTGCTATAGTAGTCATTGGACATTGGTTGACCCCAATGACCATTTTTTCTAGCTTCGTCCCTGGTAATGTACAAAAAAAAACTGCAGCAAGGTGGCCGGTCTGGAGTTTCTAAGATGAAGGAAACATTTTTCTGGGCGGGAGTGCATCAACGTAGCAAGGACGGTAGGGGAATGCATGGTCAATGTCTCTAGCTTGTTGGAGATGTCTCTCAGGATAAATGTAACCTCCTAGGTACTGCATCCGAGAAGTGTGGAGATGATATGTCCCCACCGTCTCGCTGAATTTGAGAAGAAGCGCATTCTTGTACGGATGGAATCCGACAATACTGCAGCCCCACCCCCAAAGGTCTTCGTCTGGAATTGTAATGTTATCATAGTCAATGAAGTTGTGTTCGTCCGAGTTCCATGAGTAGTCGGAACCGTCTCTACTCTGCAATTCCTCCTCATCACCGTGCTCGTCCTCGTCATCGCAATCGTCATCATCATCATCCACATTGCTATCGTGTTCCTCTTTCTCTTCACCTTGTGCCTCATCATCATGATCATCGTCGTTGTCATCATCATCATCAACATAGCTATCTTGTTCTTCCTGCTTTTGAACTTGTGTGTCATCATCATTATCTTCTCGTTCAACCTCTTCATCCCGTGCCTCGTCATAGTTATCTCCGTCCTCTTCCTCTCCACCATCCTCGTAGTCTTCAGTCCCATCATCGCAATCATCATTGATTTTCTCATTGTTGCCATGGTCGAATAGGGTGATTAAGTCTTTGTTGCTTTCAACCACTTCCCATGTCATCCTTGGTTCCATCCTCGGCTGACTATTCAGATATTTCATCATGCGGTCATGCGCTTTGAGGTCGGCACGGTGTGCCAATGTCCATCCCAACTGATCATCGGCTAACTCCATTAGATCCCATACTTCAAGCAACAAATCTTTGACCACGGCATAGCGGATCCCTCTATTGCAGCTCCCTAAGTACCTTGTTGGCAGTGTATATTGATACAATCTCTCGCGGTCACAAGGATACCCTGGAAGCTGAACCATCTGGTATGTCCCCCCCAAGCAACGCAGGATCATGAGCACACCACTATGGCAGTGCACGTAGAGTGAGCCATGCCAGTATTCGGCGGACCACCACGTGCGCTGGTCCTTACAGCGCGGTGTGGTCACCACATCGTAGAGGTTTCCTGATGCGCAGCGCCCTGGCGTCAACTTCCGGCTCTCCCACTGGCCTGTCTGTGAAGAGAATACCAACACGTGGAATACATTCTCCTTGGGCACCTTTCGGTTGGGCTGGCTCGCAGAACCGGCTGGCTCTTCCTTTGATTCAGAGAATGGTTCATCTTCTCCAAACAAGTTCGGTAGCCACGTGTCCTCCCAATCGATCCAGCACGGGCACGGTCGACGTTTGGCGCGTGGCAACTTATCTTCCTCGTCGTTGCGATCTAGCTTTTCTGTGGGAAAGAAGTACACCTCATGGTGCCGCGACACGGCCGGGTCAAAGGCGAGGAACATGCCCTCGACGCGGCACGGCCAGCGCGTTGGCGGACATGGCAGGCGGCCATACCGCGACGTGGCTGGGTTGCACACGTAGGGAATCATGTTAGGATTGAAATAGAGCTTCCTCGTGACGAGGAGCAAGCCGTTGCAGTGCTGCTTTACATGGTAATACAATGATCCCAGAAGAGACGCCGGTAGCCCGGCACGTGGGCGTCGACGGACGGCGGCGGGCCGAAGAAGGCGAAGTCCGGGTCGTAGCCATGGTAGGTGGCAAAGACGCCGGGGAACTCGCGCGGAAAGACCTGCGGGAGGAGGAGGGTGTGGATGTGAGCGCTCACGAGGTCGCGCCACGCGCGGCAGACGCACCGGGACACGGCGAGGGCGCGGCCGGGGAGGCGCCTGAGGATTTCAAGGAGGAGGTCGCCGGGGAGGGCTACGCCGTTGCCGTCCATCACGTCGACCGGGTCGCCGTGAAACTCGTGGTGGCTGGCGCTGACAAGAGGCGATCTCGGGTGCAAGGGAGAAAGGATTAGTACGATCTAGCGATAGAGTGTTTTTTTTTTTTGTAGGGATCTAGGGCTAGAGTTGTTGCAAATACAAGCGTATCGCTCAATACGAATTGTAATCGTAGTGGGCATAGCTTAGTTGCATACCACCGTCTCGCCCCGTGAAAAAACGGGAGCTCCTGTTCGGTGCTTCAGGCGCTAATAACTTTTTTTTAGACAATCTTGCAATGTTTTATTAAGTCGTCATAATGTTTATACAGGGACAAACAGGGACGAAGCTGCAGTATGGACGCTGGGGTCAATTGACCCCAATGGCTTCGGGTAGTTTAAGCTAACTATGTCCATCAAAACTGCATTTGACCCCAGCCCAAAATATTAGTTGACCCCAGCCCAGTAGATAATGTCCAATTATTCATAGTCTCAGCCCATAACATCTGTAAATTCTAGTAAAAGGTAAAAAAAGAATGTGGCGTACAGCTCCACACAGCGCACAAGGGCCAAGGCTGAAGGCCCAATGCATAATACTGTGGCTTAGGTTTACACACCGTAACACACATACGCCTTGGACGTTTGGTCTCCAACTTCTGTAGATGTAAACAGCCCAGGTCGCCTCTTTGTCTCTTCCGCCATCTTCAGGTCGCCTCTCCGTCTCATCGCCTTCGCCTAATCTTTTCCTCACCCCAACTCCCAATCCCTAATCCCCAATTTGCAACGGCGATGAACAGCGGCGATCCCTAATCTTCAAGGGTGATGTTGATCGGCCGGCCGCCGCCGCCGCCGTATAATCCTTAATCTCCCGAGACCCGAGTGTTGGTTGCCCACTTGGCACTTGCCCTCCTCGTAGGCAATTCTCACGCAGGTACGCCAATCTCTTTCTCAGTTTCTCTTGGTCTCACGCACTAACAACCCAGTCTCTCTGATGGCTAATTACTAAATTTGCATTTATATTTTTTTGCTGCATCTAGGAGGCTAGGGCTAGAACGATATGGACAGATATCTGCTGAAACGAACAGCACCAGAGACTGATCTGGGAGAGACTTCAAGGCCAGTTAGACTGAGGCAAGATCACGCATCAAATATTGGTACTACTACTACAGCAAATATTAATTTGGATGAACTTCCTTTTGATCCGGCCAATCGAAAAAGAATATCACAGTACACTAAGAATCCAAAGAAGCAAGATGAGATCAGAAGAATATATTTAACTAGAGGACCTTATAGTCCACAAGAAGGCTTTATATATCCGCAGAAGACCATCGGAGGATTTGAAAGAAGATTCAAGCCAGAATGGTTTAAAGATTATCATTGGCTAGAGTACAGTGATAAAGTGCATAAGGCATTTTGCCAATGTTGCTATTTGTTCAGAGATTGCATCGAGGGTCAAGGTGGGAATGATGCATTTGTTGTCAATGGTTTCAATAGTTGGAATAAGAAATACATATTGGATACTCATGTGGGTGAGGTTAATAGCTATCACAATGTAGCTGCTAAAAGATGTGATGCCTTGATGAATCAAGATCAGTCCATTAAAGTTGCCCTCAACAAGCAAACTGATATCACAAAAAGGCAAAATCGTATTCGGTTGAATACTTCCGTCGAATCAGTTAGATACTTGTTACATCAAGGTTTAGCTTTCCGTGGCAATGATGAATCAGAGGAATCCAAAAATAAAGGGAATTTTCGAGAGTTGGTACAAACATTAGCAAATCAGAATGAGGATGTGAGGAATGTAGTTCTTAAGAATGCCCCCAAAAATTGCAAATGGGTGTCTCCAGATATTCAAAAGGAACTTGCAAATTATTTTGCAAAGGTAAATTGCTACTTACTAGCATCGCTATTCTTTATTTATTTCATATGATTTATCTCTCCGAGCACCCAAAAATATATTTTATCTTGTTTGTTACAGATAACATTGAATTCTATTCTTGAAGAAATTGGTGGTGATGTTTTAAGTTTGTTGATTGATGAGGCTTCCGATGTGTCAGACAAAGAACAAATGGCCGTTGTGTTGAGGTATGTTGATAAGCTTGGGTTAATCCGAGAACGACTAGTTGGGGTAGTACATGTGAAGGAAACATCGGCAACGTGTCTCAAGTCAGCCCTTGAGAAATTGTTTGTTGATATTGGATTAAGCTTCAAACAAGTTAGAGGGCAATGCTATGACGGGGCGAGCAATATGAGGGGTGAGTTCAATGGTTTGAAAGCTAAAATTCTGGAAGAGAATAGATCAGCATATTACGTGCATTGTTTTGCTCACCAACTCCAATTGGTTATCGTAGCGATTTCAAAGAAGAATGAAGATATTGCAGATTTTTTTACACGATCTCTCTTCTGTTTAATGTGGTTGGAGCTTCTTGCAAAAGAAAAGACATGATCAGAGAGACTAATAGGGAGAATGTAAAAATGCCATAAGTAGTGGACGAATTTGTACTGGCACAGGGTTGAATCAAGACCAGTCACTTCAAAGGGCGGGAGACACCCGTTGGGGTTCTCACTATAGAACCCTCTCAAGCTTAATTCAGTTGTTCCCATCAATTGTCAATGTCCTCAAGTATGTATCAAAAGAAGGCAAGAAAGATTCCAAGAAAAGTGAAGCACGTGGTCTTCTATCATATTTTGGAACCTTTGATTTTGTGTTCTATTTGCACATGATGTTCCATATATTAGGGAGTGCCAACACTCTGTCACAAGCATTGCAAAAAAAGGATCAAGATATCTTGAATGCAATGTCATGTGTGAAGTCAACAAGGAATGATCTACAACAACTAAGAGATAATGGGTGGGAATCACTTTTGGAGAAGGTATATTCATTCTGTGAAGAACATGACATTCCAAAACTAAACATGCATGATGAATATGTCAATCGACATAATACACGAAAAAGAACCAATATCACAAACCTGCATCATTATCTAATAGACTGTCTTAACACTGTTATTGATTGGCAACTTCGAGAGTTTGATGACAGATTCAATGAAGTAAATTCTGCATTGCTTATTCACATGGCTTCTTTCAACCCAAAAAACTCTTTCGCTGCTTTTAACTTGGAGAGTTTGTTGAAGCTAGCTGAGTTTTATCCTGAGGATTTTGATTCATCAAAATTGATGGATCTTGGACATGAACTTCGGATTTACATTGACAATGTCCGAGCAGACCAAAGATTTGCCAATTTGAATGGCATTGCGGATCTTGCTAAAAAGTTGGTGGACACTAAGAAGCATCTTGCTTTCCCTTTGATGTATCAACTTCTAAAGCTAGTGCTAATTTTGCCGGTGGCCACAGCGTCAGTGGAGAGATGCTTTTCAGCAATGAATATTGTGAAGAGTGTTTTACGCAACAAAATGGGTGACCAGTTCATGAGTGATTGCTTGATTTGCTATGTGGAGAAAGATATATTTTCTACCATTACGAATGACGCCATAATTGATCTATTTAAGAAGATGGGAGATCGAGAAGGCAAGTTATAAAATGTGAGTCTCACATCACTCTAACTTTTTGTTTATGCTATTTATTCTCTATATTATTTCTTACGCACCATTGTTATGAATATAATATATTACTTTTTTTCATCCTTTTCAGGAAGTTACAAATGAAATTGTTAGAAGTCATATTTTTTTGCTTATTTTTCCTAAATATGCAAACAAATGATTTTATGACTTCGCGGAACCAGTACTTGGTATGACAATCTTATTATTATGATACTAGTTATATCATTGGCTCATTGCATATTTTCGCTCTTCATGTCGCCCTTGGATATTATTTCTATTTGTGTTATACATATTTTTGGTTTTTCCTCTTTATATTGCTCTCAGCGTGAGTCACACCATAGCATGTGCTATAGTAGTCATTGGACATTGGTTGACCCCAATGACCATTTTTTCTAGCTTCGTCCCTG
>LR738714.1:696200320-696219240 GCA_902687465.1 Secale cereale | reverse complement strand
GCCCTCGGCCACCACTAGCTATATCCCGGCGACGGCGGCCGCCCTACTCCGCTAGATAGCCATTCCCCGCCGGAAAATACCAGCAAAAGTTCTCGGCGACGGCATCTATCCGAGATGGTCGACATTTGTGAAGACGATCTCAAACCCTGCGGCAGGAGGCAAGAACGCCTGGTTTGCGAAAGTTCAGGAGGCTTGCAGGAAGGATGTCGAGCGGGCATTTGGTGTGCTCCAATCTCGATTCGCTGTTGTTCGGTACCCCGCTCAGACCTGGTCCAAAGATCAAATATGGGAGATTATGACTTGCTGTGTCATCTTGCACAACATGATCATCGAGAGCGAGCAAGAAGACCCAATGTTTGACACTGAACCATACTACAGGTAGGGTCCTCTAGCCGAAGTTGATCACCATCTACCGGCAACTTGGACTGCCTATCTCAGTATGCGTCAGGAGATCCGAGACCCACAGGTGCATCATCAACTGCAGAAAGATCTGATTGAGCACCTATGAAGGCTCAAGGGGGACGCCGTGTGATGAAATACGAGTTTTTATTTGTTGAACTATATAATTTTTATTGAACTATTTGTTGTTGTACTATTTTGTTGAAGTATTTGATTTTTCTTGATGAAATATGTGATAAGAAATAATTTTGTTGATAAGAAATAATTTTTCTGTGATGAAATATGTGATAAGAATATGGGCCTATTCTCGCTCATATGGGCCCTTTAATCGCCGAAATTGGGCCGCATAGTGGGCCAATTTCGGCGCCTGGGACGAGCTGGGGCGACGACTGGGCGCAAAACCGCCCCAGCGCCGATTGTATCGCCGGCTCGCCCCAGGGGGCGATTTTTTAGCGTCCGGGGGGGGCCAACGGCTGGAGACGCTCTAACGTACACATGCACGATTTGAGGGCTCGCCCGCGGAAGGAGGGGAATCGATTCGACTCCAATCGTATCGTATCTATCGGGGGCAAATCGTATCGATTTGGTTGATTCGCTCTGAGAAAAAAGGAAAGAAATAATCATGAAGATACGAAGCTAGAGTACTTAATAAGTCGATCGTGGTACTCAACAAGTCCTCTCTCACTCAAACCCATTTCTCCCTAGCTGGAGCTCGCAGCAATGACGAACCCTGCGCCCTTGGCCACCCCAGTTTTCCCGTCTGCCAAAAGGAAGAAGGAGGATCCAACTTCTCTCCAAACCTCGCCGCTTCTTTCCCCGCGGCGTTCGCAGGCTGGTCCGGCCTCCCGCCAGACCTCGTCCGCCGCGTCGCCGACTCTCTCCTCGCCACCAACGACCTCGACTGCTACATGCACCTCCGCGCCACCTGCCCTGGCTGGCGCGCCGCCACCAACGACCCCAAGAGCAGCGGCCCCGACCGTCGCTTCGAGCCGCGCCGGTGGATCCTCCTCAACGAGGTCTTCCAGAGCGAGGGGGAACAGATGCTCTTGTTGAACACCGACACCGGCCGCTTCCTTCATAGAAAGTTCCTGACGCTCCGTGACCACTACGCCGTGGCAACCACTCACAACGGCTACTTCGTCCTAGCGGACAAGAGCCCTCCTCACACCGCCAGCGTCCTCAACCCTCTCACCGGCGCTATCGTCCGTTTTATGGTCCCCGTGCCACCGCAGATGGGTACAGCTGACGTCATCTTCCGTGATGATGGCTCTTTGCTCAAGCTCGTTTTCATCTGCAACTCGAATCATGCGCAGCATTACACAGCCAGTCCAGTCAGAGTTTCACCGTGCAGGATTGTGGACCAGATTCTAATTTCTTTCTCAAAACGGCCGTGAATGGGGGTGTGTACGCGAGTTTGAACAAAGCTGCCATGTTTGCTACTCTAGTCATCTACCTGGCAGCCTATTCTTTCCCGCCTGGTTTGAGTACAAGCATGTTGCTTGTCAATGTTTTCTCCGGCTGCACATATGACGGAGACGATGATCGATGTTTTCTAGTTGGATTGGATGGACACATGTTGCTCGTCTCTAGAAAACGTACAAGCATCTTCCCCGGTGTTCTCAGATTTGACACCGTGACCCGCCAGCTCGTGCCTATGTGGAGCATCGGCAGGTTTGCCATCTTCGTTGGGCATCGAAGGTGTGTGGCTGTGGATGCTGATAAGTTCCCCAGCATTGAGCCGAATTGCGTCTACTTCACTCGACATCTGGATCGGTCCGCTCGCATCTGGAGGTATAACTTCAAGAGGGTCAATGCGATATTTGAAGATGTCGATTTCTTGGAGCAGGACGATCGGTTTATCCTTGTCGCTGACCGTCCTTTCACCATCATCCATCTTCTCTCCAGCTACACCATTAACATGCCAGATTCTCAACTGCCCTTCTAACAAAAGCCATAAGGCGCCGGCAAGTCAACTCTGGGGATAGTGATCTCGACAACCGGCCGACAAGGTTATGCTTTTGCCAAGTAGTAATTGTTCCTAGTCATTTTCTTTTGCCATTTTGGTTTGCCTTGCCCTGTTACGGGTAAGACACATGTTGCTTATAGGATATAGATCACCTGTGGTGGAACTACTGCTTTTTATCTCAATGAGTACTACCTAGCTTATGCTGCATCTATTGTGCTTGATGCTATCTTAGGTCCGTGTCCACTTATTCTTCTCTTGCACTACTTCTTAACAATGTAATATGGTGCTTAATTTCTTAGTAACGTCGGCCCTGCTTTTGCCAACTTCGAAGTTTAGCTCCTACAATCGGGCATTGAATCTACTACCACGCCATGTCCTTCTCTATAAGCTCTGTTAGTTTGCAATGTCCTGTATTGGAGAAGAATCGGGTTTATTGATTTTTGATTTGCTCACTGACGGTCTGTGGAGCACCTGTAAGTTGCTGCTAAGGCTTAGAACAGGGTACGGGTGATGAAAGTATTGTGTCCTGGTTGAATTATACTGAAGTCATGGTTTACCATTGATCAATGAACTATCCATCTTTAAACTTGGCTGGAGACAATGTTGGGGCCTGCTTTTCTCTTTGGCCTTGTCCCAACACTGGTTGGACGCTCAAATGATGGGTGTTTTAAATATGTGACTGAACATTCCGTTGCAAAGACCTATGGTTGGAAAGGACAAGGGCTCTCCAAAGCTGGCAGAGAGGTACCGGTGAAATCTGTACTTCAAGCGACTCCCACGTTCGCTATGAGCCGCTTTCCAGTTTGCCAAAAAAATATGCCAGAACCTGACAACTATCTCTTCGAAATTTTGATGAGGAGCACATCATGGTAAATGCAAGGTCCATTGGATCGGTTGGGATAAAATGTGCCAAAGGAAGAGCAAGGGGGGAATGAGTTTCCGTCACTTTGAGGCTTTCAATCAGGCGCTGATAGCTAAACAGGTCTGGCGTATACTCACCAACCCTAACTCGCTGTGCGCACGAGTGTTGAAGGCACGGTATATTCAAGGATCAGATTTCCTCAATGCTACCTGCCCAAAGAATGTGTCACACACATGGAAGAGCATCCTGTTTGGAAGAGAATTACTCAAGGCTGGGTTAGTGTGGCGTATTGGTGACCGTCGTACTGTTAATGCATGGGTAGATAACTGGATCCCCCGAGCTGGTTCGAGGCAGCCACTGGGCGCTCAGAATAGGACCAACATACGCAAGGTGGCGAGCGTGGGATTTACCATCACACGATTGAGCATACTCTCCTACCATGCGATGTACAGGACGTCTTGCAGGTAGGATTATCCGGCATGGAATCACACAAAGAACGGCATATTTAGCGTCTGGTCGGTGTATCATTTGGCAATGAATATCAGACGACGCATTAGGCCCTCCCCAATGCTCCACCTTGTACAGGTGGTAAGGCTGCCATGTAGGCAAAAAATCTGATGTGGCAAGGTAATAAAGAGGAGAGAGGTGAGTATGGTGACCCTAGGAAGAATCAATGCAAAGCACGTGAACCTAGGCAAAAACAATTAAATGAAAGCAACCCACCAATGCATGGAACAGTTTAGTTGCTAAAGCATTAAATGAGGGGAGCTTAGCACCAACAAATGAAGCACCTATGCATTATGGACATTAGTTGCTAAACTTTTTAATGTGCTTAGCACCTCATCTAAGCACCAATGCATTGGAAGTAGCCTTAAGGGGGCGCCGGAATCCTCATCTTCGGTCTCTAAACATAATGGTTAGCTGCCCACAACGAGGCTAAGTTGTGGGTGACTGTCGGTGCTAGGTACCTAGGCTCTATTATGCCGCGAGAGTAGGCTTTTGTTTCATTTGTTGAGGAGTAATGACCTAGTCATTAACTTCTATTACCCTTTTTCTTTATTAATGAGATGACGCAAAGCTTTCGTCTCCGTTTCGAAAAAAACTATGGGACACCAACGCTCCAGCGAAGGCCAAAATACATGTATATATGGAGACTCGTATGGAACGGCCTCGCCGTAGGGACGGAGCTGCAGAGAAGAAAGATAAAGCACGGGGTTTGCTGTCCCATTTGCGGCAAGGAGGAGTCAGCCCTGCACAGGTTCTGGAACTACGCACATACTCGTCATGTGTGGGCGCTAGTTAATTCATATGGAGGAGACGAGGCCTTTGCCTTGCCGACTGATGTTCACACGTCACAAGACTTGAGAAGATGGATGTTGAATTGGTTTGGAAAAGCTTCAGCAGCTAACAAAGGTGTCATGGCCATGCTTTTATATCACTTGTGGCTGGCTAGAAATGATACTCGTGATGGGAGGCATGTAGAAGAAGCTCAATCCTTGGTGGATCGTGTCTGGAGACTGCTAGAGGAATGGGTTAATGCCCACACTGCCGGTAACCGCACAGGGAGGGAAACCAACGGAGCAGTGGCGAACTACTGACCAAGGCTGGTTGAAGGTCAACGTCGATGGTGCAACAGCGAAGGTGGACGGTTCGGGCGGCGGAGGTGCGGTCGTGCGCGATCATCATGGCGTGTTCGTGGAAGGCACATGCCATTTTGTTCCAACCGTCGTCAGTCCGGAGCACGCGGAGCTGTTGGCTTGCCGGCGAGGGATCCATTTAGCAATCGAGATAGGAGCCCGGAGGGTTGTTTTGGAAACGGACAACCAGGGGGCGGTGCAAGGTCTGAGGAGCGAACGACTAGATTGATCACGGCACGGACCTCTCATCGAGGAGATGAAGGAGCTCCTCTCCTCCCTGGATGAGTTTAGGGTGACATGGGCTAGACGCACCGCGAATCGTGCGGCGCATACTCTAGCTAGGAACGGCTGCCTGAATAAGTTGTGTAAGACTTGGTTTTCTATTTCCCCGCTTTGTATTCGTGACATTGTCGCGAGGCCGCTTAGTTAATAAAAGGCAGCGTTTCCCTCAAAAAATAATCCGGGATATCAAGTGTTTTTTTTCTTAAAACAGAAATCGGTTTTTTTAACCCGGTAGACAGAGGTCAAGTGTATTTATCCAGCACTCACTAGTCATTTAGTTTTGTACGTGGAAAAGTGAAACCCTCTTATGTTTTTTTTTTTTTTTAGAAAAGGAGCTTGGGCTCCGGCCTCTGCATCAAAATGATGCATACGGCCATCTTATTAGAAGGGAAACCGTCCAACAAAGGTCTTACAAAATATGAGCACAATTTATGAAAACAGAGCAAAAAGATGGATCGCCACAACCGGCCGGCAAAAGTAAGATAAGCTGCTAAACACCTATCCTATTAGATGACCGCCATCCAAACCGGTTGTAGATATCCCGAGCTACCATCTCCCAACGGGTAGACGCAGTAACCAAATGCTCCCTGGCCTCCGTCTGAGTGAGTAGCGACCACGTACGGATAAGAGTAGTGGTTCTGAAGATAACCTGCAAGAAATGGATGTTTGTTGTTCTGTTAAAGACCAAATCATTTCTACAATTCCAAATTGCCCATAGTAAAGCATATACCCCCACTCGGATATGTTTTGCTATTATCGGATCAATCCCATGCAACCAAGTCCCGAATAACATATTAATCGAACTAGGGGGATTGATATTAAAGGCTATTTGAACTGACCTCCATAAGATTTTGGCCATAGGGCAATCAAGGAACAGATGTCTAATAGATTCATCATGATCACAAAAACTACATCGTTTAGATCCTAACCAATTCCTTCTAGCCAAATTATCTTTAGTCAGAATAACTTGTTTATGAACGAACCACATAAACACTTTGATTTTAAGAGGTATCTTAACTTTCCAAACGTGCTTCGAGCTAGGAATCACACTAGTGTTAATAATATCCAGGTACATGGACTTCACAGAGAAAACCCCGTTTTTGGCTAGTCTCCATTGCATCTGGTCCGGATTGTGAGACAGTTGGACATCCATCAACCGTCTCACTAAATGGAGCCACGCTTCCCAACGATTCCCCACCAAAGCCCTACGGAACCGGATATTAAGCGGAGTGGTATTTAATATTGTAGCAACATAAGCATCTCTCCGTTGAACAATATTATAAAGTGTTGGGTATTGGAGTGCGAGAGGAGTCTCTCCTAGCCACGTATCTTCCCAGAATCTAATAGACGTACCATCTCCGACAATGAATTTTACTCTGTTGAAGAAAGGGGATTTCACTCTCATTAGCCCCTTCCAAAAGGGAGAATCCGTCGGTCTTAACATCACCTGGGACAAGGTTTTTGACTGCAGGTACTTATTGCGGAGGATCTGTGCCCAAGTTGCATCCGTGTCGCCAGCTAACTTGAACAACCACTTACTGAGTAAGCATCTATTCTTCACCTCTAAGTTTTCAATCCCAAGACCGCCTTGGTCTTTCGGTCTGCAAATAATGTCCCATTTAGCAAGCCTATATTTCTTTTTGGATTCATCGCTCTGCCAAAAGAATCGTGATCGGTAAAAATCTAGCCTTTTCCGCACACCAACCGGAACTTCGAAAAAGGACAGGAGAAACATAGGCATACTGGTTAAAACCGAATTAATGAGAATTAATCGACCTCCGTATGACATAAGCTTACCCTTCCAGCAGCTTAGTTTTTTCTCAAAACGGTCTTCGATAGTTTTCCATTCGCTATTTGTGAGCTTTCTGTGATGAATCGGAATGCCCAGATAGGTGAATGGCAAAGACCCCAAGTCACAGCCAAACAACTCTTTGTAGGCTTGTTGTTCTTCTTTAGCCCTCCCAAAGCAAAACACTTCACTCTTGTGAAAATTGATTTTTAAGCCCGACAGTTGCTCAAACAAACATAACACTAGCTTCATATTCCTAGCTTTTGCCAAATCGTGCTCCATGAAAAGGATAGTATCATCTGCGTATTGCAAGATAGAAACACCCCCTTCCACTAAATGAGGCACTAGGCCTCCGATCTGACCTGTCTCCTTCGCCCTACCGATGAGAATTGCCAACATGTCAATGACGATATTGAATAAGATTGGCGACATCGGATCTCCTTGTCGCAAACCTTTGTGTGTTTGAAAATAATGTCCTATATCATCATTGACCCTTATACCAACACTCCCTTTCTGAGTTAACGAAGCAATCTGTTCTCTCCAAGATTGATCAAAACCTTTCATGCGCAGCGCCTGCTGCAAAAAAGGCCACTTCACCTTGTCATACGCCTTTTCGAAATCCACTTTAAAAACCACGCCGTCAAGTTTTTTGGTGTGAAGTTCATGCAACGTTTCATGAAGTACCACGACGCCATCCAGAATGTTTCTGTCCGGCATGAACGCTGATTGAGACGGATGTACCACAGAATGCGCAATTTGCGAAAGCCTGTTCGTTCCAACCTTTGTGAAGATCTTGAAACTGACATTTAGCAAGCAAATGGGTCTGAATTGCTCAATTCGAACTGCCTCAGATTTCTTTGGAAGCAACGTAATCGTTCCAAAATTCAGGTGGAACACTTGCAGATGTCCCAAGAAGAAGTCCTTGAACATCGGAAGCAAATCCCCCTTGATGATATGCCAGCATTTTTTGTAAAACTCCACTGGGAACCCATCCGGACCCGGAGCTTTACCGTTTTTCATTTGGGAGATTGCATCAAAGACCTCTTTCTCTGAGTACTAATCTATAATACCTAAATAGTTCATCCCCACTAACCTATTTCTCTTAACATGCAGGCTATCCACATCAGCGATACTGCCCCGTCAGCGTTTTGATAGAGACTTACAAGCGGGACCAACCACTATACAAAACAAACACGTCGGCTTCAGTTACTACTTGTAGGACCAACCAGAGAAGTTGCGGACGGACGTAATCCAGCCCAGCCCATCGCCCCAGCTTTCCTCCCTCCCAACGTAATCCAGCCAAGCCCATCCTCCCGCTTTCCTTTGTTTTTTTGTAGACGAATACACCACCGCTTTCCTCGCTCCCAGCTTCCCCCTCTGTCCACTCCGGCGTGCCGCCCAGCATGATCCCGTCCAAGGTCCAACAGGCAAGACCGGCGGGCCGGCTCCCCCCTACGCACGCCACACCCTGCGTCGCCGCCCCGCCTAGGATCCGTTGGCCGCTCCCCTCGCCACTCCCTCCCTGTCTGCCGCGCCTCACTCCCACGCCGGCATCCACCCTTCCTCCCGCCGCACAGCGCTCAAGCCACGGCGGCCACCTCCTTCCCTCTTCTCCCCTTCACCCTCCTTCTCCATACTCGCGCTGCCTGCCACGACTACTTCCCAAGGGATCAGCGCCCGGTGGTGTCGGGGTTGGGGATCGGTGCCTGCCTCGGAGGAGTTCGGCCACCTCGATCCAGAGGCCATGTCATTGGTGGCGCATCAGGTGGATAGGTTGCAATGTCGGCAGCGGCCTGAGTTGAGTACAGCTGAATCTGTCCAAGAAGGCCATATGGAGGCTTCCTTTCCAACTCCGGACTACGGGGACGATATCCGTCGACTTGAAGGTAATGTACTCTGTTCTTAACAAAAGTATTTCCTTTTTCTACAATCCTATATGTATATTCTTATGAAAAAGGCCATAGCAAGCTTACATAGCCTACTGTTGCATCCTCTCTGCAGCCCATTGCTTCCACCGGCCCACCCGGTGTATCTTCCCCTGTCATGGTGTATAGCAAACAACCAGTAGACTAACTGATGTTTACTAAAAAAAGTAGACTAACTGATATCTGACGCTCCCTCTCCTAATAATGTTCCAGACGGCGCTCCACTTCCTCTCCCCACCATCTCCACAAGAAACGGATGGATTGCCCTTTAAAGTCTGCTCGGCTCACCTCATTTCATTCCCATTGGTCTTCCATCTCAGTCCTAAATATGTTTTGATCTTCTTTGTATTCCAAGATTCACCTTATTATTTTGGTCACTTTTCCACTTGCCATCTTACGCATCCTGTTTTTTCATCGTCTTTGATTTTGCATCAACAGGTCATTATGTGGCTACAGTCTACGGGCAAGAGATTGAAATCGGTACGCATGAAGCTCAACATTTGGGGCATAATATGTGTAACCCTGTTGTATTTTTTGCCTCTCCTATTTTATTTGACTACTTGCTTGCAAAGGTCAGGATATATTTTTGATTATCATTCTCATTCCCGAGCCTTTGCTTTCAGAGAGAGCAGAAACCCAACAGTTCAAAATCTGGAACACTTAGTTATAACAAACACCAGCTCCAGACATTACAAGAAACTGGAGAAATACATACCAGTGTCCGAAGCCAAACGATGAACAGCGCCCCCTTGAGTAACATACAGGAGGATGAGCAGCAAGTGGACAAAGTAGGCTCTGATGAAACAGCGTGTCACATCATCAGTTAGAAAATAATTCAGGTGTCCCAAAATTCTTTTGCAAAACTCACGGTATTTCTACACTGTAAAACTATATGTGCGGCAGCTGCATATGATAACATCTTGGGCTACAATAGCTTACAATTTAAATCCCCAATCATTCTCATATTTGTCTGTGCAATTGTTTTAATCCAATGCCTTCGATGAATTGGAAGCAGATTTCGGTCAAAAATAATTCTGGGTAATCTTTATGATCCATCATCTACTCAATATGTCTCTTAATCTTTGCTGCAATCAGTGATAGTAACAAGTTCATTCGTTCATGTAGAAGTCTCATGTTTTGCAATTTTGGAACAAAAGGAGTTCAATAAGTATTTCTTATGGATATTAGTTATCTACCTAGCACCATATGAATAATTTCCAGTGTCTCTTCTTGATAGGTATGCTATATACTATATTCATACTCTTCTTTTCCGTTGTAAAGGCTTAAAATATGGCATATGTATTGTACTGCGGTCCTATATCCTTTACCTTGATGTTCCTGTGAGGGAGGTAAATACAGATCCCAAATTCATGGTTTCTCTTAATTCCCAATTTCTTGATCCCTTTTATTTACTGAATCTGCAAACCATTTTGATTATTTATTTTGAACCAATATCCATCCTAAATTAGGATCAAACCCCCGGGAATACTCTGTCGGGAGAAATTCCAGGAGCATCTGAGCCCGTGCTCAGAAAAGAATATTTGTGATCTATACTTCAGTTATTGCTACATGTGACATGTCCTCTCTGCAGATTCTTTTTTAATGTCTATCAGTAAGTTTTTGTTGAAAATTGAAACAGGTGAGCCTTCTTGCTGAAGTAATAAGTGTATATAGTGTTGTCATCTGACATTATTATTTACGAACGCTAAATTTATTGGCACACTACCAACTATTGTATACCTACAGTCTTATTCCTGTTAATATATGCTTATTCTTCTTACATTCATGTAACATGGTCATCTCTATTTTGTTCTAGCTACCCTATAACCTATATCTCCTTCACAGTAGCATATACATGTGATGCTCAAACTGCCGGAAAAAAGATTGAAGCGTGCATACAGAGTTGTCAACCATGGCATATTTTTTGCTATGTACAAGCTGTCTTTCGGAAATGTATTTTTTTATTGGTTCTGATCATCTGTTGTAGATATACCTATATGCAAAGATCTGGAGCTATATCTATCTGTGCCACAAATCATGCATAGTAAATTGATTTGTAAATAAGGAATCTGGTTATCCATTCATTTTACTTAAATTTCGCCATCCTGTTTTTTTGCAGGTGTTTGTAGTAGATTCAATATCGCATCACTAGAAGAGAAGCTAATTTGCTTCTGGGCATGCTTCTATTTTCTTACAATATATCAAGTTTACAAAAATTATTTCTGTTATTTATATAAATGTATATTCAAAGTATGCCAGAATATCCTCATTGCCTCATGTCGTGTTGTAAGTGTGTTTGTGTGCTAAAGAAGTTGTGGTCCTCAAAGTTAATTATTGTCCATAACCATACATCTAATTACTGTTGGAATACTGTAATTAAACTTTGCAGATCGAATATCTTATTATAGTTGTTTCATTGGTTTGTAAGCTTCCTGTAATTTCATTAAGTATGACAGGAACTTCTTATATATTTTACAACGTTGGTTTACGTGAGCTAAAAAACATCCCACCTCAGTGATAAAACTAAATTCCTTTCTATCTCTTCATTTGTCCTGCAGAATGCACATCATGAATTTTTAAAGTTTTACACAATAAAATCCCGCAGCAACGCGCGGGGCATTTATCTAGTATAATAAGTATCCTAGACCCAAAGCCCAACAGCCGGCTGCCTTTTGCTATTTGCTTGCCCCATGCGATCAATCGATCAATTGATCGTAACCTTGCACTAGGGCATTGTTTGCCGCCGCCGTCCAGCGCCCTAGCCGCCGGCTCCCCGGCTGCCGCTCCCGCTCAGGTAAGGGCGTAAGGCGCTCATCACGCCGCCGCCGACCACCCCTACTCTATCAGCTGCGCTGATCTGCCGTCTTTGTCCGTTGTGTGTTCAGTGTCTAAGGACTAAGGAGGGAGTACTGGACCAGAGGAGGAGGCTTGATTAGATCAGAGTTTTACAGGGAGAAAGAAAGATCAGGTAGAGGAAGGTAACAGTCAGTACGTACTTGTAACTATCAATTATTATGAATTAAAATCCTACTATCCTAATCTGGCATGTTAGTGTTGTCTACAAAATAGTTAATTGATCTATTAATCATGGTTTTCCTTTATATAGTAGTCAATGTGGAAGCGAAAAGCACCAACAAGTAGGGGGATAAATTCCTTTTTCACGCCAATTCGGTCAACTTCAAGCTCCAATATTACTGGTGCCGAAAGTGTGATTCCATCTGAGGAGCAACATGTTGCAGATAAACAAACAAATGATATTCATGCTGATATGCAAACTGATGAGCAACAGGTTGTGGTACCGGAAGAAGTTGCAGCAGGGGAAGGTACAATTGAAAGCACAAAATATGTAAGGGACCCCGGTATGCGCCAGCAAATTTGGGAACTTCCTCATGATGAGCAAGAAGAAGCACGTCGCTTCTATATTTTGAAGGGAGCTTATCAACCACATATGAGAGAATATCCATATAATAAAACAGGAAAAAATCATCGTCGATTTCAATACAGTTATTTCAATTCTTTTCCTTGGCTTGAGTATTCGATGGAAACACATCGTGCATACTGCCTACCTTGTTTTCTCTTCACAAAAAGGCCAAGTGGAAGGTGTGGCTCTGATGCATGCACAGTCAAGGGATTTAATAATTGGAAGAAGGTGAATGATGGAAGCGAATGTGCTTTCTTAACTCACATGGGCAAAGATTCCAACTCTGCTCATAACTTTTCTCAACAGTGTTATGATAATCTGAAAAATAGTGTGACTCACATCGACAAGGCAATGGTGAAAGTATCTAAAAACAAAGTTGCAGATGCAAGGCTAAGGCTTAAAGTTACAATTGATTGCATCAAGTAAGCACAATTTTCTGTTTTGAGAATTCAAATATTCTATAATGTACAATAAATCAAGTTATAACCTTTTTCTTGTTGATTACATCAGGTGGTTAACATTCCAAGCTTGTGCTTATAGAGGCGATGATGAATCTCCAGGATCAAGTAATCAGGGTAATTTTCTTCACCTGGTGAGGTTGTTGGCTTCTTATAGCAAAGAGGTGAATGCGGTTGTTTTGGAAAATGCTCCAAAGAATGCGAAGTACACCTCCCATACAGTGCAACTAGAAATCCTCACATTACTTTCTAGTGAAGTTAAGAGAAAAATTAGAGATGAATTTGGTACTAGCAAGTTCTGCATAATGGTAGACGAAGCACGAGATGAATCTAAAAAAGAGCAAATGGCATTGGTACTTCGATTCCCGAGCACCGAGGGGTTCATACAGGAGCGTTTTCTTGATGTAATTCATGTCACTGACACTACTGCTTTGACTCTCAAGAAGGAGATTTGCAAAGTCCTTTCTGATAATAATTTGAATGTCCAAGACATTAGAGGACAAGGCTATGACGGGGCAAGTAATATGAGAGGTGAATGGAATGGATTGAAGGCTCTAATTCTGAAAGACTACCCTTATGCATACTATGTGCATTGCATGGCTCATCAGTTACAGTTGGCGCTTGTTGCGGCGTCAAGGGAGGTACATGATGTGCATAACTTTTTCCAAAATGCAAATTTCATTATAAATGTTGTTAGCGCGTCGACCAAACGTAATGATGAGTTGTTAGCAAATAAAGCTGCGGAGATTGCACGTGAAATTGAATTGGGAGAACTCGATACAGGAAAAGGGCAAAATCAGAAAGGGACTTTATAGAGACCTGGCGACACTAGATGGAGTTCCCACTTTAAGTCAATTCAGAGTTTACAGAAGATGTTTGGCGCTACAGTTGAGGTCCTAAGGAGTATAGAAAATGACCGTGTAGCCTCGAAATATTCTAGAGGAGATGCCGTGGGAGCCCTAAAAATAATTATGTCATTTGATTTTGTGTTTATTTTACATCTAATGGAGAAAATCATGAAAATCACTGATGTTTTATGTCAAACACTCCAAAAGAAGTCCCTAGACATTCTGAATGCATTAGATTTGATCTCAAACACAAAGGTGCTACTTGGTAAGATGAGAGAAGATGGTTGGGATCCCCTTCTAAAGGAGGTTCAATCTTTTTGTTTGAAGCATGAGATTGACATTCCTGATCTGAATAGCAGGTAACATATATTTTCTTGTACATACATTTAAAATATTATTTATCATATTTACTAATATATGATGTGATTTGTAGGTACGTAGATGTAAAAAAGTCTCGCCACAAACATGATAACACTACTACATTACATCACTACAAAGCAGATGTGTTCAATGTTGCCATAGATCAGCAATTGGTTGAGCTAAATGATCATTTCGGTGTTCAAAACACGGAGCTTTTGACACTTTGTGCATCCTTGGATCCACGACATGACTCATTTGACATGTCTAATATATGCACATTAGTGGAGAAATTTTATCTTGCTGACTTCTCTAGTCAAGAACGAGCTCAATTAGAGTCTCAACTTCCCCATTTCCAGCTTAATGTTTGCAACCATTCGGAGCTAAAGAGTTCGGCCTCACTTGTTGATTTGACTATTGGATTATTTAAAACAGGTAAAGTTGGTACATACTCAATGGTTGAATGATTGATAAATTACTGCAGTTGTTCGTAACTCTTACTTATTTGACTGCTTGATTATTAAATACAGGTAAAGCTGCTACATACTCAATGGTTGATAGATTACTACGGTTGGTCATAACTCTTCCGGTGTCAACTGCGACAACTGAGCGAGCTTTTTCAGCTATGAAACTAGTCAAGACACGTCTTCGAAACAGAATGGGAGACGACTTTCTTCGGCATTACATGGTCGTCTATATTGGGAAGGAAATAGCTGCAAAGATCACATCTGATGAGATAATCAATTTGTTCGACACTGGTGGTCGTAGAGCTCATTTTAAGCTAATAGATATGTAACTTTATTTTTTAGTTCTATGAATATTTCTTACGCTTTGCCCTCAACGTTATTGTGAGACTTAATATGTCATGATATTTCATCTATTCTAAGCATTGGTTTCTCGCCCCCCCTCATGTTCAAATCCTGGCTCCGCCCCTGGCTCTGAGATCATTGCATGCCGTTCTTAGGGAATGTACAACGCCGGCTATCTGTTGGCACCGTTTTTGCCAATCTCTGAACTCTGCTCCTGCCATTGGATATATTAATTTTGCAATGTTACAAGAAACGGGTCTTTGGTTTCATTACCGGTGGTCTCTGGAAGTGCTGTACATGGCATTAGAACAGGGTATGGATGTAATGTTTCATCCATTTTTCTGAAGCTCACTGTAGTGACTCTTATGCTTCCATGCTTTTACTGCTTGCAGTTGCAGAGACCCAATCTGCAGCACCATTGCTGTTAAGAACAGAGATGTGCTAAACTAAAGACGTTCTCTGCATATAAATATTTGTGAGACGGTTGGCGATTGCTATCATGAGCAAGATATGTTGTATACTGAACTTGCAAATAATGTATACTACTCCCTCCGTTCCCAAATATTTGTCTTTCTAGAGATTTGTTAACAAGTGACTACATACGATGCAAAATGAGTGAATCTACACTCTAAAATATTTCTACATATATCTGTATGTTGTATCCATTTGAAATGTAAAGACAAATATTTGGAAACGGATGGAGTACTATAAGGCGTGGGTCTGGAGAAGCTGCATTGAAAGTCGCACATGTATGCTTGTGGCAAATAAAGCTTACTAGCAGGCGGAGGCGCGGCGGCACGCCGCGCCCGAGTGTAAGCTTGTCATTGACAATTTGTTGTTGTTTATATTTGTTATTGATAGTTTATCGGGTTTTGGTAAGTTAAGCAAGAATAATATAGTAGATAATATGGATCATTTAGTCGATTACATGACTTGGTGGCATACATGATAAATAAAAAGTACAATGAGGTGCTAATTTAAGACAGCAATAGTGTGCATATGGATGGTGTACAAATGTAGATAAAGAAAAACTTGGTGAAATAGATCATGGCTTTTTATCCCTTTGGATTATTTATTCTTGATCTTCACGTTTTGTCGTTGTTTCCTGTTTTCTTCATAAGAGGATGTTACAATACTAAACTGTATGATTTTTTGCTTATAGACTAAAGTGTGCATTTTAATTGAGTTTATGAAGCTATAGAGCATTTTTCTTTGTAAAATCAATAAATCAAAGATATGATCAAAGAAATTGTCCTTGTTCTCAATACTTTTCGCCACCCTTCATCCTTGTATCTCCTCCCTGCTCTTTGCACACATATGGTAGACACCTCACATTTTTCATCTTCTCTAGTAAATTGTACCAGTGAGGCAAATTGTTGAACAGTCATGATACATTTATGACTTTGTGCACAAAAGAACAGGCAGTCTATGCATTGATGACTGACGCATTTGTACATGCATCTATGAATATAACTGACTATTTTTCCATTACATCATCACTGGTACATAGTGGTTGTCATAGGTATTGCAGATGAAAGTACAAAGACAACTCCCGTACTATATTGAATGGTCTACATTGGTGGTCTCTATAAACTTGTTACATTATATTGATGTGGAACATAACACTTGATGCACATCAATGTTGTGGGACTTTTATCTATGAAGGATGAGTTGTGCGTCCACCTGCATGGTTTGTATAGTCGATGAATTAACACGAGGAAAATGCTGGCTGCTACATTTAGGGAACGGTGGAAACAGACTGGTGTTTCATTCATAGAATCAATAGTTGATTGCGAGCATTCGAGATCCATTCATTTGCGTTGCAAGTTCTCTTGATTATTTCAGACGTTGATTACTGAGACTTATGCAAAGTTAATGTGCCCAACAATATTATGCTCAGTGTTTTTACTGTAAGTACTATATTAAAACAATCACTTATTATTAGAATGGTCAATCATCAGAGGCTGACTCAAATCACTGGAGATTTGTTTTCGAAAGAAAGATTTTGACCGAAAGAGAATAAGTTATTCTTGAAGACAGGTATGTTTCAGGGGTAGAAATATTAACATCTAATATAAATGGCGGTGTTTCATATAAATAATGTTGCTAAATTACTCAGCAAATCTTGTCCCCTCCCCACCACAGTCCATCATACGCGTCGGCCCGTCCCCGTATCCTCCTTCTCCAGCTGCTAGGAGACAGGCTCCTGTGTGATGGTCTATTCATGTGCCGCCTTCCCTCGATGTGGGTCGAGTAGCTGGCGCAAGCACAAGGAGGTAACCTCGCATCGACGGCGCCGGGAGTCGTAGGGCGATGTCTCCTAGAAAGCCGTCGATGCGCTACGGTGCTGCTGGAGCAAGATAGAGAAGAACAGGATGGTGGTATACGCTTGGGCAGTGAGCGACGGGTCGGGGAGAAGCAGTTGTGGTGAGGGGTGGAGATCGAGAAGTTGAGGGGAAAGATAAATATCTAGCTAGTCAAAGCGGTGTGGCTGGTCCATGTGTTGAAGGATGTTGCTTCTTGGAGCCTAATTTTTATTTCTAAAAACAATAAACTGGGTGCGAGACAGAGGCTAGACGAAAAGAGAATAGTTCATGAACACTTCAAAGCGGTGGCCACCTGAATAAATACGTGCCGTTCTAACATAAATCACTTAGGGGAATAAAGGAAGAAAGGAACTAAAAAAAGGCTAATTTGAGCTATGATTTTTTAAATTAGTTTTGGTGTCATCCTAGCATGAAAATTAGTACAAACCTAGTCGAAGGGTATATTTTCTTTGATATGTAAAATTCACATTAAAAAAACTGTTTGTATTTTTATTTCTAGAAATACTCTTCATAGGAAAATATTTTTGGACAGATAATTATGATTCGTATATATACATCCGTGCATAATATGTACTGAAATCTCTAAAAGGGAGGAGGGACCAGAACGAATGAGGGGGAATTTGTGGTGCATAGCAAGCCCCACGTCTAATATTTTAATAGCCTCTAGTGGTAATTAGTAGAAAAAGTAAAAGAGAAAAAAGAAACAACAGGTTGACACGTGTCAGCCCATGGGAAGCTCACGCTCAACACTTGAATTGAATGTGAGGGAGCCCTGCTTAGTGGCTTTAATACTCTTATTATATATGCCTCGTCCCTTTGCATTGAAAAAATGAAAAGGAAAGGAAAGAATTGCATGGGGACCAGGACACATGCCAGCTACGGTTAAGTCACCTGGCTTAAGTGAAAGAATCATAATTAGAGAAGGGCCTAAAATTGAAAACAAACTAAGAGCACGTGGGGAGAGGTGTTGGCGTCGACGACGGGCGAGAGAGCAAGAGCTAGTTGAGATAGAGGTAAAACCGTAAAAGTGGCTGGTCAATGTTTACATGCTCGGTGGGGTTCTGACTGAGTTGATCAGGTTAGGCACGGTCGAATCCACGTTGATGGCCACGTCAACAATGACACATGAGATCCGTGGATGAGAAACAGTGTCAAGGCATGATCAAAGAGCAACTTGCCTCAAGCAATCCATCAGAATTGTGATGGACTCTATCCTCTCCTTTTTGAATGGTTAGAGAGATTGTGGTATCCTCATCCCATCATGGTCCAAATCCTGATGCTCGCATTTATTTCTGGATTTATTTCAGGATTTCCGGCGATGCGTATTCAGTGAAAGGAGACGTTCCTGTCGACGACGAGGTGCATACGGTGACTTCGTAAATTTCAAGATGATATGCCAGCTCAGTCTTTCGAAGGTGCTCATAGGGGCAGGGTGTGCGTGTGTGTTCATAGGGTGAGTGTATGTGCGTGTATATGAACGCTTGCATCTGTATTATGTTCAAAATAAAATCTTACAAATAAAAGAAAAAAGAAAAGAAAGAAAAATAAAACTCCCGTCTCTCTCCCTCCGTCGAATCGCCGTCCTCTCCCCCCCCCCCACACCCGGACAGCATGGGAATTTGATTATTTGCCACCCCTTATTTGGGACATTGTATTTTGCCACTAGTCATTTTGTATTTAATCTGATGACACTTTTTATCTGGGTCTTTGATATTTTGCCCTCTCTCACATGGGTCCCACAAAAAAGGACTAATTTTCCCTTCGTCGCGATTGACCAAGAGGAACAGACGAGTTCGGTCGTTCTCATCCCCTCCCCCCGTCTCTCACAAGCAGAGGCAAC
>LR738714.1:696131632-696195592 GCA_902687465.1 Secale cereale | reverse complement strand
GTGCCAGTACAAATTCGTCCACTACTTATGGCATTTTTACATTCTCCCTATTAGTCTCTCTGATCATGTCTTTTCTTTTGCAAGAAGCTCCAACCACATTAAACAGAAGAGAGATCATGTAAAAAAATCTGCAATATCTTCATTCTTCTTTGAAATCGCTACGATAACCAATTGGAGTTGGTGAGCAAAACAATGCACGTAATATGCTGATCTATTCTCTTCCAGAATTTTAGCTTTCAAACCATTGAACTCACCCCTCATATTGCTCGCCCCGTCATAGCATTGCCCTCTAACTTGTTTGAAGCTTAATCCAATATCAACAAACAATTTCTCAAGGGCTGACTTGAGACACGTTGCCGATGTTTCCTTCACATGTACTACCCCAACTAGTCGTTCTCGGATTAACCCAAGCTTATCAACATACCTCAACACAACGGCCATTTGTTCTTTGTCTGACACATCGGAAGCCTCATCAATCAACAAACTTAAAACATCACCACCAATTTCTTCAAGAATAGAATTCAATGTTATCTGTAACAAACAAGATAAAATATATTTTTGGGTGCTCGGAGAGATAAATCATATGAAATAAATAAAGAATAGCGATGCTAGTAAGTAGCAATTTACCTTTGCAAAATAATTTGCAAGTTCCTTTTGAATATCTGGAGACACCCATTTGCAATTTTTGGGGGCATTCTTAAGAACTACATTCCTCACATCCTCATTCTGATTTGCTAATGTTTGTACCAACTCTCGAAAATTCCCTTTATTTTTGGATTCCTCTGATTCATCATTGCCACGGAAAGCTAAACCTTGATGTAACAAGTATCTAACTGATTCGACGGAAGTATTCAACCGAATACGATTTTGCCTTTTTGTGATATCAGTTTGCTTGTTGAGGGCAACTTTAATGGACTGATCTTGATTCATCAAGGCATCACATCTTTTAGCAGCTACATTGTGATAGCTATTAACCTCACCCACATGAGTATCCAATATGTATTTCTTATTCCAACTATTGAAACCATTGACAACAAATGCATCATTCCCACCTTGACCCTCGATGCAATCTCTGAACAAATAGCAACATTGGCAAAATGCCTTATGCACTTTATCACTGTACTCTAGCCAATGATAATCTTTAAACCATTCTGGCTTGAATCTTCTTTCAAATCCTCCGATGGTCTTCTGCGGATATATAAAGCCTTCTTGTGGACTATAAGGTCCTCTAGTTAAATATATTCTTCTGATCTCATCTTGCTTCTTTGGATTCTTAGTGTACTGTGATATTCTTTTTCGATTGGCCGGATCAAAAGGAAGTTCATCCAAATTAATATTTGCTGTAGTAGTAGTACCAATATTTGATGCGTGATCTTGCCTCAGTCTAACTGGCCTTGAAGTCTCTCCCAGATCAGTCTCTGGTGCTGTTCGTTTCAGCAGATATCTGTCCATATCGTTCTAGCCCTAGCCTCCTAGATGCAGCAAAAAAATATAAATGCAAATTTAGTAATTAGCCATCAGAGAGACTGGGTTGTTAGTGCGTGAGACCAAGAGAAACTGAGAAAGAGATTGGCGTACCTGCGTGAGAATTGCCTACGAGGAGGGCAAGTGCCAAGTGGGCAACCAACACTCGGGTCTCGGGAGATTAAGGATTATACGGCGGCGGCGGCGGCCGGCCGATCAACATCACCCTTGAAGATTAGGGATCGCCGCTGTTCATCGCCGTTGCAAATTGGGGATTAGGGATTGGGAGTTGGGGTGAGGAAAAGATTAGGCGAAGGCGATGAGACGGAGAGGCGACCTGAAGATGGCGGAAGAGACGAAGAGGCGACCTGGGCTGTTTACATCTACAGAAGTTGGAGACCAAACGTCCAAGGCGTATGTGTGTTACGGTGTGTAAACCTAAGCCACAGTATTATGCATTGGGCCTTCAGCCTTGGCCCTTGTGCGCTGTGTGGAGCTGTACGCCACATTCTTTTTTTACCTTTTACTAGAATTTACAGATGTTATGGGCTGAGACTATGAATAATTGGACATTATCTACTGGGCTGGGGTCAACTAATATTTTGGGCTGGGGTCAAATGCAGTTTTGATGGACATAGTTAGCTTAAACTACCCGAAGCCATTGGGGTCAATTGACCCCAGCGTCCATACTGCAGCTTCGTCCCTGGCCATGGTTTGCCTCATGCGTAATTTTTTTTCTTGCGAATCTCAAGAAAAATCATATATTATGAACTTCGATATGAATGCGTTGCGGCTGTCTAGCTACTTATATACGCAAGTTATCTTTGTATGTCTCATTATATCCAGTTCCTATTTATGATTATGCATGATGACTGTTGCAATTGTGTGGCTTGCTGTTAGCCTATCCAGGTTGAAACTACAGAGCAGGGCAAGGACTAAACTGAACTTCCTTCTGAAAATGTATTTCGCACATCTTTTCTGTTGAAAAGATATAAAATTCCATGGTTCAGTCACGTGACAAGTCACAAGATCAATAACTAGAGCAATTTTTCAGGTACCGTCGATCGCGACTTATCTCCATAAGGGCGCTCATAACCAACACCTAAACTAAAGATGAGCTATAAAACAGACAATCTATGTAACAAGTGATGAATGATGCGTGCTCGAGCATATTCCAACTGATTTAACCTCCTGACGGACAATTAGCACGACGTGGCGGTGCTCACGAGCACGTGAGATCACTAGAAGAACGAAACCAGTAGCCAGAAGCCGGAGAAAGAAGACGCAGCTTGCAACAATCATGTAAAGAACGCCAGAGTGACTGAAAGCTTGAACTGACTGCAAGCCAGCCGTGAGTATTCCACGCAGAAGTTCATATCATTCATGAAGAAAATCTTCAAGCTGGCAGAGGCACAAATTGAGGCTGTTTGGTTGCCAGCCTTATCTTGCCATGCCGAAGGTGCGGCGCGCCACAGCTTCCTAGGCAGCTGTTTGGTTGCTGACGAAGGTTAGGCGGGCCACAGACGCAAGTGTCTTTTGCAGTAGAATTTTTCGCCACAAGTATGGCGTTGGTTTTGACCACCACACTCTTTGCCGTGCCACAGGTGTGGCTAAACAAGTGTGGCATTTTGTGTTTTCAACCAAACAGCCTAAAAATCCCGAGAACATGAGAATCGCCACGACATGGAATCACTCAAATAGACCATTGCAAGCTCAACGTTCCAAGAACTGCTCGAGTGAAAATATGAATACAATTTTCAAACGATCCCGGGGGCGGAGAAAAACCTAGCGCTCACGTCGCCTCCAGGGGGCGGCTCGGGCACCCTAGCCGCCGTCACCTTCAGGCCCTCCCTCCCCCTCTTCTCCGCCGCCGCTGGAGAAGGTCAGCGAGCGAAGCTCGCCTGGCGGATGGCGGACGGTGGGCCTTCCTCCTCTCCTCGCGAGGGGATCCTCTGGCCGAAACATGATGGCGAACCTGGTCGCCCGGCGTGGAGGCGGAGTGGGTGCGATGGGACGGCGGCCCAATCGGATTCCGGCGACGGTTGTGCCTCCACAGCTGCAGGGGCAGCGTGGGGCCGGCCATGGCGGCTGGCGGCTGCGGATCTGGGCCCCCACCCCAGATCGGTTCCCCTCCAGATGGTGTGGGCTCGGGCGCCGGCCTGGCGGCCCTGAGCGGCGGTGGGCGCGCACCGAGGTTGCCTCCACTCACCGACATGGTTGGGGGTGGCCAGAGGTGTGTGTGTGTGTGTGTGTGTGTGAGGCCGGCATCGTTCGGAGTCAGATCTAATGTGCGCGGCGGTGGGAATCTGGCAGGCGGCGACCGGCTGTGAATCCCGGTAGCGTCATCTCTCACTCGATCTGCTTCGGTTTGTGCTAGTTCCAATACTTGTCTGGTGCTGTCTAGACGGATCTGGCGGGTGGGCATGGATCCGAGGGAAACTCCAGGACGGCGTGGCGGCCGCACCAAAGTCGACGCCCTCGGCGCTGATTCCCTTCCTGGGGGCTTCGTTATGGATCCTACGCCCCCACCACTGCCATAAGCGCCGGCGAAAGCCTATGTTCCTCTGTTTGGGCGACGATGGCACTTTGGTGTTGAAGGAAATATGCTCTAGAGGCAATAATAAAGTTGTTATTTATATTTCCTTATATATCATGATAAATGTCCTTTATTCATGCTAGAATTGTATTAACCGTAAACTTGATACATATGTGAATATATAGACAAATAGAGTGTCCCTAGTATGCCTCTACTACACTAGCTCCTTAATCAAAGATGATTGTGTTTCCTAACCATAGACATGTGTTGTCATTTGATCAACGGGATCATATCATTAGGTGAATGATGTGATGGACAAGACCCATTCGTTAGCTTAGCACTACGATCGTTTAGTTTTACTGCTATTGCTTTCTTCATGACTTATACATGTTCCTTTGATTATGAGATTATGCAACTCCCGAATACTGTAGGAACATCTTGTGTGCTATCAAACGACACAACGTAACTGGATGATTATAAATATGCTCTAAAGATGTTTTCGAAAGTGTTTGTGGTGTTGGCATAGATCAAGATTAAGATTTGTCTCTCCGAGTGTCGGAGAGGTATCTCTGGGCCCTCTCGGTAATACACATCATAATAAGCCTTGCAAGCAAATGACCAATTTTTTTCGAAACGGAGGCAAATATTGCCTCATCTATTAATTAAGCAGAAGAGAATTGCCCAGTTAATTACGGAAAACTGGGCAAAAACCGGAAAAACAAGGGCCAAACCCACTCTTATAGACTGAAATACACAGGGCAAAGCCCACCCTAATTGACGACATGTCGACCTGCGGCCATACAACGCAACTTCGACTCTGACGGAGAACTCAGAAGAACGAAACTAGGCACGGCTGGCGCCATGGAATATCGTTGAAAGGGCCGCCTGCAGCCATTCATCGTACACCACAAGGCCCCGCCGCCGCAGCTTCGACTCCACAGCAACAAACAAAACCGAGGCAATACCGTGGACACATCGGAGAAGAGCCAACTATCGCAACCATTGCCACGTCGCCGACATCACTCCCACCATCATCGTTGCCACAAAAGTCTGGTCGCCACAGTGATTCTCTCGGGGCCGTCGCCCCGACATCCACCGCTCCATCACGCCCAGCGCAATCAACTGGCACCGCCTTCCGGGGTCGCCGCCCCGACATACCACCACTCTCCTTGAGCAGCAACGCCGCACGACCCAGCTGCCCGCAGCCCACGCTACTCAGGGTAACTGCTCGCAGACCACGAACATCGCACCACATCCGGGGCCGCCGCCCCGACGTAAAGTCAGACTGCCCCCTCTGGAGCGCATCGACCGGACCGACAAGCTTGCCACCCAAGTGGCCCAAGATTGCCACCCAAGCAAATGACCAATGAGTTAGTCACGAGATGATGTATTACAAAACGAGTAAAGAGACTTGCCGGTAACGAGATTGAACTAGGTATAATGACACCGACGATCGAATCTCGGGCAAGTAACATACCGATGACAAAGGGAACAACGTATGTTGTTATGCGGTTTGACCGATAAAGATCTTCGTAGAATATCTAGGAGCCAATATGAGCATTCCGGTTCTGCTATTGGTTATTGACCGGAGATATGTCTCGGTCATGTCTACATAGTTCTCGAACCCGTAGAGTCTGCACGCTTAACGTTCGATGACGATTTGTATTATGAGTTATGTGTTTTTGATAACCGAAGTTTGTTCGGAGTCCCGGATGAGATCACGGACATGACGAAGAGTCTCGAAATGGTCGAGACATATAGAATGATATATTGGACGATATTATTCGGACACCGGATGAGTTCCGGGGATCACCGGATAAATATCGGAGTGCCGAAAGGGTTATCAGAATCACCGGGGAAGTAATGGGCCTTATTGGACTTTAGGGGGGGGAGAGAGAAAGGCAGCCAAGGGCTGGCCGCGCGCCCCCCATGGGCCTAGTCCGAATTGGACTATGGGGGCGGCGCCCCCTCCTTCCTTCTCTTCTCCCTTCTTTCCTTCTTCTCCTAGTTGGACTAGGAAAGGGGGTTCCTACTCCTAGTAGGAGTAGGATTGCCCCTTGGGCACGCCCTATAGGGGTCGGCCGGCCTCCCCCCTTGCTCCTTTATATACGAGGGCAGGAGGACACCCTAGAACACACAAGTAAGCAGTTCCAGAGACCACCAGTAATGAAACCAAAGACCCGTTTCTTGCACCATACATGACATTGCAAAATTAATATATCCAATGGCAGGAGCAGAGTTCAGAGATTGGCAAAAATGGTGCCAACATATAGCCGGCGTTGTAGGTGCCCTAAGAACGGCATGCAATGATCTTAGAGAGATAACAAAACCATCGATCATCTTGGACTACTACAAAGGAAAACAGAGGAGGGCAGACGTTGTAGTTCATTTCGAGTTTAAAATGTATCCCCTGAAACATAAGAGGGTTTCACTTTCCCACGTACAAAACTAAATGACTAGTGAGTGCTAAATAGATACACTTGACCTCCGTCTACCGGGTTAGAAAACTGACTTTTGTTTTAAGAAAAAAAAAACACTTGATATCCAGGATCTTTTCTTTTTTGAGGAAAACGCTGCCTTTTATTAACTAAGCGGCCTCGGCCGCGACAATGTCACGAATACAAAGCGGGGAAATAGAAAACCAAGTCTTACACAACTTATTCGTGCAGCTGTTCCTAGCTAGAGTATGCGCCGCACGATTCGCGGTGCGTCTAGCCCATGTCACCCTAAACTCATCCAGGGAGGAGAGGACCTCCTTTATCTCCTCGATGCACTGTTTAAGATATCTTCCGATATGCCGATAAATCGACGGATTTATCGTTTACCATTGTCTGACCGATAAGATAAATCGGCTGATAAATCAGCCGATATGGCGATAAATCGGCTGATATGTTGATAAACTGGCCGATTTACCCCTTATCATGGGTCGACCGAGAAGTTCCCGATAAGCGATATCCCCAACATTGCCTCGATGAGAGGTCCGTGCCGTGATCGATCCAGTCGTTCGCTCCTCTGACCTTGCACTGCCCCCTTGGTTGTCCATTTCCAAAACAATCCTCCGGGCTCCTATCTCGATTGCTAACTGGATCCCTTGCCGGCAAGCCAACAGCTCCACGTGCTCCCGACTGATGATGGTTGGAAAAAAATGGCATGTGCCTCCCACGAACACGCCATGATGATCGCGTACGACCGCACCTCCGCCCCCCGAACCATCCACCATCGTTGTTGCACCATCGACGTTGACCTTCAACCAGCCTTGGTCAGGAGTTCACCACTGCTCCGTTGGCTTCCCTCCCTGTGTGGTTACCGGCAGAGTGTGGGCATTAACCCATTCCTCTAGCAGTCTCCAGACACGATCGACCAAGGATCGGTTGGAACCGCCAGTCCCTCGCAGCCGCTCTCCTCTCTCTCTCTGTTGTCGTGGCTCGAACCAACGAGGAAGAAAGGGAGGAGGAGGATGAACACAAGGTTTTTCCAGCGCACGAACGCTGCCGCCGTATGCACGGCTTGTATTCCACGAGCTCGAACTCGACACCCGGAGCCACACCATTACACGGGTCTTAAAACCATGGACGTGCCGGGCACGCACCCACGTCCCAGCCCACATCGAGCACCCGTCCAGCCCGCTCCTACCGCGCCCTCCCCGACATGCACGTACACGTTTGGGCGCGGCGAGCCCGCGATGGACCAGCTCAACGCACTCCCCCCGCGCGCTAACGGCTACTCCACTACTCAAGCACGCCCATGCAGCACCATAATGCACACACGAACACCTACGCCGCGGTCTCGGCGAGCCCGACGCGCCCAGCTCGCGCCCATACACGCACTGGTCGTGTCCGGTTCGTCGCCGCGACTTATTGCCCAACATACGCGCCCTAAGCCGCGGCTCAGAAGAGTCCGGCATCCTCGACGTCGCCGTCCGCCAGCAGAGCTCGCACGTCCGCCGGCGCCTTCCGTAGTTGAGGGCAATCACGCTTGAAGTGACCCCGCTCATCACACTTGTAGCACCGCCCTCGTATGTTGCCACCGAAGCCCGAAGCCTGGCTGCGTGCGCCTGTTTGACAAGAAAAATAATTAAAACAACGATATGAATCGTGTTATTATCTCTCTACGCGCCAGGGGAAATAAATATGCGGGCATGCCAGTGTATGAAGTACACAAAGAAAACATAGGAAACTTGTACTTTATTAATCTCTCGTGGGAGAAAACAAATTACATGATCCCTTTACAAAAGCGCTCCATGGACTGCTAGCGCGGCCGATATGACTTGGGCGATTGTGAAGTTCTGGTTCACGGGGCCTCGGAAGGCTCCCGATTAATTACGTCCATGCGCCAAAGTCGCGGACCACCTCCGATTAAGCTGCTGCAATAGTCGTCGTCTTCAAGTCTCGTTTTGCATTCTCCATGCATGATGATGGTGGTGTGTGGGCAGCGGCAGAGCCCGTGTCCTCGTCGGTACACGCGCCGCTAGAGATGTGGCTCTGTGCTAGCCACGCCCGCCCTCATCGTCGCGCCTCATCGGTCTTGGAGGCGTTGATGTAGATGCTATCGGGGTTGAAGAGCATGGGTCCTGCTGAGCTTGGACTTGTTGACGACCTAGCGGCCTTGTCGGGGTATGCAAGGGGTATGCCTCGCGGGAGTAAGTTGTTTAGCAGACCGGCGTCGGTGTAAAACCGTCGCACGCTGACATCGGCATGGCCGGTGTGGTTGCCACCTCATCTCGGCTGTACGCCGAGTTTACGACGGTCCGCCAAGACAAAGCATGCCACCTCACATGGCCATAGAAAGGTGACATCTTAGAAGTCATATCGCCTTGGGCTGATGCCACACCAAGGGTGACCCGAACGCTGGCGACGCCATGGGCCTGTACACCCAATAACCTGTTCACCGAGATGGGTGCGCCTCACTTGATTGGGCGCCGAGTCTACGGCAGTCCATTTTGTCAAGGATGCTGTCTGGCATGCTCGTGACAGATGATGTTGTAGAGCTCACATCGCCTTGGGTGGGTGCTACATCGAAAGGGGACCTGTACACCGGCGACGTCGTGGACCTGCACGCCGGGACCTGTACACCAATGATCTGTGCACCATGATGGGTGCGTCTCACTTGATTGAACGCAAGTTTATGGCAGTCCATTTTGTCAAGGACGCCGCCCGGCGAACTTCTGGAGAGATGTTGTAGAGGTCTCGTCGCGTTGGGTGGGTGCTACACCGAAATGGGACCGGTACACCGGGGGACTTATTCACCATGGTGGGTGTGCCTTCATAGGTGGGACTAGCCTCGGGCTGCATGGTCGCGAGCTCCGGCTCCGCCACGTCATCTCCTCCAGGAAGCAAGACACTAGACCCGTGCACCCTGATCGGAACGCCATGGACATTGGCATCGGAGAGACCTGTTCGTCATAGACTTGTCTCGGGCTACGTCGTCACGAGCTCCGGCTCCGCCACGTCATCTCCTCCAGGAAGCAAGACACTAGACCAGTGCACCCTGATCGGAACGCCATGGACCTGTGCATCGGAGAGACCTGCTCGTCATAGACTTGTCTCGGGCTACGTCGTCGCGAGCTCCGGTTCCGTTTCACGTCACTTCCGGGAAGCAAGAAATCAAATATGTGCACCGCGATCGGAACGACATGGTCCTGTGCACGGGTAACCTGCACATCGTGACCTGTTCGCCAGAGACATGTAGACCGCCATGGTAGAGCACCGGGGCTGGCAGTTGGGCTGCGTCGTTGGCGAGCTCCGGCTGCTCCCAAGTCATCTCCAGCCAAGAACATGACACCTGAAAATGAAGGGCTTGGTGTGGACAAACTCCGGCGGTGTCGATGCAGTTTTTTTTTCCGATGAAGTCGTCTCCGGCAGCGGAGACGGGATCACACGAGTGTCGTCTCCAGTGACCGCCACGCACTCTCCGCGTAGGGCATGCATGCTAGAGAGAAGGAGACAGAAGAAAATATATGTATTAGATCAAAATCTCACCCTCCGGGAACGTGAGCTTGGTGTCCATGTCGCTGGCGCCGGTGTTCTCGCCCGGCTGCGTTGGCCCGTCGATGCGATCTGGTCTTCTACCGTCTGCGTGGCCGCGTAGATGTGTGGGTTGTGTTATCGGCTGCGTGCGTGAGATCTGCTGTGTGCGGCCGCCGGCTGCGTGAGTGTGTTGTCTTCTGCTTGGGTCGAATTGATGGATAGATGTGTTGACACGGACGTGCGTGCCTCCTCCTCCTTGAGTTTCGCCTGATGGATGAATGTATGCCACCATCTTCAAGACCTCTCGAGGGTGCCTCCTCCCCAGGTTTTGCTCCTTGACTATGTGTTTCCTCCCCTGACACACAAGAGAGATAGATGAATGTATTTATTTTAGTTAACCTCGGAGATGGTACTCCATGTTGTATCTCGACACACGCTCATCCGCGCTGTCGTTCTCCTTGTCACCGGCGCAGCCGCCGGACAGGCAAGTGTGCGTGTGTGTGCGCGAGGGCGCCGGCGCCAGGCACGGCCTCGAGTCTTGACGTGGCGGCGAGCGCGTCATTCGCCGTGGTTGCCCTTCGGCCCCTCAAGGCTTATCTGCATCTGCATGTCGACGCTGCCGCCATCGGGCGGGTCTTCTCTTCGTGCGTCCGCCCCGATCTCGTCGATGCTGCCGCGAGGGCGCATCTCCTCTTCGTCTTCTGTCCCTTCTTCAATCTCTCCGTATGTGTCTCTGCTGGGTGCTTCTCGACGCCGCCGATTCCGGTGCGTCTGCTGGCTCTCCCTCTGAAATAATAGATGAAAAGAGAGAAGAAACAGTGAGAAGATTGATTGTGATGCAGATGGATGCTTATGTTGATTGTTGATGTAGCGTGTGGCGAGAAGGCTTCGCCGGGCTCGCCGGTGGACGGCCGTCGGCGTCGGCATCGTCTGCGGCCTACAAGTGCACCGAGGCCCAGCGCGTGGTCCGTCGACGGGTTCCGGCGGCCTCCATCGTCGCGTGTGGTCGCTGCCTCTGTGTGGGCGCTTTCGTCTCGTTGTTCCTCGTCATGAGCGCGTGTGTGAGGCGCCGTTGCCCGCCCCCAAGGGCTCACGCATCTCCTCATGGATGATTAGATCAGATTTATTAGGTCGCATGACGTGTAGGCATAAATAATCAATGCTCCACTGCGAACCTTTTTTGTTTCATAAAAAATTGAGCATTTTGATTGCGGTCATATACATACTTGTGTGTACATATTAATGCCATATTTGATACTTAACAAATACATATTTTCGACAAAATCACGTCGAACAGCGCCGTCGTCGTCGTCCTGCGCTCCTCCCTGACGACGTTCCGCACTTGCCACTACGCCGCCGTATACAGCAGCGCGCCATCAGCACGCTCGTCGCCCGCCTGCCCGTGCTGCCGATCGTCAAACGCCTTCAGCCGCCCCAGTGCGTCCTCGAACGGGATCGTCGTGATGTCGCAAAACTGCTCGATCCCAGCCACCGCCGTGTACAGGCGGTCCGGAACTGAATCAAGCAGTTTCTTCACGAATGTGGCGTCCTCCACCGTCGAGCCGAGCCCCGCGAACCGAGACACCATCTCTCCGAGCTTGCCGGCGAAGTCGTCCAGGGTGTCGCCGTCCGCCATGCGCAGGAGCTCAAACTCTCCACGCAGAGTGCCCAGCGGAGCCGCCCGCACGCGATCAGCTCCGACATACCTGGCCTTGAGGCTCGCTCATGCCGCCGCCGCCGTTTTCTTCTATGCCACCTGCCGCAGCAAGTTTTCTGCGAGCGCGCCCAGCAGGTACACCCTCGCCGGCTTGTCCTTCTTGGCGAACACGGCTGCCGCCGCGTCCTCCGGCACGACCACCGCCTCCCACAGCCCGGCCGCGTCGAGGTTCGCCTCGACCTTGATGGCCCACGCCGTGTAGCTGTTGCCGGTGAGCTGCCGCACAGACTGCGGCAGCGATCCGCCCGCACCGCCGGTGTACGGGACGATCGACATCGCCGACGCGCCCTGACCTTCACGTGGCTCTGATGCCAATTGTTGGAACCGCCAGTCCCTCGCAGCCGCTCTCCTCTCTCTCTCTCTGTTGTCGTGGCTCGAACCAACGAGGAAGAAAGGGAGGAGGAGGATGAACACGAGGTTTTTCCAGCGCACGAACGTTGCCGCCGCACGCACGGCTTGTATTCCACAAGCTCGAACTCAACACCCGTAGCCACACCATTACACGAGGTCTTATACCAGGGACGCACCGGGCACGCACCCAGGTCCCAGCCCACGTCGAGCACCCGTCCAGCCCGCTCCTACCGCGCCCTCCCCGACATGCACGCACACGTCCGGGCACGGCGAGCCCGCGATGGACCAGCTCAACGCACTCCCCCGCACGCCAACGGCTACTCCACTACTCACGCACGCGGTACTGACCCGCACGGACATGTCCGTGCAGCACCACAACACACACACACACACACACCTACGCCGCGGTCCCGGCGAGCCCGGCTCGTCCAGCTCGCGCCCGTACACGCGCTGGTCGTGTCCGGTTCGTCGCCGCGGCTTATTGACCAAGAGGATCAAGCTTCTTCTACATGCCTCCCATCACGAGTATCATTTCTAGCCAGCCACAAGTGATATAAAAGCATGGCCATGACACCTTTGTTAGCTGCTGAAGCTTTTCCAAACCAATTCAACATCCATCTTCTCAAGTCTTGTGACGTGTGAACATCAGCCGGCAAGGCAAAGGCCTCGTCTCCTCCATATGAATTAACTAGCGCCCACACATGACGAGTACTAGTGGTTAGGGCGCGCCCGTGGCGCGCCGCGTGAGCGGAAGCTCGGCGGTGCCAGGTGGGATAGCCCCCATTTCATTTCCCTGTTTGGGACATGTTTGACGTAAGTGCATGCAAGGGCTTTTTACAACGCAAAAGGCTTGTTCGACGCCTCGTCATCCTCAATCTTAATCTCCTCAAAGAGCCAGTACCACAACGCGTCATTGCCGATGGTGTAGCGGCTTTGCACGGACGCAAGCACAGACCGGTTCTCATCAAGCCCATCAGCAGCATGTGGGTGGCGCCGCTGCAACAGAGCTCGATGGCTCGTTCCCCGTAGGTGGCGGAGTCCAAGCTCACCGCTGAGCAATGATAGCAAGATGCTCCATCATGTCATTGTATTGCAGCCACGAGACTTTGCTATTGTAGAGCTGCTGCTCATTCGTGCCATCGTCGAGGCTCTCCAGGCTATACTCACTCTGCTAGCCATCGTAGTAGTCCTCGACTCAACCCATGTTCCTCTCGCGGGCATCGCAGAAGTTGACCACCATCCTTTCCCATCAAACACCCATTCTGTACCAAAAGAAATGCATTTATGTGAAAGAGAAGAAGGGAGGCTTGTCAAATAGTATGACCTACTAATACAATCTGAATACAAACATGACTGAGCCAATCATGCCCTTATTTAATATGAGACAAAGTGAGACTACAGAATAGAAAAGATTAATGTCACACAAGCATGACCTTATTTAACAGTTTAACACGCAGCCATGGTATGAATGCAACGACAACTAAGATCTGAGAGGTTGATGCAAATATGGAATTCAAACACCAAAGGCTAGTTGGATACCGCAAGCCAAACATATGAATTTTGTAGTCTTTAGAATATGACAGGAAATAGTAGTAAAACTGCAGGTGTGGTAATTAGCCATGTTACCGTTGTTAATGAATGAAAATTTTATCCTGAACCACTTGATCATCTGAAACTTGTTTGCTGCTCAAATGGTTCAGCCGCATCACTCCATGTAGGCCATCCAAGCATCATCAAGATTCAAGAGTATGTTAAGGTACATTTAACTATCTACATGTGATGATTAGCGCAAGAAGCATATTTTGCCTATAATGCACTATTAAAAAGGGCAAGTATTGATATTCACCAATGAATTAGGATAGCCAATTGGCTGGAAAAACATTAGAAGTCTGTAACTGAAGGACAGAAGCTAAACAAAAACGAAGGCTTTACATAGAAAAAAAAAAGTATAGGTGTTAGGTGCAACTAACATCCCACTCTCCTATATGATCCTTAACTATTCTAAGAAGTTAACGATAAAAGTATTGTCCAACTAAAAGTAGCCAAATGGAGCTTGATCCTGGTCATGATGCAGCCAATAGCAATGCTAGTAACAGTTAACTTCCTTGAAATCACATAAAAACATCGGCGTAATAATCCTAGATGTGAATCTGAACCATTAAAACAAAAGGATCAAAGACTGGGAGATATAAGCAAACCAATGATGCAAATCTACTAAGGATAGAAGGAACAAATATGTGAAATGCTACATAAGATGGTAATGAGTACACATACCTTGGACTCCTCTGCGGAGAAAAGTGAGCAAAGCAGTCTTTAAAGCTCATTAACTTTGGCCTGGAAGCATCAGATGGAAGTGTCGAAGATATATAATTGTTAGAACATAAATTGTTAACAAAGACATGTTTAGATACATCCAATAGTACCAAGGGAAGTACATCTCAGTGCTCTCATCAGACCTCTCCTCCACCGCCTTGGAATGGCCCATCCTCCGCGATCTCTCATAGGTAGCAATGTCGATGGGTACCATCTGCAAATTGAAAACAAAGTCATGCCTTATGGAGTCCTGAACGACTACACTCTTTTCCAAAACGCCCGCTGCAGAGGCACAACCACCTAGCCCACGACATCAACGCACATGCAGATCAGTGATCACTTTATTGTACTTAAGAATATTTTAACTATTTCATATCACTGAAGTTCCACAAAACATAGAATTGCATTGATTATCAGCCAAGCAAAGTGTTATAAGTAACGCTGCTATATGATTCATCGTAATAGTAAGTTCAGTATTGTGTCAAATTTAGAGAACACGTGTCCAAATACCAACGTGTTTCCCTATATAACCAGTTTCCGAGCTTTCGAGGTCATGATCAAATTATGTGTTGGAGAATTCTGAATTCTCTAACTTGTTCCTAATAAATAATACTTATCTAACTAATTAGGGGGGTTCTACTATGATTCTTGGAGCAACAAATTGGTTCAAATATCTTGCACAAGCTACCATTACACCTAGTTGGCTAGCACAAAAAAGGGAGTGTTGCATAGATGTCTCACCAGATTGAAGTCATTTCACTACCAGGCACCTTCTCATAAAGCGATTTATAAAATATTCTCAAAGGATCCCTCTATTAAAAAAAGTAAAATAATTATTACTCATATGAAAGGAATCAGAACATATCAAAAAGGGAAATGTCATAATGGTTAATCTTCAGGAAGGGGAGCATGTTTCTGCCCTGGCAATTCTTACACCTTTCTCTCTTTGGCCACATCATCCTTCTTTTCATCTTTCTTGATACCAACCCACATCTTTATTTTCTTTTGCTTCTTCAAGAAATCAAGAAAATAATTTAGCAACTAAACAACACAACATAAATCACAATAATGGCATACCTTTGTATCATATTCATCTTTTCGTTTTTTAATCCAGGAGAAGACGGGAACTACCACATGAGCAGACTCTCGGATCAATTAAATAATTGTTGTTCTTTGCAAAACGAAAACTAAAGCACATAAATGCATGATATAACATCAGCAGGATCTACACGTAAAACTTTTATACTGCATATTCTCTTGGCATGTAGAAGTAATATTAAAAAACGATAAGATAAGGTAAAGAAAAATGGCAGTAAAAGAAATAGCTAGCTAGCAAATAATTACATTTTTATGACAAGATAAATATAGATGGATAATAGTGTGTCCATCTATATTCCATTATGCCAACCTGGATTTGCATATATGTCATATAGTTACCAATATCACTTTTTCTTCAACAAATAAATATGGTCATCTAACTGTAAGGATTGATAGTCCACCACAAGTATAAATCTTACTATCTCGTAAGATATTTTCAGTCCTTGTGAAAGGAACCAAGCCATTTGCAGTTGACTGTATGGAATGATCTGAAGCAATGTCCGAACGCCTATCCCCCATGCTAAATGATGCCCAGTTTATGCTAAAGGTTGGTCAGTATTTGGCATTATATGCCCAGCAAAACCATCAAATACGTTTTCAGCTGCAGCATGACTGTAGAACTCTACAAATCCATATCCTTCTGATTGTCCGTTTGCTTATTACTCCCTCCGTCCCATAATATAAGAACGTTTTTGACATTAGTATAGTGTGAAAAACGTTCTTATATTATGGGACAGAGGGAGTACAAATTACCTTGATCGCGACAACATACATCATATTCATACGTATTAGTACAAGTCTGATCTTGGATAATAAGAACTGTAAATTGCATAAGAAGACACATTGCAATGCAGTCTATGTTCCTCAACTGACTGGACAATTCAAAATTACAATTGTCAAGACACAGGCCGGCGAAACAGCCCAGTACAACGTTCGGTTTAAGGCTGAGTCTATGTTCCTCAACTGACTGGATAATTCAAAATTTAAATTGTCAAGACACAGGCCGGCGAAACAGCCCAGTACAACGTTCGGTTTAAGGCTGCTAAAAACAATGAGCTTTTTTGTTCTCCTATAAACCCCATGTCTGATCAAGTCTTTGTCCATTGTTCTGGAGGTGACAATGCCGCGCCACGTTTTGGCTGCTACAAAATGATGAAAATGGAAGTGCAGCCAAGAGAGACAGTACATGAAACTGGAGCTTACAGAGGAATCATTTGCAAGTTCAGCTTGATGGCATTTTAATATGTCAGCAGACACAAAAAGGGAATAGCAAAAGGTGAAACGCTCATTTTTGTAGTAAAATAGATGAATATTCAGAGCTCAGTTCTTCACTACTGAGATGATTCAGCGATCTATGTACCTAGACACTGAAACTACATAACAGAAGAGAAAAGTGAACACAGATTCAGAGTACCAGGCGTTATTTCTCTCTGTAGCAGTGTTTGTGTACCAAAAAAGATCTAAAGATAGCTAACTAACCCTTGTTTGGAGATGATACAGAGCAGAACTATTAGCCAGACAACATGAAAAAAACTACAAAGAAATATAGATGCAGGCCAGAGGCCACCAAGCTAATCTGCATCCATTGACAGAAAAAGTAAGGCTAAAACCTCACATCACAAAATTGCAAGAGAGGCTAACCATGGCTGAAACCTATTGATCAGCTTTTTCCTTTGATCTGAGATTGGAGCATTGTGTTACCTGGATTCGACACGGCACACAAATCAATATGTATGTCACCAGCCTACTGCAGCCCTACAAACCAATCACATACAATATAAATTCCAAATCTTTTTAGTAATGGTATAATGCAGTTTGAACACCAAGATTATATTCTAAAGTAGGCGCACAACTCAATATCTAAACTTTTTTTGAAAAAAAAATCCCTCTATTTCTCTGTCTTTTTCACTAACAACAAATCCCCAATCAACATACAAAGCTGAATATCTCAAAGATCCACATCCTAATTGCATAAATGTTTAATTTGCGCACAACAAATCACACATACTTGTTGAATCAGTGTGACCTATCTGCGTCACATAGAAGGGGGGAAATGGGATTGATTTGTCGAAGGTACCGTGCTCACTTTTGTCCTCCTCACGACGATGCGACGCCATGGGGACAATCACCTCCTTCCTGGATCTCCCTGTCAAGGGGTAGAAAGAAACCAGCATACAGGAATTAAGACAATGTGAATCGACATCCTGAGCTATGAAAATTAAATATTGTAACATAACTAGAATAACCAATCAAGAAATATTTTAGCTTTGGTGGTTCAAATGGATATTGCCTTATTAATTGTCTCAAGTTCCTTCTTGCAATTTTCAGTAAACAGTCTAAACAATTCTATGAAGAATCCATCTATAATATGGCAAATTTGTATACAGAAACAAGTTCAGAGTCACTTTTTTGCAAATGAACTACACCCTATCAATATTCTGTTGGATAATTAGGCATATTTTCCATGATTAATTCCAGCATATTAAACATGACGACAGCAGCTACTAACATGTGAAACTCCAATACAGTAGATGTACTAATCAACATGCAGAATAGCAGCAACAGATCGCTAAACACGTACACACTAAACATGTTTAGACAACGAACAAAGACACTGCGCACGTACCGAGCGTTTGCAGATGAAGCAGCGGTGCCCGTTGTGGCGATGTTGTTGATGACGACGTTGGTGATGATCGGTCGAAGACGGCGTCGGTGGCGAACCGCCGCAGCAGCAGGTAGATGAGCCGTGGTGGAAGCAGCGAGCAGTCACGCGAGGCGCTTCCCAAAAACCTAATTCGCCCTCTACCGTACAGGATCACAAGAGCGAGTGGTTCCGGAGACCTGCTCTCCCGTTCATCGGTGCACGCCGGCGCTCGGGATGGAGTAGACTACGGTGGCGGCGCAAGGAACGAGAGTGGCAAAACCCTAGATTGGTTTCGGTGGTTTGCGTCGCAGGCAGTGCACACCTTATATAGTGCGGCTCAGGAAAACCCTAACGGAGGCGAACGTGGGCCGAGTACACGTCGCGCACGTTTGGGTCGGTTACAGTAGCCCACGATCCGGGAGCGACCCGAATTGGCTAACTGTTGACACGTGTGTCACGTTTTTCCTGCACAGCAAAAATAAGCTCGGCTCGGCGAGATTCCCGCAACCCGCGGCGCGGCGCGGCGCGTCGTGACGAGACGGGCGGGCGGTGCGTGCGAGCGGCGACGTCGTCGTCGGAGGAGGAGTGCGCGAGAGGCTCTCCTGTTCTCACTCACTTACAAGTGGTAGAACACTCCACCTTATAAGGTGGTGTACATCTCCTCCAACTTCCATGGTGGGACTAAACTTTAGCTCCCACTCACCACTACACTAGCAAGTGAGCTGCCACAAACATGGGCCCATTTGAGATTTCAGAATTTGCTTATTGGGCTGCCCAAATAATGGGCCCAATTCTAACAATCCCCCACCAGATCTCAAATGCCCATTTAGAGTTTTGCCAATCCTCGCTACTTGTTTATATACCAGTGTTTCAGCAGAGACTGTTAAGTTGAACTTCCGCCTAGAGCTTTAAGCTACATCTGCCAGCAACTTGAACAATGGACTACGCCTTGAATTGCAAGCTTGTGCCAACAGACTTCGCTCAAAGTCATAACCAGTACCTGGCTGCCAGTAGCCTACCCCGCGGGTGGAGCATATGCGTCGTACTCCCTGGTCTCTTCATGAGTTTACTAGAGATCACCCAAATCTCATAGACTGCGACGTTTGACAGTCGGACTCATATAGGTGTGTTCTTTCAAGAATGCTCTGTAGGACAGCATTTTTGCTATGAATAGCCAACATGAACACATTAAGGCAATATTGCCAACCTGCCTTCCAGCACTTGAGAGTTCTGCATCTTCACTAGAGAGGGTCTCACATAGAACTCTCCTCAGTTAAACCAATAGCTTGTTCTTCCCAGGTCCTAATTCACGGGATCTCCGATCACATAGGTTGGGTTACCACTATGGTGTAACATCCACGGGTCTCATACCCATCTCTCTCGATGCACCTTCTATCACATTACGCGATAGTCCCTTCGTAAAGGGGTCTGCCAGGTTTCTGTCTGTCTGAATATATGTGACAGTTATCACTCCGGAGTTTCTCATTTTCCTGACAGACTTGAGACGTCTCTTAATGTGTTTTGATGACTTCGCATTATCCTTAGTACTGTTCACTTTGGCAATTACCGTTTGGTTGTCACAGTTCATAAGGATCGCCGGTAATGGTTTTTGAACCACCGGCAAGTCCATCAAAAGCTCACGCAGCCATTCCGCCTCAACAGTGGTTGTATCTAAAGCAGTAAGTTCTGCTTCCATGGTTGACCTCGTCAATATGGTTTGTTTACAAGACCTCCATGACACTATGCCACCTCCAAGAAGAAATGCATATCCACTTGTGGCATAGAGCTCATCAACATCTGAGATCCAGTTGGCATCACAGTATCCCTCGAGCACAGCAGGGTGCCCTGAATAGTGTATCCCATAGCTCATTGTACCATTGAGATAACGCATGACCCTTTCAAGTGCATGCCAATGATCAGTACCCGGGTTAGACATGAACCTACTCAACTTGCTCACAGCAAAAGAGATATCAGGTCGTGTCGCGCTCGCAAGGTACATGAGCGAACCGATCACTTGAGAGTATCTCAGTTGATCTCTCGGTCCTTTCTTATTCTTTCGCAGTGTCACGCTGGGATCGTAAGGCGTTGGAGAGGGCTTGCTGTCTATAAAGCCAAACTGGCTCAAGACCTTCTCAACATAGTGTGATTGCGTTAACGTAATCCCACTCTCATCCTTAATCAGCTTAATGTTCAGAATCACATCAGCTTCTCCCAGATCTTTCATATCAAAGCAACTTGATAGAAAAGACTTGACTTCAGTTATCACACTCATACTTGTACCAAAAATCAGTATGTCGTCAACATACAAGCACAGTATAATCGTATCGCCCCCACCATGGCGATAATAAACGCACCTATCAGCCTCATTAATGACAAAGCCCGCAGAAGTTAGAGTTATGTCAAACTTCTCATGCCATTGCTTAGGTGCTTGCTTCAGCCCATACAAAGATTTTAACAATTTGCACACCTTTCTCTCTTCACCCTTTACCACAAACCCATCAGGCTGATCCATATAGATTTCCTCTTCCAACTCTCCGTTAAGGAAAGCTGTCTTTACGTCCATTTGATGAACGATAAGACCATAAGAGGCAGCCAGGGAAAGTAGAACATGAATGGTGGTCAGTCTAGCAACAGGTGAATAGGTGTCAAAATAATCTTCGCCTTCTCGCTGAGTGTAGCCTTTGGCTACAAGCCGTGCCTTGTACTTTTCAATAGTACCATCAGGCCTTAGCTTCTTCTTAAACACCCACTTACAACCCACTGGTTTGCAACCATAGGGTCGTTCAGATAACTCCCAAGTTCCATTGGGAAGAATCGAGTCCATCTCACTATTGACAGCTTCTTTCCAGTCATCTGCATCAGGAGATGCAAATGCCTCTGCAATGGACGTGGGAGTATTATTCACAAGGTACACAATGAAATCATCACCAAAGGATTTTTCAACCCTCCGTCTCTTACTCCTCTTGGGAGCTTCATTGTCATCCTTCTCATGGATTTCCTCAACATGTGGTTGTTCAGAATAATCACCAGATGTACTGGATTCAGGAATGAGCTCAAAAGAAAATCTAGCCGGTCTATGCATATCTTTCATAGGAAACATATTCTCAAAAAATGTTGCATCACGAGATTCCATAATACTATCAACATGCATATCAGGTACCTCAGATTTAACCACTAAAAATCTATAGCCAATGCTACGCTGTGCATAGCCTAGAAAGACACAATCCACTGTCTTTGGTCCGAGTTTGCGTTTCTTGGGAATTGGAACGTTGACCTTAGCCAAACATCCCCAAGTGCGCAAATAAGAAAGTGATGGTTTTCTCCCAGCCCACTCCTCATAAGGGGTCTTATCTTTATTCTTGTTTGGAATTCTATTCAGGACATGACATGAAGTCAATAAAGCCTCCCCCCACCATGCCTTAGATAAACCAGCAGTGTCCAACATGGCATTCACCAAGTCGGTCAGCGCGTGGTTTTTCCTCTCAGCAACCCCGTTTGACTGGGGCGAGTAGGGAGGCGTCCTCTCGTGAATAATACCATGTTCCTCACATAAATCATCAAATACTTTGGGAAAATACTCTCCACCACGATCCGACCTAAGACGTTTGATCTTTCTCTCTAATTGATTTTCAACTTCAGCCTTATAGATTTTAAAGTAGTCTAATGCCTCATCTTTAGTTTGCAACAGATAAACATAGCAGAATCTAGTAGCATCATCAATTAACGTCATGAAATATCTCTTTCCACCTTTTGTCAACACACCATTCATCTCACACAGATCAGAATGTATGAGTTCTAGAGGTGCCAAGTTTCTCTCCTCGGCTGCCTTGTGAGGCTTCCGAGGTTGCTTTGATTGCACACAACTATGGCACTTAGAACCTTTGGCAATAGTGAAATTCGGAATTAAACTCATACTGGAAAGCCGAGACAGTAAACCAAAATTAACATGACATAAACGAGAGTGTCAAACACTAGCATCCGAATCAACATTGTCACAAATATGGTATACTGACTTATTACAAAACTCAGAAAGTGATAAGCGGAACAAGCCTCCGCACTCATAGCCTTTACCAATAAATTGTCCAAATCTCGACACAACTACTTTATTGGACTCAAATACTACTTTAAACCCATCTCTGCAGAGTTGGGAGCCACTAACGAGATTCTTGTTTATAGTAGGGACATGCTGCACGTTCCTCAGCTGCACGATCTTTCCCGAAGTAAACTTCAGATCTACCGTGCCAACACCATGAACAGTAGCATGCGAACCGTTCCCCATTATGACGGGAGAATCTCGGACGACCTGATAAGAAGTGAACATAGAGATGTCAGCACACACATGAACATTAGCACCCGTATCAATCAACCAACTTGGAGATTGAAAAGCTGAAAACACAAACGGTAAATTACCGTACCCATCAGCACCGCTAGCGGTCACGACGTTGACATTCTTCTTCCGGTCTGTACGGTCTGGGCAGTCCTTGGAAAAGTGGCCGACTACTCCACAGGTGTAACACCCTAGTCTGGCCAGCTTGTTCGGCTTCTTCTTCTTCTTGAAGGAAGTAGTATTGACAGGCACATTTGTCGGAGGCTTGTAGTTCCCTTTCTTGCTGTTGTTGTTGTTCTTGTAGTGTGAGTTTTTCTGCACCATGTTGGCGCTAGACTGACCCTCAACACCTCTCTCATGAGCGTCCTTAGCCCGAGCTTTCTCCTCAACATCAAGAGACGCTATCAGGTTTTCAACCGATATCTCCTGTCTCTTATGTTTGAGCGTTGTGGCGAAGTTCCTCCACGAAGAAGGCAACTTTGCAATTATGCACCCAGCCACAAACTTGTCAGGTAGGACGCACTTGAGTAGTTCAAGCTCCTTTGCAATGACCTGTATTTCATGAGCCTGTTCGACTACGCCACGGTTGTTCACCATCTTGTAGTCGTTAAAGCTCTCCATGACATACAATTCACTGCCTGCATCGGTTGCACCGAATTTAGCATCTAGTGTATCCCAGAGCTCTTTGGCGTCAGTTATGTGCATATACACATCTCGTAGACGTCCCTCAAGAACACTCAGAACACAGCCTCTGAAGGCAGTAGTGGCATCCTTGAACTTAGTCTGATCTTCCTCAGACATAGCTCCTTCAGGTTTGCCCTTACTGACCTCCCAGATCTTTAGGGCCTCAAGCCAGAGTTGGCACTGAATCTGCCACCTCTTGAAGTTCACCCCAGTAAACTTATCCGGTTTCATCGCATCGGTAAATCCAGCCATTGATAAACTAGGAAATTGCCTACAATTAGGTTTTTGGAATGTTGGATAATTAGGCATATTTTCCATGATTAATTCCAGCATATTAAACATGACGACATCAGCTACTAACATGTGAAACTCCAATACAGTAGATGTACTAATCAACATGCAGAATAGCAGCAACAGATCGCTAAACACGTACACACTAAACATGTTTAGACAACGAACAAAGACACTGCGCACGTACCGAGCGTTTGCAGATGAAGCAGCGGTGCCCGTTGTGGCAATGTTGTTGATGACGACGTTGGTGATGATCGGTCGAAGACGGCGTCGGTGGCGAACCGCCGCAGCAGCAGGTAGACGAGCCGTGGTGGAAGCAGCGAGCAGTCGCGCGAGGCGCTTCCCAAAAACCTAATTCGCCCTCTCCCGTACAGGATCACAAGAGCGAGTGGTTCCGGAGACCTGCTCTCCCGTTCACCGGTGCACGCCGGCGCTCGGGATGGAGTAGACTACGGTGGCGGCGCAAGGAACGAGAGTGGCAAAACCCTAGATTGGTTTCGGTGGTTTGCATCGCAGGCAGTGCACACCTTATATAGTGCGGCTCAGGAAAACCCTAACGGAGGCGAACGTGGGCCGAGTCCACGTCGCGCACGTTTGGGTCGGTTACAGTAGCCCACGATCCGGGAGCGACCCGCTCGGCGAGATTCCCGCAACCCGCGGCGCGTCGTGACGAGACGGGCGGTGCGTGCGTGCGTGCGAGCGGCGGCGTCGTCGGAGGAGGAGTGCGCGAGAGGCTCTCCTGTTCTCACTCACTTACAAGTGGTAGAACACTCCACCTTATAAGGTGGTGTACATCTTCTCCAACTTCCATGGTGGGACTAAACTTTAGCTCCCACTCACCACTACACTAGCAAGTGGGCTGCCACAAACATGGGCCCATTTGAGATTTCAGAATTTGCTTATTGGGCTGCCCAAATAATGGGCCCAATTCTAACATATTCTTCACCCCAAAATAATACCCATACAATCTCACACAGATGCCTATGTGTGTTAGAATCTTTGACTCCAAACACACGCATGACCTCAAATAAACCGTACCCCACCTTCACTTGACCCTAAAATAAGCTTTGGAGCGTAGATCACTAAAATATTTTGATGAAAGATACTACCTAAATTTCTGTGAACATCTAACAACAGAAAATAATTACTAATCAGCAGAAATAGAAATTGAGACTCACTTCACACCCGATGAAAGCAACAGCAGAGTCAGATTATGCGGGTGATGAGGAGGGCCATGGCCTACCGCGAGAGCGGAGACACCCACAACCACAGCGACCACCGCCGCCCATACCATAGGGCGCGGCCGACGAGAAGGATGACTTTGTCACATGATGTAAAGTGGGTTTGTTCACTAATTTCAGACATATTGCATATGGCAATGGGGGCTTACTTGAATGTGAATCAATGCAAACATATAACAGAATGGAAATGTTATAACAGAGTATCTCCGCTGGATGATTTTGGATCATCACTCACTCTGCGACTCCGTAGACTGCACCTCGGACCTTCCGTCACGATGTCGCTTCCGTCTTGCTAGCAAAGGCAGCAGCCAAAAGAGAAAACTCAATCACGACAACATAATTTGAAATTTATGCATTACGTCACATTACACGGAGGAAACAAGGAGCAGAGTATGTCTAACAATGTGTGTTTTGAACGTTTAACTGATTTTTTGTTGGCATTTCCTTATCTCATTCAAAACCAGAACGCTATGGAGTTATATCCCAGGCTAGGGGTACCTTGAGTCTGAGCTTGAGCTCGTTAAATTCGGCGTCTGACATGATGGGGTTGCCAGCGATGTAGGCCATGGAGGCTTCCAGCAGCCTTTGCTCATCATCGCCTGAAAACACAAGGAAAATGGACAGAGGTTTGAATCAAACACCACGAGCTACAACTGGAAATTCAGTTTGCCAGGGTGGCCTACTTAGCATGATGATGTTGCTCCCTTCCCACTTGTGCTCCTCCTTGAGGTTGTCGAACTCCTCGTTGGACATGATGGCCTTCTGGTCGTAGTAAAAGGACTGCACAAGAATAGCACATGTTGAGGAGAAGCAGAGAGAGATACATGTCAGAAGAACAGAGCAGTCGACCGAAACATGAAGAACTTCAATAAGTTGTATTGTACGTACCTACAGGGCTCTGAGGAACAACTGCTCCATCTTCCCGATGGTCCTCTGCACGTCTTGAACTGGTCCCCATGCCGCTCCACCTTATCCCCCTACTGGTTAGCACTCCTTTAGTAAACCCATGGAAAACACATAGAGGAAAAGGTTCACAGAAATCACCCAGTCCAAAGGGAGCAAACAGTACATGCCTTGTTCTAGTGCCTTTAAACGTAATATTTCCAGGGATACTATGTAATTCGACAACAATCATGAAAAGAATACGGATCGAATTACATCTGAACGACTGAATACAACATCAACATCTTCAAGGCAAGGCTTACATCTCCATATTGCACAGGACCAGATGCAGGAACATTTCAACAAACATATAGTGGGCATGAGTGTAGGAATCCATGGGATGCAGAGAGGGAAAGAGTGAGCGTACCTATGGTGGTGAAGATGTAGCAGATGGTAGCCGCGCCAGCGATTGGGAGCAGGAGGAGGGAGACCGACACCCTTGCCCTCGTCCAGTCGCCGAACCCCATCATCCAGCTCCTCGCAGCCGCCACGAGCATGGGGAGAGAATGAGAGAGGAGAAGGATGGAGCGGGGGAGGCGGCGACAGAGGAGAACTTGGTCAGGCCCCCAGGAGGCCCTCGAGCTCGAGCTGCTTCGGATTCATCTCCTCCCCTTGCCGTAGCCGTCACCGGTGCGTCCTCAAGCTGAAGCAACGATGTGGGTGTGAGATTTGAGCCTGCAACCGATCCAGACCAGCTCCTCGATCTGGGGCGAGTGGGAGGGGAGGAGGTCGCCATTGGTGGGGAGAAGACGAGGAGATAAAAGAAGGGGCTGGGGGCATCAGCTATGGGGGAGGATGCCAGTGGTGACGACGGCTGTGGGGTGGACGGTGGTGAGTGGTGGCGGCGGCAGGCGAGGGGAGATGTAGAGGAATCAGGGCGACGGAGGGGGAAGTGGATCCTCTGACATACAAGAGGGAAGTCAGGGTGCTACAGTACCATCCTTGAGTAAAATAGAGGAGGTAAGTTAGAGACCTGTGGCACTGCTCAGGAATTACCGTAGATTGCAAATCACTGTACACAAATTACTGTTGTAAATTGTTGTATTAGAGCATTGTTTATAGAACTTCAGAGAAGGAAAGTCAGGTTACTGTAACTCTTCTGACTTCCCTTAGCAAGTCAGAGGATCCACTTCCGACGGAGGGGGGCTGGGCGATCCCTTTCTCTTTGTGCCAATCCTCTCGTCATTTTTTGCCCAATCGCTGCGCACAGTACGTGACGACGTGGCATAGCCGAACGAGCGCCCCTTCTGTGTAGCTGAATGTTTTTAAATACAATAAGCTACGAGACAATGGCGCACTCTCGCTGTGTCCACGTCGGCAGCAAGAGACAATTGATGCACTATGTAGTCGAATGTGTATTGTCCAGGAAGAAGCAAAATGTGGCCCACGTTTTCTCGTTGCAGAGAGTAAGAGGGAGTCGCCTCAAGCCCCACCCCTTCTCCTTTCTCTCCCACGCAACATCCCCTTTCCTCATTTTTCCTTCCCAGTTGCTGCCGCTGCCGCCGCCCCGCCCCGCCCCTCGACCCATCCCAGTTCCTCCGACATCGGCTACAGGAGAAGGCACCTTTCTCATATCCACTTCTCACCCCAAACCTTATCGTCTTCGCGTTCCACTCGTCCTCGATGATGGTTGTAGAGGAACGGCGGGGAAGGAGATGGTGTGGCTGTCAGCGGGAGACAGAGCAGGTTGCTGCCAGCGGGAGAGGCGCCCTCCGGTGAGCGTGGGCACTTCTTCCAGGCCCGCTACTTCGTCGAGGATGACGAGATCAACCTCTACAAGACATGGCTCCAGATACATGGTCGACACAAACTCATAAATCCCACCCTTTTAGATTTCTCCGATTTTGTTGCATACATTTTGTTTTGTTTTCATCCGTTCGTCTCAAAGTGCACCATCAATCGAAGAGATCCTCGGACGGCCTCTTCTTGTTTTGGTAAGGAGCCTGCTCAGCTTAATTGCTTGGGTGGATCATTCTACTACCAACAACTGTTTATTGCTCAGAACGTTATGGGATTAACAGAGCTGAAACTACAGTAGGGTTCGTAGCTGATACTTCTTTGTTGTCCTGCTGTAGGTAAAGCAATAATGCCAAGGCGCTGCTTTGTCGTGGCCGGCGGACTTACTTGGGTTGATGGGGTTGAAGAAGAGCTCCTGGAGCTACAAAAGTACGAATTCTCGTTACTATTACGCTGTGCTTAAGCTTCTATTGTCGCTTCTTTTATCATGTCGTCAGGATTTAGTAATAGTCGTAGCCATTGGTCTGGAGCTAGATTCTGAATTTCCTCTGACCTTAGATTTCACACTTATGGTGCTCATCTTCGTGTGACATCTAGAGTACGTTGCTCTGGAGCTCTAAGTTAGTATACAATTAACCCTATGTTTCTTATTTGATGACTCTGTAAACACCCTTACTCATTTGAAGGACACAAGAGCAAAGTTCACAGAAGTTAAAGAAGAGGCCACCTTTGAGGCATGGAAAGGTCTATCCCAACTTTCTGTACCAGAGCACATTCCAAGACCTTATGTGGGTGCAAACATACTGCAAGAACTACCCGCTGGCACCAAATACACAATACCGAAGACCTTATTTGGTGACTAAACTTGGTGACAACCTCCTCGTCTCCCTTCTCTGCATGTATCCCTATCTCTGTTCTTAGGAGACATGTTGAAGAGTGTATTCCTCTCGTTGCTTTGCAGGACATTTCTTGGTGACTTTACAATATTCAGCTTGAAGCCCTTAAATTCCCAGTCGTTGTGTTCTTATTGTTTTGGTGTAACACTTCATGTAACTATTGAATGCTGAATTCATTACTTCAAGAGTATGTGTGGCCTCTCTCCCTCTATCTGATTCTATATCATGCATGTGTTTAAATTTCCATAATCTCCTTGTATTTGAGTGTCATTTATTTAGCTCCTTCAAATTTGTAGTGCAACTTACTAAATATATGTCCATGTGTTACCAAAGATAGAAAAAATAAACTAGAATGAGCGGCTGCCAACTTAGCACCGCACATCTTCCTCTCAGGAGGCGCCACAAGGTTTCGCGGTGGCCAGATTCGGAGTCGGAGGACGGCAGCTCGCTTTGCCCAGAGTAGGAAGAGCGCAGGGACGACGGCGTCCAATCCTCCATCCGGTCGACGTGGATTAGCATGGTGTAATCCGCGGTGGCCAGCGGGGGAGCCATGCGCCTGTCGGGAGGCGAGAACCCCTCCATCTCCTTCACCCGGCCCACACCGCGCGACAGTACTCCTAGTGTGTGCTTGGTGGGGATGTTGGCGACGTCATTGGTCCAGACCTAGCAGGCAAAGGTTTTGGTGTGTCCGCGCTTGTGCGTCCGGCTGTCGAGGCGGTCGACGCGCACCCGCTTGCCCAGGATCTGCTCCGCCCCCTCCACCGACCAATATTGCATGGGGACCTTCTCGATAACGACTCGAACAGGAAGCTGAAGTGTATCGAAGACGGCGTGGTCGTGCTTGTGCCACGGCGCAATGTTGAAGGTGGCGCCGTCGACCCAAACGGAGCCCCTCCGGACGAGTTTGACTTGGTGCGCCGGCTGGCTGAAGATGACGAGGTAGTGCTCTGGATGGTGGGTCGTGACACGCAGCATGTGCTCGGGGACGGTGAGCTGCGCCTCTATTGCCCTCCCTACCGCCATGGGGGACGTGGTGTTCACCCCGTCGGCGACGCGCAGGGTGACGGCGTGGTTGCGCAGGAAGAAGACGGCTTGGTCCACCGCTGGAGAGGAGACGGTCACCGAGCGGCTCTCCCTGGGACGGCGCGTAGGGTCGACGTGGCGAATCATGGCCGGGGTCGGAGCAGGCATGCCTAAAGCCACGGGCGGAGGGAAGCGAAGCCGAGCGAGTAGGGACGTTGGAGGGGGTACCGGGCCGAGCCGGTTGCGAGCACTACCACCTCTACCCTGGTTGTGTGGATTTTGGGGGCACTGCTTGGCAACGTGTCCGGGCAGCTCGCAGATGATGCAGTGGATCGGATCATGGCAGTCGGCACGGCGGTGGTGCTTGCTCAGACATCGAAAGCAGCGGCCACGGAATCGGCTTAAGAAGGCCTCGTGGGCAGGGTCAGCAATCAATCCTCTATAGTGGTCCGGCCGGTGCTCCCCAAGGCGCGCACCTTAGCCCATCGGATCGAAGGAGGGGCGCCGGTTCTTCTGGTGATTGACCTCGGTCCAGCCACTGTCCATACCAGAAGAGGCAATGGGGACGGCAGGGGATGGAGCAACTATGATGGATTTAAGGCGCAGGGCGAGGGGTGGTACCAGATCCGTCGAGCCAGAGGGCGCCGCGACGCTCTCGAGCGGCGTTTCCAGGACCCAGGACGGACCGGGGGAAGTAGAGGATTCCCCCGGAGCCAGTCCGAGGCAAGAGCCCGCCGCAGGAGAGGATGGGGGAGCATTCATGGCCATGAAGGCTTGGTTAGTGGCCTCCACGGCCGGAGCGACCAGCGGCGCGAGGGAGGGGAGTGGAGCTGTGGAGCTAGCTACTCGCGACGAACACAGCAAAGTGACCCGTGCCGGGGGTGTACTGTCATGACATTGTTATTCGTCTGTGTTAATGAGATGGAAATCTCAAGAGGGCATGGAGTTCAGTAATTGTTGAATTGAATCAATGGCGTTTTTAGTTTACTGTTATAACTGCACTGTGATCGGTGTATACAGCTAAAAGATCAGAATCTGTCGTTTAATTAAAATGATCAGAATCTGACGGTGTCGATAAAGCAAAAGGTTCATTTGTCACAAAACCAAACTGCTCGATCTTTATTAAAGCAACTTGCACACGTGATACGAGCTTAAAACAGGGATTAAACGCTCATCACAAAGTCGATCACGAAGTAAACAACACTGGTATATACTCACCGTAGTAGTAGATTTATCTTTCTCATATGATTTCATCAAATCAAATAGAGATATGTACTCACCGTAATAGCAGTAGATTAAACTTTCTCGTAAGGAAAGATTGGTTTATTTCGGATGTTTCTCGTGTTTGTTGAATTAGGCGTACTCTGCAGGGTGCGCGACCAGGTATGCCTCGACCATCTTGAACAGGTCAAGGTACCCCGCGGCGAGCGTCGCCTCGTCCTCCGCCGACAGCGCCCCGCCGCCGTCGAGCTTCTCGTACTCCACCCTGAGCTTCACCACACAAGCACCCTCCCCGGCCGCCTCGAGCTTCAGCTCCACCACCTGCGACTTGAGCTGGCCGCTCACCTTGCTGCCCTCCAGCACCTCCATCTTGATCACTCTGGCCGAGTTGTCGCGCGCCACCATGCGGCTCCTCGTCACGCCCGAGCCCACGAGCTCCGCCGCCGCCGGGCTGAGTGTCATGGTAGAGACGCTACCGGGTCCGCCGTCACCCTCGACGTCCACGGCATCGATGAAGCCCGCGCAGGCCTTGGGCAGGATGGTCGTGTCCTCGCCGGAGAAGGCCGCCTTCCACATCCGCTCCGTCGACACCGCCAGGGCGCACTCCTCGGCGATGACACCAGGGACGAAGCTGCAGTATGGACGCTGGGGTCAATTGACCCCAATGGCTTCGGGTAGTTTAAGCTAACTATGTCCATCAAAACTGCATTTGACCCCAGCCCAAAATATTAGTTGACCCCAGCCCAGTAGATAATGTCCAATTATTCATAGTCTCAGCCCATAACATCTGTAAATTCTAGTAAAAGGTAAAAAAAGAATGTGGCGTACAGCTCCACACAGCGCACAAGGGCCAAGGCTGAAGGCCCAATGCATAATACTGTGGCTTAGGTTTACACACCGTAACACACATACGCCTTGGACGTTTGGTCTCCAACTTCTGTAGATGTAAACAGCCCAGGTCGCCTCTTCGTCTCTTCCGCCATCTTCAGGTCGCCTCTCCGTCTCATCGCCTTCGCCTAATCTTTTCCTCACCCCAACTCCCAATCCCTAATCCCCAATTTGCAACGGCGATGAACAGCGGCGATCCCTAATCTTCAAGGGTGATGTTGATCGGCCGGCCGCCGCCGCCGCCGTATAATCCTTAATCTCCCGAGACCCGAGTGTTGGTTGCCCACTTGGCACTTGCCCTCCTCGTAGGCAATTCTCACGCAGGTACGCCAATCTCTTTCTCAGTTTCTCTTGGTCTCACGCACTAACAACCCAGTCTCTCTGATGGCTAATTACTAAATTTGCATTTATATTTTTTTGCTGCATCTAGGAGGCTAGGGCTAGAACGATATGGACAGATATCTGCTGAAACGAACAGCACCAGAGACTGATCTGGGAGAGACTTCAAGGCCAGTTAGACTGAGGCAAGATCACGCATCAAATATTGGTACTACTACTACAGCAAATATTAATTTGGATGAACTTCCTTTTGATCCGGCCAATCGAAAAAGAATATCACAGTACACTAAGAATCCAAAGAAGCAAGATGAGATCAGAAGAATATATTTAACTAGAGGACCTTATAGTCCACAAGAAGGCTTTATATATCCGCAGAAGACCATCGGAGGATTTGAAAGAAGATTCAAGCCAGAATGGTTTAAAGATTATCATTGGCTAGAGTACAGTGATAAAGTGCATAAGGCATTTTGCCAATGTTGCTATTTGTTCAGAGATTGCATCGAGGGTCAAGGTGGGAATGATGCATTTGTTGTCAATGGTTTCAATAGTTGGAATAAGAAATACATATTGGATACTCATGTGGGTGAGGTTAATAGCTATCACAATGTAGCTGCTAAAAGATGTGATGCCTTGATGAATCAAGATCAGTCCATTAAAGTTGCCCTCAACAAGCAAACTGATATCACAAAAAGGCAAAATCGTATTCGGTTGAATACTTCCGTCGAATCAGTTAGATACTTGTTACATCAAGGTTTAGCTTTCCGTGGCAATGATGAATCAGAGGAATCCAAAAATAAAGGGAATTTTCGAGAGTTGGTACAAACATTAGCAAATCAGAATGAGGATGTGAGGAATGTAGTTCTTAAGAATGCCCCCAAAAATTGCAAATGGGTGTCTCCAGATATTCAAAAGGAACTTGCAAATTATTTTGCAAAGGTAAATTGCTACTTACTAGCATCGCTATTCTTTATTTATTTCATATGATTTATCTCTCCGAGCACCCAAAAATATATTTTATCTTGTTTGTTACAGATAACATTGAATTCTATTCTTGAAGAAATTGGTGGTGATGTTTTAAGTTTGTTGATTGATGAGGCTTCCGATGTGTCAGACAAAGAACAAATGGCCGTTGTGTTGAGGTATGTTGATAAGCTTGGGTTAATCCGAGAACGACTAGTTGGGGTAGTACATGTGAAGGAAACATCGGCAACGTGTCTCAAGTCAGCCCTTGAGAAATTGTTTGTTGATATTGGATTAAGCTTCAAACAAGTTAGAGGGCAATGCTATGACGGGGCGAGCAATATGAGGGGTGAGTTCAATGGTTTGAAAGCTAAAATTCTGGAAGAGAATAGATCAGCATATTACGTGCATTGTTTTGCTCACCAACTCCAATTGGTTATCGTAGCGATTTCAAAGAAGAATGAAGATATTGCAGATTTTTTTACACGATCTCTCTTCTGTTTAATGTGGTTGGAGCTTCTTGCAAAAGAAAAGACATGATCAGAGAGACTAATAGGGAGAATGTAAAAATGCCATAAGTAGTGGACGAATTTGTACTGGCACAGGGTTGAATCAAGACCAGTCACTTCAAAGGGCGGGAGACACCCGTTGGGGTTCTCACTATAGAACCCTCTCAAGCTTAATTCAGTTGTTCCCATCAATTGTCAATGTCCTCAAGTATGTATCAAAAGAAGGCAAGAAAGATTCCAAGAAAAGTGAAGCACGTGGTCTTCTATCATATTTTGGAACCTTTGATTTTGTGTTCTATTTGCACATGATGTTCCATATATTAGGGAGTGCCAACACTCTGTCACAAGCATTGCAAAAAAAGGATCAAGATATCTTGAATGCAATGTCATGTGTGAAGTCAACAAGGAATGATCTACAACAACTAAGAGATAATGGGTGGGAATCACTTTTGGAGAAGGTATATTCATTCTGTGAAGAACATGACATTCCAAAACTAAACATGCATGATGAATATGTCAATCGACATAATACACGAAAAAGAACCAATATCACAAACCTGCATCATTATCTAATAGACTGTCTTAACACTGTTATTGATTGGCAACTTCGAGAGTTTGATGACAGATTCAATGAAGTAAATTCTGCATTGCTTATTCACATGGCTTCTTTCAACCCAAAAAACTCTTTCGCTGCTTTTAACTTGGAGAGTTTGTTGAAGCTAGCTGAGTTTTATCCTGAGGATTTTGATTCATCAAAATTGATGGATCTTGGACATGAACTTCGGATTTACATTGACAATGTCCGAGCAGACCAAAGATTTGCCAATTTGAATGGCATTGCGGATCTTGCTAAAAAGTTGGTGGACACTAAGAAGCATCTTGCTTTCCCTTTGATGTATCAACTTCTAAAGCTAGTGCTAATTTTGCCGGTGGCCACAGCGTCAGTGGAGAGATGCTTTTCAGCAATGAATATTGTGAAGAGTGTTTTACGCAACAAAATGGGTGACCAGTTCATGAGTGATTGCTTGATTTGCTATGTGGAGAAAGATATATTTTCTACCATTACGAATGACGCCATAATTGATCTATTTAAGAAGATGGGAGATCGAGAAGGCAAGTTATAAAATGTGAGTCTCACATCACTCTAACTTTTTGTTTATGCTATTTATTCTCTATATTATTTCTTACGCACCATTGTTATGAATATAATATATTACTTTTTTTCATCCTTTTCAGGAAGTTACAAATGAAATTGTTAGAAGTCATATTTTTTTGCTTATTTTTCCTAAATATGCAAACAAATGATTTTATGACTTCGCGGAACCAGTACTTGGTATGACAATCTTATTATTATGATACTAGTTATATCATTGGCTCATTGCATATTTTCGCTCTTCATGTCGCCCTTGGATATTATTTCTATTTGTGTTATACATATTTTTGGTTTTTCCTCTTTATATTGCTCTCAGCGTGAGTCACACCATAGCATGTGCTATAGTAGTCATTGGACATTGGTTGACCCCAATGACCATTTTTTCTAGCTTCGTCCCTGGATGACACAGCTGGCGACCATCTTGTTCTTGTCCGTGTCGATCACTTTCTCGCTGCACACTAGCGCTGCTGGCAAGTTGTTTCAAACTATTGAAGGAGTGAAGACCGGTGACGAGTGAGAGCAAGCAATGGGCTAATTTATATAGAGTAGGTGCAAACAAAAATTCACAGCAAGCAAAGGGATTCATAAAATAGCAGTTGATCAACTTGGACCGGGAGATCACATGGTTGGACTCTTGAAAGTTGAAACATTCAGGCTGCTATTTCTTTCCGCGGCTGTTCAATCTTCTTCCCATGTGTTTGTGTGCTGCTGACTATTCTCCAGCATACTATTCTTTTTGTTGACGTAGACTGGGGCCAGTATTAGGCTCAACATTGCATAGCTTACCAGACCAACCGGCGCATCGGGCAACTAACTAAGGATTCCTTTTCAAAAGAAAAAAAACTAACTAAGGATTACCCTTTGCGGGTCTCTTGCAAGGGTCACTTTTTTCTTTAGAAGCGTGCCAAGTGATGTGTCCGGTCGTCGCCACGTGTCGCATGCTGGTGCTTTTTCTAGGTTACAGATTTTTTTTATTTCTTGATACATGATTTTGGATTTTAGATATTTCTTTCGGCTTCTCAATTTCAGTCTGGATTACTGTAGGTTTTATAGGAAAAATAAAACATTTTCATGGACATGGGGTATTTGAGCTCGGGCTCAAAAGATACTTTCGCATTTTCATTAGCTTTTCTCCTCCGAAAACAACGCTTTCCCACAAAGAGGCACAACATATGCTTTTGTGAGAAGCATAGTTATACTTCTCAGAAAAAGGAAAAATACTACGTGTGCCTCCATGAGAAGCATTGTGCTTCTCGTGAAGGCATAGATTTTGTTCCGCGAGAAGCACAGACCATGCTTCCACGGTGATGTGGCCATGAGTAATCCTAGTGTTTTCAGTGATCATGAGCCTTTGCCACAAGTTAATGATTTAGAGGCCCGATATATGCACATGTCAAGTTACATGAAGCTTACAAACAAGGATGACGAGGAGCTAATTAATGTTGTATACAGGCGTGCTGATACAGGGCACACGATGGATGTAGGACAAGAGAAAAGGCATGCAGACGCTCACGACCATATGGGCGTTACTTCAGGACTTGACATGCATGCAGCCGTGGAAGAAACAAAGTCAAGAAAACATGAGATGGCAACCAGCTTATGCTATTGCGTTTTTTTTTCTAGAAGGAAGTATGAATTATGGCCATTTACATGGAAATATGAAAGGAATTGAAGGAAGGATTAAAGAAGGATTTATGTTCCTATTTTTGCCACGCAAGGAACATGTACAGGAAGGAGATGTATGTGGTCATCTATCTCTCGAGGACTTGAGGCGGGGTCCACCTACGGTGAAGATAAATCTATAGTCGATGATGTATGCTGCTGAGATGTAAAAGACAACTAATTATTAAATATAGTATACTGGCAGAAAGGTGATTGGGATGAACAACTTTTCATCAGTTGGGGAGCGCCCTTGGCGCGCCGCCTGAGCGGAAGCTCGGCGGTGCTAGGTAGGACATGCCCCTTCCAAGGTCTATCTTTTTACTAAGCAATGTGCTTTGAGTGACATTTTCAACAGATCAAATCAGCAGAAATGCAACTTTATCTAGAAGAGAATCACATTATAGGCATTAACAGGTGCATATGCTAAAGGCAAGTAGTATTACGATCTACTCCCTTCATCCCAAAATTCTTGTCTTACATTTGTCCAAATACGGATGTATCTAGTTACACTTTAGTGTTAGATACATTCGTATCTAGAAAAATCTAAGACAAGAATTTTGGGATGGAGGGAGTACTAATCATGTCAAAACAATATTGGTTCCAACTAAAGCAAGCTAACACAGAAAATTATGAACTTGATGGCTAACCATCAAGCAGCGGTAGGCACCCACGCTTCTAGTAAGGCAAAACAATGAAGCAACACATATGCATCAGCTACCAACTAATAACCCATCGCGGCCCCGTCTTGAATCTGAACACCGGCATGGCTGGCAGCACCGCCTTGTCGAGCCTCCCTCAGCTGGTCCTCTTGTCATCTCAGCCGCAGAGCCAGATCCATCTTGCATGGCGCCTAGGCACACCGCTGTAAACGTTGCCACGAGCTCTAGCGTCCCGCCGGAGTTACATCAGGTGCACCCTCCATCCATTGATATCGCTGCTGCCGACAACCTGATGTCGTTGTTCACTTGTTGTCTACCTATGTTAGTCATCATATTAATACCAAACAAGCAATGAAAAACGAAATCTTAAGCAAATTATTTCATGATAAATTCTAATGCATTGCACGAACAAACATCTGTATAAACAAAGTGGAAAGCAAGGACAAATTATGAGCTGAATGTGTGGGCAGGCACCATGATACTTATTTTGAAAGCAACGACAATAAGATTCTAAATAATGTGCACCCACACAAACAACACACTACTCTTTTCTGAAAAGAAAGCACTACTCACTGTTGCAAAATGACCACAAAATTGACAACCAAACCTTACACTGCAGCCGGAGTAGAGACAATTAAGGCAATGATGGAAGGGAAAAATTATTGATCATTGGTAACACGGTTGGTCAAAAGACTGCAATTTAGAGCAGTAGCAAAGCTTAGTTGTAGCCCAAAATGGCAGATCCATACTGATAGGGCTGCCTGACATGCAGCAACAGTACCATCAGGCATCATCTCCAGAGTCCTAACACCTTTAGAATTGTGTCTGCTGTGATAATAAACACAACAAAATGCTCATGAGTTGTAGTTTCTCAGATTCTGGAAAGCGGGCAAAAACTTGCAAGATATCTCGAGAAGAGTCGCTCCCATCATTTTCGCTGCATCATTACCTTTGCTAGAATCACCATCAACAGATATGCAGACCTGAAAGGTCTTATGATTGTCAAGATTATCACCCAACAAGTAGATTGCTGTAAATGGAAGAATATCAGGGTGCGAACATGAAGACATAGATCTACAATGTCGCCTGTTCATATTTCTTGATAACAATAGTATTACCCTATTTAATAAAACAAAGAGAAAAGGAACATGCTCTAGATAGTATAAAGCTAGCAGCAAGGTATACCCGGCTGGATCTAAGCAATCACACTGGATCGATGGACTAATGATGCATTTGTGATCTCAACTTGACTAACAAATAATCAGACATTATAATGTACAATGCAAAGATGACCATACAGTTTTCTGGAAGTATTAGCATACAAAAGCAAGAGTAAAAGACACATACGCTGCATTGAAGAAACTATATTCTGGAAATGTGTACGCATCATTGTTCATATCATTAAATCAAGTCCAAATGATAAGCCGGACTCACACGGTAAAGTGTTTACTTACCACGAGACCCCCGACCACTTCTTTGATGTTCTGAATTTCTAAGCCAACATTTTCACCCACTGCTCTTCTCATGACCAAGCAAAAGTGTTCAGGACATGTTAGTATAATTGACACTTATTGTGAGGAAGTGAAAAATCAAATTCATGGTGTAGCTGGAAAATGAGCCCTAAATTTAGTATTGGATAATTCAGTACCAGTGTGAAAATGAAAGCATTGGATACTAAACGAATCCTAAATTTAGTATCTGCAACCTGCAACATCTACAACTATTAATAGTTATCTAATATATCTTGGAATTCATTGAATATGAAGCAATAGAAAAGGATAAAACAAAGCCAGACCTTCATTGAATTGTTAGGAATTATGGTGCAGACTCAGACTGAAATTTTCTAACTGAAGTAACAAATCTCAACAAATGGCAAGCTGCGCTCAACCAATCAAACAAGTGTTTTCCTTAACTTGCAATGCCCAAGAAACAATACATGTATATGACACTCGCACGAAAGCAAAACTTTCCATCTTGAATCAAGATCAATCCTTGTTGACCATGAGGATATCACTCAACTTTGAACTATGTTTGACCCTCCTTGAGTGACATTCCATAGAAATTCCCATGTATCTTTGGCCATTTAAAAGAGACAAATAGTAACACAAACCTGCAAAAGAACCAGTGAACCTCCCTTGAGAACAGAGAAACAGGAAGCATGAGAGGCAAAACGAGAGGGAGAGGACTCAAAGAGAGGATCTTCTCATTGTCGCATCGACAACATACGCTCGAGCCACGTCTCACTGGAATCGGTCAAACCATACACCGATAAAGAAGAAACGATCAGCAACATATGTGAAAAGGTCCAATGCCTTGCAAAATTGTGGTAGCTACTTCAGTAGTGAACTATATGTTTTGGTTTCAGAGATAAATGCTAACTTCAGTTCCATGGGATGACTCTCAATGCCAAGTTCAGTACTCTCACAGAATTGAAGTCGGAGTATACAATATTTTCCAATGGATGTCCAAAATATTCATTTACTACAGTTTATATTGAAAAGTAAAACGAAAATTGAACAAATATTCAAGCGGAAACAGTTGTGGAACCTAAAGTTAATATACTGAAAAAGTATGATGTGATGTTGTACACTAACTGATTTCTCTGTTCATCTCCTTGCTTGTACATAGTATATATTCATAAATTAGATGGATGAAAAGAAAACATGTACATAATATTGGAAGCAGACAACAAAATCTACATGATTTCCCATTTATGTACTTTCTTCGCCTTCATCCATGCCACATCGCTACTGTAAGTTAATTATGCTTTAGCTAGCACTAACTCTTGTATGAGAATGATAATTAAATTATTTAGCTCATTCTTATGCAGTGCAATCTGCCATAACCAACAACATCAAAACGGAGGATATAACATTTTAGTACCAGGAGAACCTGTAGTGTGCCTTTTTTCTCCGATATGCATCGTACAGTGCGCTTCTCGTAGGCGCACTGTCTGAATGAAATATAGAACAGAGTACAGAAAATTATAGGAATGTCTGAATGTCCATTTCCTACACCAGCAAGTATTGGATATTTGAATAAAAATCAAGAAATTAAACTCATGGGAAAAATGTAGATCAAGTAGAGAGACTGGAGCGGGGATCATAAGGCGACGAACTGAAAACAACAACAAGGTGTCGTGATGCAGTTTCTGAGAAGAACACAAATGACCAAATTTCGACAATACATAAGCACCTGAAGTGAAAAGGATATAATTTGTATGAAGCTCAGTCTAAGATGTAGCTAAATTTGGTACATGCTTATGACTATGATGATACACAGAATCTCTTATTTATAAGGATGTTAGCTAATAAGAATAAGAGAAACATTATAAATTGAGTACACTGGAAAATCTGTAATGTGAAGTGCCGGTCATCGATTTGCACATCTGATCGCCGCCTTGTACTTATTGCTTAACTTGTTGCTGACGTACCTGCACACGAACCACCCAATCTATAAACTTCGAGACTGAGATAGCTAATCTGAAATTTATACAAATGGTACCTATGAGCTTGCATTGATACGATCGTGAAAATTATATTGCAAGGCACCAAAATGTTGTTGAATCAACCAAGTAATGACAACGTGAGTAAAAAATGTGTGTTTTCGTGATATTCTAGAAATATCCTTTTATCCAGATGTGACACAGTTCGCAAGATTGTAAGAATCATCACATAATCATGTAAGACGCTTCCCTAGATCCAGTTATGCAGAGGAACATGGAGGAGCACTAAGAAATAAATCTGGTCATTACAAAACTACGCACAAGAAAATCCAGTGTGAAATTAAGCAGCCAAAGTTTGAAAGGCTAGCAAACTTCTTTGCCCAGAATCATCTAAAACAAACCAACCAAATAGAATCTCACACAATTAGGCTACAGTCCAAGAGAAAGAGATAACCTCTCCTTCCTTGCGAGGTTTCAGATCCTCCATGTCGAGTTCTTCAGCCGCGTGTTCCTCTCCTGCGGAATCCGCAGTACAGTGGGAATCAAGGAGTTAAAATTCTGATGATTAAATGGCAAACCATCATCCAACACCTACAGGAGAGGGGAAGGGGGGAGTGGAGAAGGAAGTGTGGTAGGGGGCGCATCAACCTCGTCCGGGTGGAGCTCGTCCTTGTCGCCGCCTTGCCGTCAGGCCCGTGGGGAAGAGCAGCGTCACACCTGGGAGGGCGCCGGTTGTGGCGGCGGCTGCGGGGAGGGCGCCGGTGGTGGCGGCGCCAGCTGGGAGGGCGCCGGTGGTGGCTGCGGCGGCAGATGAGTGAAAGGGAGAGGGAAAGAATCGGGGTACGAGGACTGGGGCCGCTTCTCTTGTCACCGCTGGCCAATCTCTTTCTCTATTTCTTCGCGATGAAGTGATTTTCTTTTGTCTTCTAGTTAGTCCAACGTGGACATCGCCAGCGCTCGCCCTTGATGCGTAGCTGAATGTGTTTGATGTGCGCAGTTCCAGAACCTGTGCAGGGCTGACTCCTCCTTGCCGCAAATGGGACAGCAAACCCCGTGCTTTATCTTTCTTCTCTGCAGCTCCGTCCCTACGGCGAGGCCGTTCCATACGAGTCTCCATATATACATGTATTTTGGCCTTCGCTGGAGCGTTGGTGTCGCATAGTTTTTTTCGAAACGAAGACGAAATCTTTGCGTCATCTCATTAATAAAGAAAAAGAGTTACAGAAGTTAATGACGATGTCATTACTCCTCAACAAATGAAGCAAAAACCTACTCTCGTGGCATAATAGAGCCCAGGTGCCTAGCACCGGCGGTCACCCACAACTTGGCCTCGTTGTGGGCAGCTAACCATTATGTTTAGAGACCGAAGATGAGGATTCCGGCGCCCCATTAATGCGTCGTCTGATATCCATTGCCAAATGATATGCCGACCGGACGCTAAATATGCCGGATAATCCTCCCGCCCTGGCCGGCTGGCCCTCCGATCCGCACCTGCAAGACGTCCTGTACATCGCATGGTAGGAGAGTATGCTCAATCCCACGCCCGCCCAGAGTAATTGTGGAGGTCCGCCACCTTGCGTATGTTGGTCCTATTCTGAGCGCCCAGTGGCTGCCTCGAACCAGCTCCGGGGATATCCAGTTATCTACCCATGCATTAACAGTACGACCGTCACCAATACGCCACACTAACCATTCTCTTCCAAACAAGATGCTCTTCCATGTGTGTGACACATTCTTTGGACAGGTAGCGTTGAGGAAATCTGATCCTTAAAAATACCGTGCCTTCAACACTCGTGCGCACATCGAGTTAGAGCATCTCCAACAGGCGCCGATCGCGCCGCGCGCAAAAAACAAATATGCCGCGCGCGCATCGTCCGGTTTGGCGCGGCGTGCAGCGCTGGCTCCAGCAGCCGCATTAAAATGCAGCGCGCGCGCCGCTCCAGCAGCGCACCAAAATGCAGCGCGCGCGACTCGCACAAACAACATATACATTCGAAAACAGAAGCAAAAAATCAAAACAAACAAAAATAAATAGTTCAATTTCGTTTATTACAACTCAAAACAAACAGTTTATCGTTCAATACGACAAATAGTGCAATTAAACTCAACAAATAGTTCAACAATACAATAAACGAACGCACAAATCATGATGCTCTTTGTCGTCCATTTCATGCCCACCACTCCTCAATGAGATCCTTCTGAAGATCATTATGCGATGCGGGACGTCGAATGGCATGATAGGAGACAACAAAACGGGCCATCCTTTCAGCCCTCCGTCGCACTCGCACGGGATATCCCAGAGCTCATACTGAGAGTAGTCTACATCTTGGCCACGCTCATTCTCGATGATCATGTTGTGCATGATCACACACGCGTGCATTATGTACCAAAGCATCTTTTGATCCCAAAATCTAGCAGGTCCTCTCACAATAGCAAATTGGGCTTGCAAAATCCCAAAAGCTCTCTCCACATCTTTTCTAGCCGCCGCCTGAGCATTGTGGAAATCTAGATTTTTCTTACCTTCTGGCTTTTTCAACGGCTTGACAAAGGTTTGCCACTTTGGATAGATGCCATCCGCTAGATAATAGCCATAGTTGTATGTACGGCCATTTGCTACAAACTCCACGGGTGGCAACTCCCCATTTGCAATCTTATTCATCAGTGGTGACCGGTTGACAACATTGATGTCATTCAAAGATCCAGGCATTCCAAAGAATGCATGCCAAATCCAAGTCTCTTGATTGGCCACCGCTTTAAGGATTATAGTGGAACCCTTTTTTTGGCCGTGGAATTGCCCATGCCATGCCTTTGGACAATTCTTCCAAGTCCAATGCATGCAATCTATTGAGCCAAGCATGCCAGGAAAGCCGCGAGCTTTGTTCATCGCTAAAAGCCTTGCGACGTCTTCAGCGTTGGGAGATCTCAAATACTCCTCGCCAAACACTTGCACAATTCCAACTGCGAAGCGCTAGACACACATGATGGCTTGGCTCTCACCCATAGCCAAGTGATCATCAACTAGATCAGCCGGTATACCGTATGCCAACATACGCAAAGCGGCTGTCACCTTCTGAAAGGTGCTATGCACGAGCTCTCCGGCGGCATTCCTCCTTTGCTGAAAAAAGCGGTCATGGCTCACTAGTTTCTCTGCAATGCGCCTGAACAACTCGGTGCTCATCCTAAACCGGCGACGAAAATACGACTCGGGGTATGTGGGATTCTCCGCAAAATAATGCCTGATCAATCTGTTTTGGGCATCGATCCTATCCCTCCAAATTTTTTGCCGACCCATAACCGAACCACCGTGCTTCGGTTTTTTATTAATATGCATAGCTAGGATCATTGCAAGATCCTCCTCCTCTTCCATATCAAATTCTTCTTCGGAAGAATCATACGACGAACTCATCTACAATGTTGAATACCATGCTATAAATAGAAAACTCCAATCAACATGCACGAAATTAATGGCTTTTGAGCAATACATACCTTCTAGGCGTTTTGTCGAACACCTTGCGGGCGCCGAGCGGCAGCGAGCGCGCGGGCGCTGTTCGTCGGAGGACCAGCACGAGCGCGGGGCGGCGGGACTAGAGGGGGCCGAAGAAAGCGCGCGCTCGGCGGGGATAGGCCGGGGAAGCGCCAGAACGGTCGCCGGGTGGCGCGGTCGGCGGCGGCGGCGCAGCTGGATGGGGGTGGGAGGTGCGAGCGAGCGCGCGAGAGTCCAGCGCGCGGGAGCGGGCGCAGCAAATAAGCGGCGCGCGATTGCGTTTCGGCCCGCGCGCTAGACTACGTAGGCCGCGCGCGCTGTTTTCGCGCGCCCGCTGGAGCAACTATTCCGGTTGCGTGCGCGCTAAAACGGGGGATTTTGCGGCGCGGCGCTTGTTTGACGCACCTGTTGGAGATGCTCTTAGGGTTGGTGAGTATACGCCAGACCTGTTTAGCTAACAACGCCTGATTGAAAGCCTCAAAGTGACGGAAACCCATTCCCCCTTGCTCTCACTTTGGCACATTTTATCCCAACCGATCCAATGGACCTTGCGTTTACCATGATCTGCTCCCCACCAAAATTTAGAAGAGATAGTTGTCAGGTTCCGGCACTTTTTTTTTTGGCAAACTGGAAGCAGCTCATAGCGAACGTGGGAGTCGCTTGAAGTACAGATTTCACCAGTACCTCTGTGCCCGCTTTGGAGGGCCCTTGTCCTTTCCAACTATGGGTCTTTGCAACGGAAGTCACATATTTAAAACACCCATCTTTTGAGCGCCCAACCAGTGTTGGGACAAGGCCAAAGAAAACCAGGCCCCAACATTGTCTCCAGCCAAGTTTAAAGATCGATAGTTCATTGGTCAATGGTAAACCACGACTTCAGTATAATTCAACCAGGACACAATACTTTCATCACCCGTACCCTGTTCTAAGCCTTAGCAGCAACTTACAGGTGCTCCACAGACCGTCAGTGAGCAAATCAAAAATCAATAAACCCGATTCTTCTCCAATACAGGACATTGCAAACTAACAGAGCTTATAGAGAAGGACATGGCGTGGTAGTAGATTCAATGCCCGATTGTAGGAGCTAAACTTTGAAGTTGGCAAAAACAGGGCCGACATTACTAAGAAATTAAGCACCATATTACATTTTTTCGACAAAGAGCATATATTAATATCGCGGAGATACCAATTACACCCAGCCTCTGCAACAACGCAATGCCCTAGCGACATAACGGATGCACACAGCCAAAAAAAGAAAGAAGAATTACGAAAAAGAAAAGTCCCGCTGCAATGATCTATTCCCTGAAACAGTAGCACTAACACCACCAAGACAGCACCAAAAGTCCAGCTTCTCCAAAAGCGACGCCTCCAATAAGGGAACAGTGCACAAACACCGTCATCGCCCGATCATCGATCTTAGGTTTTCACCCTGAAGAAAGTCCTCACTCTCAAAAACAATGCCTTCAACAAGGCCATTGCCAGGCACAACCACTTAAGGCCAGACCTTGGATTTTCATCCTGAAAGAAAGACTTTGGACTTCTCCTGTGCAGTCGCCCCCACTAGCATGCCGCTGCTCCAAGTCACATATCACCAAGCCAATTCCTCATCGCCACAGAAACTCGAATCACCATCGCTAGTCCTCAGATCTCAGCTTCCATGACCTTCTCCGCCAGCTGACTTCACCATGGAACGAGAAAGCATACCCCATGATGGTAACAGCCAGCAGAGCTTCGCAGCGCTCCCTCTGAAACCAAACGGCCAGAGAAAAACACGGGTGCGCACGACCGAATCCCACCCGATCCAGCAATCTCCCGGCATGAGTCGCCCAAGGGAGTTCCCGGCGGAGCCTTCCGGAACACGACACTGCAGCCAGATCGATGGGGACATGCATCCGGTCGATCAAAATCTCGGCTCGAGTTGGAATCCTAGGACCGCCGCCGGAGGAGATCGGATCAGGGCCGGGGGCCCCAGATCCACCGCCGCCAGCCCCCAAGACCGGGCCCCAGATCCCCCAAGGTGAGCCAGGAGATCCGGTGCCATCCACCTCCTTGCCGCCTAGAGATCGGGGCCGAAGCCGCCGCCCCTCCAAGGCGCAGACCACCGCGCCGATCCGCCACGCCGCAGCTGCTCCAGGCGCGCCGGAGGAGCCACCACGTCATGGTGCCCGGCCGCACCACACCCCGGCTCGAAGAAGTCGGCCCGCGCCGATCCATCGCGTGAGGGGACGAGGATGCCTCCCCTGCCGCCGGCGACGACCCGGCTTTGCCCGGCCACGCCCTGGGGCGGCGGGGGAGGAGAGGGAGAGGTGGGGAGGGCGGCGGTTGGCGGCGGCAAGGGTTTTCCCCTCCCGTCGCCACGCGGGGACGAGAGGAGGACTAACTCACGCACAAATCTTAGCTACTTTGATAGTTAATAAGTAGTACAAGAGTGCAAGAGAAGAATAAGTGGACACGGACCTAAGATAGCATCAATCACAATAGATGTAGCATAAGCTAGGTAGTACTCATTGAGATAAAAAGCAGTAGTTCCACCACAGGTGATCTATATCCTATAAGCAACATGTGTCTTACCCGTAACAGGGCAAGGCAAACCAAAATGGCAAAAGAAAATGACTAGGAACAATTACTACTTGGCAAAAGCTTAACCTTGTTGGTCGGTTGTCGAGATCACTGTCCTCAGAGTTGACTTGCCGGCGCCTTATGGCTTTTGTTAGAAGGGCAGTTGAGAATCTGGCATGTTAATGGTGTAGCTGGAGAGAAGATGGATGATGGTGAAAGGACGGTCAGCGACGAGGATAAACCGATCGTCCTGCTCCAAGAAATCGACATCTTCAAATATTGCCTTGACCCTCTTGAAGTTATACTTCCAGATGCGAGCGGACCGATCCAGATGTCGAGTGAAGTAGACGCAATTCGGCTCAATGCTGGGGAACTTATCAGCATCCACAGCCACACACCTTCGATGCCCAACGAAGATGGCAAACCTGTCGATGCTCCACATAGGCACGAGCTGGCGGGTCACGGTGTCAAATCTGAGAACACTGGGGAAGACGGATGTACGTTTTCTGAAGACGAGCAACATGTGTCCATCCAATCCGACTAGAAAACACCGATCATCGTCTGCGTCATATGTGCAGCCGGAGAAAACATTGGCAAGCAACATGTTTGTACCCAAACCAGGCGGGAAAGAATAGGCTGCCATGTAAATGATTAGAGTCGCAAACATGGCAGCTTTGTTCAAACTCGCGTACACACCCCCATTCACGGCCGTTTTGAGAAAGAAATTAGAATCTGGTCCACAATCATGCACGGTGAAACTCTGACTGTCAGGACTGGCTGTGTAATGTTGCGCATGATTCGAGTTGCAGATGAAAACGAGCTTGAGCAAAGAGCCATCATCACGGAAGATGACATCAGCGGTACCCATCTGCGGTGGCACGGGGACCATGAAACGGACGATAGCGCCGGTGAGAGGGTTGAGGACGCTGGCGGTGTGAGGAGGGCTCTTGTCCGCTAGGACGAAGTAGCCGTTGTGAGTGGTTGCCACGGCGTAGTGGTCACGGAGCGTCGGGAACTTTCTATGAAGGAAGCGGCCGGTGTCGGTGTTCAACAAGAGCATCTCTTCCCCCTCGCTCTGGAAGACCTCGTTGAGGAGGATCCACCGGCGCGGCTCGAAGCGACGGTCGGAGCCGCTGCCCTTGGGGTCGTCGGTGGCGGCGCGCCAGCTAGGGCAGGTGGCGCGGAGGTGCATGTAGCAGTCGAGGTCGTTGGTGGCGAGGAGAGAGTCGGCGACGCGGCGGACGAGGTCTGGCGGGAGGCCGGACCAGCCTGCGAATTCCGCGGGGGAAAGAAGCGGCGAGGTTTGGAGAGAAGTTGGATCCTCCTTCTTCCTTTTGGCAGGCGGGGAAACTGGGGTGGCCAAGGACGCCGGGTCCGTCATTGCTGCGCGCTCGCGAGCTAGGGAGAAATGGGATCGAGTGAGAGAGGACTTGATCAGTACTGTACCACGATCGACTTATTAAGTACTCTAGCATCGTATCCTCACGATTATTTCTTTCCTTTTTTTCTCAGAGCGAATCAACCAAATCGATACGATTTGCCCTGGATAGATACGATACGATACGATTGCGTGCATGTGGCGGACTGCGTCGTGTACGAATCCATCCATCCATCCATGCATGTGTACGTTACCACAACTTCACCTAGCTAGCTTATTACAATTTCTCAAAAAAGAAAAAAAAAACTAGCTAGCTTATTAGCGTGTACTCCCTCCGTTCCAAATTACTCGTCGTGGAACTAAAACCACGACGAGTAATTTGGAACGGAGGGAGTAGTATATATCACATCGTCCATTCCTCCATCTACAAAAGTTTGTCAGAGAAATAAATATATCTAGACGTATTTTCGTTATAAATACGCCCATTTTTATCTATTTCTGTGAAGAGTAATTTCGGACGGAGGAAGTACATAACTAATCGATCCTCATCAGGTAAGAGCATCTACGGCCGTGCCCCTAGGAGCCATTTTTTCCGCCGGTGGAGCGAAATCCTCCGAGCCGCCCACCCAAGTCCTCGTTTTCCGCCGGATTGGGACGAAAATTCGTTCAGCGAACCCAACGCGCTGGGGGCGCATGAAAACACCGGCGGAAGCGAAAAGGCATGTGGGCCAACTCTATCGGCGAGCCAGTTTCCCCTTCGCCGCCATGTCATTGCCGGGACCACTCCTCTGCCCTCAACAGTGCTCCACCCGAAAGAAATTAGCGCCGGCGCCCCCAAGCGGCGCTATTTATAACAAAAAATCTGCGTGAAGGGCGCCCACGGCTGGAGATGCTCTAAGTCCATCAGTTGTCGGCTGGTTGTGCCTACAGCCATCTCACCCACGTACGTGCTCCATGGCTCTTTCGCCTCCACCGGGACACCATCTACCTCAATCTGTATAGCATGCACCCAGGGCTCCCAAGAACTAGAGAAATGTCTACAATAAGAAAATCAACTCTCTGTATAAACCGAAGACATCGGTCGCGCCTACTTCCATCCACTCACTAGGTCTATCCAGGACAGTCATCGTGACCGCAAATGATCCCTGAGGTGATTAACATCTTGGAAATACATCAGTAGCATTTTAAGAGATTTATTTTCATGTCTACATTTTCCATAAGCATTGAACATTTCTTTTACGGACCATATGCGGGTTAATCCGTGGCAACGATGCCCCGACGGCTGACGGTGCCGTTTTGTGTGCTACCTACTGTCCTGTCTATGTGCGCTCCAATCTCGCCGGACTTGGCCATGCTGGTTCGCTAGCCGTTCACCTGTTTGTGGGCTGATTCCCTGGTCGGCTCCGACCGGCCACGATGATGACGACGCCCGCGGGTGCTGGTTTTCTTCTTGGAGACGCCGTTCAGGTATGCTTTATTTCCTCCTACCTCAATGTTTTTCGGGTGCTCATGTGCTAGATACCTTTTTTATTTCTTAAAATACAACAATGGAAAAACACACTGTTTCCTATTTATTTTTTTCTTTCTTTTTCCATATTTTTGTTCTCCTTTTTAACGCGTGAACATTTTACAATTCATGATTTATTTTCAAAAATGATGGATTTTTATCAAATTTGCGATTTTCCCTTTAATGGGTAAACAATTAAAAAAAGGATGAACGCTTTTTTCAAATTCGTGAACTATTTCTCAAATCGGTGAACTGTTTTGAAAACTTGATGAAGTTTTTTCAAAATCTTTGAATTTTTAAATAATGAATGGACTTTTCAAAATTTGTGGTTTTTTCAAAATCGATAAGCTTTTCAAATTGCTGAACTTTTCCCAGTTTTTTATGAACTTTTTTAAATGACAATCTTTTTAGAATTTGTGATTTTGTTTTCAAAATCGGTGAACTTTCTTTGAATCCGGTGAATGTTTTGATTTTTTTGCGAACTTTCTTGAATTTATATATTTTTTAAATAATTATCAAAAAAGAAACATTAAACATGTTAGAAGTCAACTTGTAATTAAACTATCTCCTCTTTCTTAATGAGCGGTCTTCAAAAAATGTTCACTTGGAAATAGCGAACAAAAAAAATACATCGTGAAATTATAGCCTGAGGGCTTTGAAAATCTCTCCGCAGCCAACGCCCCAATCTAGTGAGCGCCAACTACTCCTTTGGGCATTAGAGGCAGATTAGTAGTTACCCTGTGGGCAATTTGGCATGACACAGAAAAGCTCTCCATGAAGGCATTTTTCAAAGCCCTCAGGCTATCAACGGATTCATAAGGTGAACTACAACTGATCAAGCCTTCAATATCTAGCCCAGTTGCCAGTGTTACGCGAACTACAGGCTTGATAGCGCCCCAGGGTTACCTCTAAAGTAAACCGTCACCCGCAAAAAAAAAGTAAACGTTGATGCAGCGGTTGATAGAGCTGGAAGATATGGAGCAGTGGGCGGCTGGGCGCCATAAGAGCTTTCGTGGGAGCCTCAGCGTTGTGTTTACTAGAATCAACGATCCAACTGCCCTCCAAGCACTAGCTGTACAAGAGGCCCTCGATCTGGCAGAGGATCCCAACTTGAAGCATATGCATGTCGCCTCTGATTGCAAGGTGGTTGCCGATGAAATTAAGCAGGAGAATATTGCTACATATGGGCCAATTATTGAGGAGATCAAGCAACATTCTGATGTTTGTATTTGATGTAATATATTTCATGAATGTAGAAGTTTCATGGGGAAGCTCACAATTTAGCGAAGTCATGCGTTATCTTTGTTAGGCCAGCCTGATGAACTTCCTTTTGTCCCTGTAATAATTATGAGGTTTATTAATAAAACTTCGTGAGATCGTCTAAAAAAAACTATCATCGCCTGAAGCACCGAACAGGAGCTTCCTTTTTTCAGGGGGCGAGACGGTGGTATGCAAGGCAGCTATGCCCACTACGTGCCTCAAATAGAAAACGAAAAAAAGAAGTAATGCCCACTACGATTACAATTCGTATTGAGCGATACGCTTGTATTTGCAACAACTCTAGCCCTAGATCCCTCAAAAAAACTCTATCGCTAGATCCTATTATTCCTCTCTCCCTTGCACCAAATGAAATCATGCCCAGAAGCAACATGGAAAATACTATGTGATGTATTTGCGATATGCGTAGGCCTTGTGCAGACGAGAGAGGCAGGCCTCCCCTCATGCTGCTTGTAAACTACACCATCTCCGTGGTGGTCTCTGGATACCGAGAGGGAACATGTCGGGTTTGTGAAGGAAGTGTGGTTCATGTTGCTCCATTGGCCTCGGAACTTCTTGTGCTATCAAAGGGGGAAAATCCTAGGGTTTCTGCGCCGGAGATTGAAGATCTGCAAGGCCGTACATGAAATTATGCCTAGAAGTGGCATGGAAAATCCTATGTGATGTCTTTGCGACATGAGTAGGCCTTGTGCAGACGAGGAAGGAGCAGGCCCAGCCACCTGCTTACTTCGCGTTGCCGAGTGCCCGTGTTTTGGCTCTCGACGAAGAGCCAAGCTCTCGGAGTAGAGTGAATTTTCAGTAGCGACTTTTGCACGTGATCATAATATACCTACGCTAGGGGGTCGGAAGATTACAAGGCGATCAAAATATTAAGTGGCGTTAATTTGAGAGTTTCGGAAATAAGACCCATAAACTTATCGGAAGAAAAATAGAAGAAAAAAAATTAAGTAGTAAAGATAAATGCAATGAAAATCATTTTAAATCAATTTCACATAAATATCGTGGGTCGCAAAAATATAAGCCCGCTTCTTTCATTGGGCACAAGGCTTATATACCTCATAAGTCGAGTGCTATAACAGGGTTCTCGGCTTATATACCCTATACGCCGAGTGTTGTAGCAGGGCACACGGCTTATGTACCGTGTAAGCCGAGAGCTATCGCAGTGCACACGGCTTATGTACCGTGTAAGCCGAGTGCTATCGCAGTGCACACGGTTTATGTACCGTGTAAGCCGAGTGCTATCGCAGTGCACACGGCTTATAGGCTGCTCCATGATGGCGCCGTCAATCGGCTCCGTTGCAGACACGTGACAGTTGTATTTGCCGAGTGCGGACTATAAGCCGGGTGCCTTTTTCTGTAGATACCGTGTGTTTCATATAAGTCGAGTACTTAGTATTTGCCGGGTGTTTTTCTACACAGACTCGGGTTAGAGTAACCATAAGCCGAGTACCCGAAATATTGCTCTCGGCTTATATGCTAGCACACGGGAAATCAGGATTTTCCCGTAGTACTACACCGGCGGCGGCGACTGGTACATGGACACTGGAGCTACCGTGCATATGGCTACCATCCTGGTAACCTCCACACTTCCACTCGCATCACCGTCAGCGACGGTTCTTCACTTCTCATTACTCACATAGGACATGCATCTTTTCCGTCTACATCTACTCCTTTGCCATTATCTAACTTCTTAGTTTCTCCTAATCTTATTAAGAATCTTGTTTCGGTTCGTTCTTTTACACGTGAAAATCTTGTTACCGTTGAGTTTGACGCGTGTGATTTTTCTGTTAAGAACGCATGTACCCGGGTGGTGCTCCACCGAAGTGACCCCCTGGCGAGCTTTACCCGGTCGTGAATATAGTTCTGTTCGTCGTGTATATTGTGTCTTAGGCCCATCTCCTAGTTCTCTTGTGTAGTTGAGGTTGTGGATCCATCCTATACATCATATATACGTGCCGATCAATGCAATTGTGTTGGACAGCCGATTCTAGTCTTCTACAAGCCTGATGGACACCCTTTTGTATTGAGAGATACGCTTGTATTTGCAACAACTCTAGCCCTAGATCCCTACAAAAAAAACTCTATCGCTAGATCCTATTATTCCTCTCTCCCTTGCACCCGAGATCGCCTCGTGTCAGCGCCGGCCACACCGTGCCGACCTCAAAGCGCATGACCGCATGATGAAATATCTGAACAGTTAGCCTAGGATGGAACCAAGGATGACATGGGAAGTGGTTGAAAGCAACAAATACTTAATCACCCTATTCGACCATGGCAACAATGAGAAAATCAATGATGATTGCGATGATGGGACTGAAGACTACGAGGATGATGGAGAGGAAAAGGACGAAGATAACTATGACGAGGCACAAGATGAAGAGGTTGAACGAGAAGATAATGATGATGACACACAAGTTAAAAAGCAAGAAGAATAAGATAGCTATGTTGATGATGATGATGACAACGAAAATGATCATGATGATGAGGCACAAGGTGAAGAGAAAGAGGAACACGATAGCAATGTGGATGATGATGATGACGAATGCGAGGACGTGGACGAGGACGGTGATGAGGAGGAATTGGAGAGTAGAGACGGTTCCGACTACTCATGGAACTCGGACGAGCACAACTTCATTGACTATGATAACATTACAATTCCAGACGAAGACCTTTGGGGGTGGGGCTGCAGTATTGTCGGATTCCATCCGTACAAGGATGCACTTCTTCTCAAATTTAGCGACACGGTGGGGACATATCATCTCCACACTTCCGGGATGCAGTACCTAGGAGGTTACATTTATCCTAAGAAACATCACCAACAAGCTAGAGACATTGACCATGCATTCACCTACCGTCCTTGCTACGTTGATGCACTCCCGCCAAGAAAAATGTCTCGTTCATCTTAGAAACTCCAGACCGGCCACCTTGCTGCAGTTTTATTTGCACATTACGTTCTTTAATTAGTCAGTTAGTCTTGCAACATTCTTGTGGTAATGTAATTCCATTGGAAGAAGTACAATTATGACGGAGAATAGTATACTGCTCTGTACTTTAGTTATCTTGATTGATTCGCAAACCAACGCTTGTTCGACCTCCCACGCTCAAGGTGATTTTTAGATGTGATTTGTTTGTCCGAGTTGATTTTCAGATGTGATATTTTTGGAGCTGGAGCCTAGAGCAGAGCAAGCCGAAAGCATCACGTGATAAAGTGTCTAAATAAAAACCTGTATTACCTTATTATGAAAGTAGACCACACATAGACAGGTTCTTACATTAGGTACACACTTGTGTAAGTCAAACTTTGTGTTTGTATTGTGCGTTAAGTCTGCCGACAACCGCCGCTGCTGCGCCACAGGAACAGGCTCGCCACAGGTAGAAAACCTCTGAAGCAGAATTAAATTAAGGTGCGTTAGCAGACGATGATAATTAGTCACCAACATTTGTAGTACCAGATCAATGTGAAAATGGAAGCGAGAAGACGTATCGACGCGTTGGTTCTCATGGTTGACTGCGATGCGCTTGAAGACGCTTCGCCAATTAGGCCTGGCAAAGTGGGTCTTGTTGAAATCTGAGATGGGCCTAGAGCCCATATGACAATTTCAGATTTGATCTCTAAGGGCCCATGTAGGTGGCATGACAAAGTGGTGGGAAGTTTAGTCCCACCCCGGAAGTGAAAGGAGAGTTGGAGTGGTTTATAAGGGATTCTCTCCCTCATGCTATTGGAGCTTGAGAAGAGAAGAGGACCTCGCGCACTCCTCCTCCTCCGCTCGCCTCGTCTCGCCGCGCCGCGCCGCGGGTTGCGGGATTGAGCCGAGCCACGGTCTTTCATCTCAAAGTTCTGAGATAGAAACAGGGTTTAAGTTGGTTTTCGAGTCTAATTTTACGAAATATGGACTCTTTGTTGGAAAAGGTTATGAGAGCGGAGGAATGTTCCGCCTTTCCCTCGCAGATTTTTGTAATAAAGTCGTGAACCATATTCATTCGAATGTTAATGAATCAGAAGTTTGGCATTCACGTCTTTGTCACATTAGTTTCAGTGTTATGACGCGGCTAGCTAAGTTGGATTTAATCCCGGGTTTCACTTTAGCCAAAGGTTCTAAGTGCCTTTCATGTGTGCAAGCTAAGCAGCCTCGCAAGCCTCACAAGGCCGCGGAGGAGAGACACTTGGCACCATTAGAACTCATACATTCTGATCTTTATGAGATGAATGGTGTGTTGACTAAAGGTGGAAAGAAATACTTCATGACATTGATAGATGATTCCACTAGATATTGCTATGTTTATCTGTTAAATACTAAAGATGAGGCTCTACACTACTTTAAAATCTATAAGGCAGAAGTTGAGAAACAACTTGAAAAACAAATTAAACGAGTCCGGTCAGATCGTGGTGGAGAGTACTTCTCGAGTGAGTTTGACTCCTTTTGTGCGGAACACGGCATTATTCATGAGAGGACGCCTCCCTATTCACCCCAGTCAAACGGGGTTGCCGAGCGGAAAAACCATACTCTAACTGATTTGATTAACGCCATGTTAGATACGTCGGGTTTATCCAAGGCATGGTGGGGGGAGGCTATATTGACGGCATGTCATGTCCTGAATAAAGTTCGGACAAAGGATAATGAGATCACTCCCTATGAGAAATGGGCGAAGAGAAGGACGACACTCTCGTACTTGCGTACTTGGGGCTGTTTGGCGAAAGTCAATGTGCCGATCCCAAAAAAGCGCAAGCTTGGACCGAAGATCGTGGACTGCGTTAATTTGGGCTACGCTAAGAATAGTGTTAGCTATAGATTTCTAGTAGTGAAATCTGAGGTACCTGACCAAAAGGTTGGTACAATTATGGAGTCTAAGGATGCTACATTCTTCTAGGATATATTTCCTATGAGAGATATGCAAAGCACTTCTAGACAGGAATCTGAGGAGACTCCTGAGCCTGCAATTCCTATGGAATACTATGAACGAACACATAATGAAAATCCTGAGGAGGATGACGAGGAAACCCTTGGTAGGGGAAAGAGACAAAGGACTGCAAAGACCTTTGATGATGATTTCTTCGTGTACCTCGTGGATGATACTCCCACTTCTATTTCAGAAGCGTATGCCTCTCCAGAATCTGACTACTGGAAGGAAGCGGTCCGTAGCGAGATGGATTCCATCATGGCTAACGGGACATGGGAGATTACTGAGCGTCCCTATGGTTGCAAACCATTGGGATGTAAGTGGGTGTTCAAAAAGAAGTTTAGGCCCGATGGTACTATTGAAAAGTACAAGGCTAGGCTTGTGGCCAAGGGCTATGACCAAAAGGAAGAGGAAGATTTCTTTGATACTTATTCACCTGTGGCTAGACTGACCACCATTCGAGTATTACTCTCGTTGGCGGCCTCGCATGGTCTTCTCGTCCACCAGATGGATGTTAAGACATCTTTCCTGAATGGAGAGCTAAACGAGGAAATCTACATGCAACAGCCAGATGGCTTTGTGATAGATGGTCAGGAAGGAAAAGTGTGTAGATTGATAAAATCTTTATATGACCTGAAACAAGCACCTAAGCAATGGCATGATAAGTTTAATACAACACTGACATCTGTTGGCTTCGTTGTTAATGAAGCTGACAAATGTGTATACTATCGCCATGGTGGGGGCGAAGGAGTTATATTATGATTGTATGTTGATGACATACTGATATTCGGAACCAACCTCAAAGTAATTGAGGAGGTCAAGTCGTTTCTATCTCAGAACTTTGAGATGAAAGACCTTGGTGTGGCTGATGTTATCTTGAACATCAAGCTACTGAGAGATAATGAGGGTGGGATTACACTTTTGCAATCCCATTATGTTGAGAAGGTGTTGAGTCGTTTTGGATACTCGGACTGCACACCATCTCAAACACCATATGATCCTAGCGTGTTGATTCGAAAATCCAAAGGCACGGCTATAGATCAATTGAGATACTCTCAAATCATTGGTTCACTGATGTACCTAGCTAGCGCTACGAGGCCTGACATCGCTTTTGTTGTGAGCAAACTGAGTCGGTTTGTATCAAAACCGGGTGATGTACATTGGCATGCTGTTCAAAGAGTTATGCGTTATCTGAAGGGTACTATGAACTATGGACTTTACTACACCGGATACCCGTCGGTACTTGAAGGGTATAGTGATGCGAATTGGATCTCTGATGCTGATGAGATGAAGGCCACAACTGGGTATATGTTTACTCTTGAAGGTGGCGCTGTTTCCTGGAAGTCTTGCAAGCAAACGATCTTAACGAGATCGACAATTGAAGCAGAATTAACAACATTAGACACATCTGGTGTCGAAGCGGGATGGCTTCGAGATCTTTTGATGGACTTGCCATTGGTTAATAAACCGGTTCCGGCTATCCTTATGAACTGTGATAATCAGACTGTCATCACCAAGGTGAAGAGTTCAAAGGACAACATGAAGTCCAACAAACACATAAGAATGAGATTAAAAGCTGTCAGAAAATTGAGAAACTCTGGAGTGATAGCGTTGGAATATGTCCATACGGCTAAGAATCTGGCAGATCCCTTTACAAAAGGGCTATCACGTGTTGTGATAGATAATGCATCGAGGGAGATGGGTATGAGACCCACATGAGTTGCCATGGTGGTAACCCAACCTATGTGATCGGAGATCCCGTGAAGTAGTACCTGGGAAAACAAGCCAGTGGTGAACTGAGGAGAGTAACTATACTAACCCACTCCGCTGGAGATGCAATACTCTCAATACTGTATGGGAGGATGACTACTGTCTTAATGTGTTCCAAGGCTTATATGTATAAGCAAGATGCTATCCTACAGAGCGATCTTTGGAGGAACACACCTATATGAGCCCGACTGCTGGTCACAGTCTATGAGATTGGGGTGATCTCTAGTAAGCTCATGAATAGGCCAGGAGTGTGACTTATATGCTCCACCCGAGGGGTCAGCCTTCGGCAGCCTAGTATCAGTAAGACATGTGGTGAAACTTCTTTACGCCAAACTGACAATTCAAGGCATAGTCCATTTTTCAGTTGTGAAGGAGTGTAGCTACTTGCTGTAGGTGAAGCTCAACCTTAACAGGTCTTTGCTGAAACACTGGTATATTGAAACAATAATTGGAACAGAGGACACAATGTGCCCTCGAGATCTGGTGGGGGATTGTTGAAATCTGAGATGGGCCTAGAGCCCATATGACAATTTCAGATTTGATCTCTAAGGGCCCATGTAGGTGGCATGACAAAGGGGTGGGAAGTTTAGTCCTACCCGGGAAGTGGAAGGAGAGTTGGAGTGGTTTATAAGGGATTCTCTCCCTTATGCTATTGGAGCTTGAGAAGAGATGAGGCCCTCGCGCACTCCTCCTCCTCCGCTCGCCTCGCCACGCCGCGCCGCGCCGCATCGCGCCGCAGGTTGCGGGATTGAGCCGAGCTGAGCTCACTCCTATGCCTGCTCGCCGTTCGTCTACTTCCTCTACGTCCGCGTCGCCCTCGTCATCACCATGGCCACCGACGCCGAACGTACCGCCGCCGAGAAGATCGAAGCCGACAAGAAGGCAGCCGAGGACGCTGCTGCCGTCACCGCCGCCGCCGCCTCTGCATGGCCTACTGGAGGGTATAACTCGTTTATCCCGCTCCTACTGTTTTCTGTGTTAGGCATGCTAGCGTTATACATAGATCTGTCTACAATTAGCGTAATATGCGGTTGCATGATTAAATATCAGTATGCTATTATTTGTGTCAATGCCATGCTAGTAGTTAATTCGTGAATTAAATTAATCGAAAAATTGCCTATTTACTCAGCAGGTCTTGATGCTGGTTCCGGACGGAATATCGACTCCCTTCTTCGCATGGTTGAGTTCCTGGAGCATGACGATGAGTACAGAACGAGCATCGCCCTCCTGATACACGCTCGAGCAGTGGTTGTGGAGCTCAATCACTCCATCCTTGTCCATTCAAAGGAGCCCCCTTCCCTTGTGACCCAGTAGGAGTAGGCCCTCTTGCTCATGCCAGTGCCGTCCAAGAGAAAGAACTTTTGCCCGACCGATGTTAATATTTGGTGCTTGAGACACTTATTTCGGGACGGAGGGAGTAGTTGGCACGTTGACTACGTAGCGGAAATATGTGCCGTAAGATGACACAGCGGTTGAGCCATGGTTTGCCTCATGCGTAATTTTTTTTCTTGGGAATCTCAAGAAAAATCATATATTATGAACTTCGATATGAATGCGTTGCGGCTGTCTAGCTACTTATATACGCAAGTTATCTTTGTATGTCTCATTATATCCAGTTCCTATTTATGATTATGCATGATGACTGTTGTAATTGTGTGGCTTGCTGTTAGCCTATCCAGGTTGAAACGACAGAGCAGGGCAAGGACTAAGCTGAACTTCCTTCTGAAAATGTATTTCACACATTTTTTCTGTTGAAAAGATATAAAATTCCATGGTTCCGTCTCGTGACAAGTCACAGGATCAATAACTAGAGCAATTTTTCAGGTACCGTCGATCGCGACTTATCTCCATAAGGGCGCTCATAACCTACACCTAAACTAAAGATGAGCTATAAAACAGACAATCTATGTAACAAGTGATGAATGATGCGTGCTCGAGCATATTCCAACTGATTTACCCTCCTGACGGACAATTAGCACGACGTGGCGGTGCTCAAGAGCACATGAGATCACTAGAAGAACGAACCCAGTAGCCAGAAGCCGGAGAAAGAAGACGCAGCTTGCAACAACCATGTAAAGAACGCCAGAGTGACTGAAAGCTTGAACTGACTGCAGGCCAGCCGTGAGTATTCCGCACAGAAGTTCGTATCATTCATGAAGAAAATCGTCAGGCTGGCAGAGGCACAAAATCCCGAGAACATGAGAATCGCCACGACCTGCAATCACTCAAATAGACCATTTCTAGCTCAACGTTCCAAGAACTGCTCGAGTGAAAATATGATTTCAATTTTCAAAGGGTATTTCAGTTGTGCTTGTGAGATACTTATATTTAGGAATGGAGGGAGTACTAAAGTTGTAGTTTACCATTCATCAATGAACTATCCATTTTTAAGCTTGGCAGGATGGATCAGTATGCGCCTGGGAGACAAGGTTGGCGAGGACGGGAGGATGGGGTCTGCTCCGGCGGGTCTGGTTGTCTCTTTGGCCTTGGCAACGAAATCAAGTCCTGGTCCCCTTTTCTCTCTTATTGAATTAACTAATTCATTTCCTTTTTACTTTTGGATTTTTTTATATTTGATTTGGCATTATTCAACAATAAAAAAATAAAAATTCCGACAAATTCTTTTTTTTTTATTATGAGAACCAATCCTACTACTTCTCGTCCCGGGGTTTCCACAATTGAAGAAAAAAGTATGGGAACCCGGGTTTGGTGGTTCTCTAGATCCTGGCAAGTTGAATCTTTAGCTAACTGATGGACACTTGAAGTTTGCAATGTGCCATTGAGGTCATCTATTTATTCACCTAGGATATCAAGTGTTTTTCTTAGAACAAATCAGTTTTTTAACCTGGTAGACGATTGGTGGTACAGAGGTCAAGTGTAAATTTATTGGCACTAACTAGTTGTTTAGTTTTGTACTGTTGAAATTGAAGCCCTCTTTTGTTTCAGGCTCTAAATGAATGCTTCTTCTGCAGCTTCAGCCTCCTCTGTTTTTATTTCTAGTGGTCCAAGATAATCGCTGGTTTTGTTATCTCTCTCTAAGATCGTTCATCGCCGCATGCCATCTTAGTTACTTTGTGCAGAACTATCTCTGAACTTTGCTCCTGCAATTGGACATATTACCACCCCTTGCCGTTCTACGTACTGTTAATTTCGCAATGTCGTGTACGGTGCAAGAAATGAGTTTTTCGTTCATGGATGTCATGTTTCATCTATTTTTCTGATGCTGCAGAGACCTAATGTGCAGCTTTGTTGGTAGCTCATCCTTTCACATGGAAGCAAACTTCCTTTCGTCGCATTTTGGTGCTTCTGATAGCCTTACTATTTCCTTCACCGGCCATTGTCACAATTGCTTCAGTCTCAGTGGTGGCCCTCGTGGCCTTGGCATCTGATGATGATACGATTGGCGCAAAACCATGCAATTCTGACAGATTCGTTTCACCATTGCTTACAGTTACATGATTGATTGTAACAAGCACATGCGCCGAAGCATATTGTCAGCATTTTTTTCTTTAAGCAGAGACCTAATTTTCTTGCATTTTCAGAACCTAACAGGACCATTGATCTTCGGTGCTGAAAGCTGATTAAGTGTGTAGCCTTGTACTGTAGTCTTCAGTGCAAAACTTCAAAAGGATATCTTGAAAGAACATTCATGTGACGAGTTCCTCGGCACTGCATTCTGTTTACCACTGCTCCTTACTCGTATGATTGTCAGTTTATTCTCTTCGCGTGGAAGCAACTTCCATTCGTTGCTACCTACTGAGACCAGTACTGTAGCCATCGATTGCATTTGATGAATGGCCCGTGCAAGAACCCTATTTCCTTAACCAGGCCCTCTTCTTCGGAATTGCTTCAGTCGCCGCTGTGGTCCTCCAGGACTTGGCGAAATCATGCAATTCTGACAGATATCTTTTCCTGTGGAGATGAGAAGAGTTGAAAGCCAGAAAGAAACAGCTTCCAGTACCAAGATTGACTGTAACAAGCACATTTTGTAACAAGCATATACAACATTTTTTCTTACAACAGAGACTTAATTTCCCCTCCTGTTGTCTGTAACTATAACCTGTTGACCTTCCGTGCTAAACCTGACGAAGTTTTACAATCTGCAGGCTATACTCCCTCCGTTCCAAAATAAGTGTCTCAACTTTGTACTAACCTTAGTACAAAGTTGTAGTAAGATTAAGACACTTATTTTGGGACGGAGGGAGTAGTTACAAGCCCAAAAAAACTTCAAGAGGGTATTTTATAAGAATATTCATGTGATGAGCTCGTCGGCAGTGCAGTTTCAGTTTATTCTCTGTGCAAATGTTTTTTCTTAAGAATTCTCTGTGCAAATGTTGGTTCACTGCACTCACTAACAGTGTCCTAGATAGAAACCTCTGTTGCATGCACATTCAGAAGCATACTCAGATTCAGATTCAGAAGCATACTCAGATTCAGAAGACAGAGCCATCAGCAGTACCCATCGGAGCCTCTGCTTCTCTTCTCCACCTACATAGGAACCTTCTGTTCTGCACCTTCAGAAAACAGAATCACGCACAAAAGCGGATAGAGAGTGACAGTGACAGACAGAGAGATGGAGCAATTTCATACCCCTAACCTAACTGGCCTAACTAGATCACTGGATCATAGTGCTGACAAAGAGAGCACAGTGGCGGTGGCCGGTGGGTGCGAGAGCAAAGAGATAATTGACAGGACGACGAGAGGTTGAGCTAACCAAGTCGTGCTCGGTTCGGTTGAACGCGTCTAATGACCACGTCATCACAGCCACGCAAGCCCATTTGTCAAAAATATTATCAAAACTTTCGTCAAGAAAAGAAAAGAATATTGCCATAACGTTTCCAAAGAGCATTCATGCTTTTTGCAACAACTTGCTTAGAGAGCATCGTGTTTTAAACAGAGTTGCAAAAGCAGTAGTTATATTGATGGCTGCCCCTGACTGTAGTGGCTTTGAGCAATTTTCTACTAGTTTTAAAAGTAGGAGTAGTAGTTTTGCACTGTAGACAGACTTACCTTAACTATTTGTCTTACATATTGGTAGTTGTTGTTTTTTATGGTATTCCCCAACAAATGTTAAATGTGGTCCGAATATAGCTGTTAAAACTATGTTGTTAGTTTTTTTTTTTGAGGAAAACTATGTTGTTAGTTAGTACAAGATATAATTAAAATAGAGAAAAAGAGCTTGTATCTCTAGTCTCCCGGAGACATCAGTTACTCGTCGCTAGTCCATCACTTCGCATGGAAGCAACTTACATTCGCTGCTGCCTACTAGATACTCTCTCCGTTTTCCCGCAAAAAGAAAAAAGAAAAAAGATACTCCCTCCGTTTCTTTTTACTTCGCATATTAAGTTTATCTTAAGCCAAACTTTCTGAAGTTTGAGCAAGATTACAAGCAGAAGTGTTAACTCTCACAAAACAGGATGATTTTCATTAGATGCATCATAGAGTATATTTTCGTATTGTATTTATTTGGTAGTGTACATCTTAACATTCTTTAAAATAAATTTGGTTAATTTTCAGAAAGTTTGACTTAAGACAAACCTAATATATGTAAAGTAAAAAGAAACGGGAAGAGTACCAGTACTGTTACCATCGATTGAGTTTGGTGAATGGGGCGCCAGAGAGCCCTATTTCGACGTGGTCTGTTAAGTCAGCCAGAAACAGTGCCAAAACGTGGGCAGAGACCAGTCGGTGATTTTTACAACAACCCACATAAAGAGCAACGTTTTTTATCTTTACTTATAAAGCAGGGCGAAATCCTATTTCGGGAGGAGCAATATTTTTCTCTATCTTTTTAAGTTGAGTAGTGGTAGTGACTTTGATGGTGTTGCCCCTTATTGCAGTGGTTTTGAACACTTTCCTCCTTTTAAAGGTGTTTGTTGGTAACTAGGATTGTTTTTCAGTAATGCATACAAATTAAATCATTTTTTGTCACGAATATTGATAACCCCAACATGTGTTAGATGCAATTAGAGTTTAGCAAAAAGACGATTTTTATGCATAAGCAGCACACAATCTCTCGGGATATAGCCCTTAAAAATATGTCATCAGTTACTCCCTACGTAGCAAAATATAAGATGTTTTTTAGGCTAGTTTAGCCTACTAAAACGTCTTATATTTTGGTACAAGATATTATCGAACTTTAGAAGAAAGAACATAGAAATATAGGATTGGCTTGTCTTGGCTAGGCTATCGGTGCCGGAGATGCCTTTGGATGAGCTTTGTTGGAAACTAGCCCATCCCTTCACATGGAAGCAACTTCCTTTCGTTGCCGTCTACTGATACTGGTACTGACCATTCATTGCATTTTGGTGCTTCTGATAGCCTTACTATCACCTTCACCGGTCATTTTCACAGTTGCTTCAGTCTCAGTGTTGGCATCTGATAATGATAGGATTGGCGAAACCATGCAATTCTGACAGATTCTTTACACAATTGCTTTAGAGCTCCATGATTGATTGTAACAAGCACATGTGCCGAAGCATATTATCAGCATTTTTTTTCCATCCTGTTTTCTTGCATGTTCAGAATCCAGCTGGACCATTGATCTTCGGTGCTGAACTGATTAAGTGTGCAGCACTGTAGTCTTCAGTGCAAAACTTCAAGAGGATATCTTAGGAGAATATTCATGTGACGAGCTCCTCGGCACTGCGTCTTGTTTACCATTTTTCCTCTGTTATTCTCTGCCTTTTCACTGCAATCACTCACTGATATTGCCTTCTCTTCTCCTGGATTGGAACCACTGCTGCATATTCATCTCTGACACGTCAAGTGGTCAGTGCTAGTATTCTCCTAAGATATCTCTTGAAGTTTGTTATATTTGTGTCGAATATTATGTACGTAAGGGGTTACGTGGACTTGTAGTTGTAATTGGTGTGGTTAGGTACGAGTTGTGTAGGAGTCGGACACTTGTATCCTAGGCCTCTTATAGGCCTCTTATATACGGAGGGGCACCACACGTTGTAACCTATGATGACGACTTGATAGCAATAGGTACGGGGGGGAGGGGGGGGGGGGGGCGG
>LR738714.1:696023451-696131562 GCA_902687465.1 Secale cereale | reverse complement strand
GGGGGGGGGGGGGACCGACGGCTTGTGCCGGCGCCCGGGCGGCCGGTGTTGCGGTATCTTGGGGAGGAGCGCCCGTAGTCATGCCCCGGGGATGTAGCCATATCGGTGAACCTCGTTAACAAATATCGTGTCTCGGTGTGTCATCTATGATCTTGCATTAGCGTTTTATTCTAACAAGTGGTATCAGAGCAAGGTTGCGAGAAGGCTATGCGGAAGATCATCCGAAGGTACGAGGATCATGCTCGACGGGTGCCATGGAACGTCCGATTGGCGCAAGGTGGAGCATGTCGGCAATCGCGGATGTGGTCGGTGGGGTCGGACACTTCGGGCAGGAGGCCTGGACCGTTCGATGGGCTGCGGTCGGTAAGGATCAGCTAGACGTGGCGATCGGACCGGCGTAGTGGCTGTTGAAGACATTGCGGAGGCGACGGATTCGGCTCGCGATCAGACCGGCGACCAGACGTGGGGGCGGCCGGATAGATCGGAGTGTGAGAGCATCGAGATGATGCGCTCGGTGTTGTACAAGGGCGGCGGCGCGGCACTGCGGACGGATTGTGTGACGACGCGGTTGGCCAGGGTACAACACGGCTCGTGTACAGACGATGCACGAGGTGGCGACTGTTACAGCAGTGTTGGCGTTGATAAGTACGCGCGACGAGGCAGTACAGATCGCTGACGAGAACCAAGATCAGAAACGAGGCTGAAGCTTCGTGGATTAGCGGCGGATTATTTTTGATGAACACGAAATCGAGGAAAGGAAGGTTATGGTTGCTGGCGCTCGTACGCAAGAGGGCCGCTCGTGTAGCAGTCGGTCTCGGAAGCGGCCTGGCGTGCAAGCCAAAGGAAGGTCAAGGTAGTAGGGTTCCTCATACGTGGTGCAGCACACAAGGAAAGAAAAATCGTATTGTGGCAGGCGCGGTTAGCCGATGCATGCGTGTGCATGTTTAGTCTAGGGGACAAGCCTGCTACTTGGTTATGATTTGGAAAAAGAAAAAAGGAAGAGACATGTGCATACATAGGTCCGTGGAAGACTTGGCTTGGCAAAGGCCGTGTGAATCGTGACAGAGTTAAGCTCGGTTCGTGTGAGAGGAGGAAAATATGGGCCGGCTATATCCAGCAGTTACAGAAGAATCGTCTGCAAGTTCGGGAAAAGGTGGAGTAGGTTCGACAGGTAACTTGTTGATCTGCACGTTGAGCTTCACGGAATTTTCTGAAGGGCGGACAAAGATAGTGCAGGTTTGCTTTCTTGATAAATCGCGGACTGCGTTGTGGCTTCAGACGAGGAATACGGGATCAATGATCTTTTTCGTGAGGAAGTCGCATAGAAAAACAAGGGCGGTAAGACCGATAGCAATAGGTCGGTTAGATCGCGGCTCGGCATGGCGCCGGGATTCACCAGGTTTGATGTGAAGAAATTCGATGGCACGGGCAACTTTGGTGTATGGCAGACAAGAGTCAAGGATATTCTGGCGCAGCAGGGAATCTTGAAGGGTTACGAGGAGACGAAGCCGGCCAAGGTTGACAACGATGTGTGGGACGGCCGCTACCACACGGCTTTGTCTTGCAGATCAGGTCATGTATCATGTCATGGACGAAGATTCTCCTAAGAAAATTTGGGACAAGTTGGCAAATCGTTATATGTCCAAGTCAGCGACCAACAAGCTGTATTTGAAGCAAAAGTTCTATGGACTGAAGATGCAGGAGGGGTCGGATCTTGTGAAGCATGTGAATGCCTTTAATCAATTGATCATGAATCTAGCACGTCTGGATGTGTAGATTGAGGACGAGGATAAGGCACTACTTCTTGTTTCGTTACCACCGTCCTATGAGTATTTGGTCATTACATTGACACATGGAAAGACAACCGTCAATAATGAGGAAGTCACTGTAGCATTGCTTGCACATGAGTTGAGGAAGCAAAAGAATGCTACAGAGGAGAGTACTCAAGGTTTGGGGTTGGCGGTTAAAGGTTATCAGCTCAGGAAGGGACAAGAGGCAGAGAAGAAAAAGAAGAAAAAGGTGCAGTGCTACAGGTGCAAGGACTGGGGACATATAAAGAGGGAATGTCCAGAACTGAAGGGTGGGGCAAGTGCTAATGCGGCTACTCATGGTGATGACTCAGACAGCAGTAGTGATGTTCTCGTAGTATCAAACAGGCGGTCAACAAAAACTAAAGCGTGGATGTTGGATTCAGCTTGCTCTTTTCATGCAACGCCCAACAGGAAGTGGTTCTCTTCGTACAAGTCTGGTGAGTTTGGTTTAGCCTATGCGGGCGATGACACAGGTTATCGTGTTGCTGGAGTAGGTGACATCAAAATCAAGATGTTTGACGGAGTTGAGCAGATGCTCCGGGGAGTCAGGCATCTGCCAGGGCTAAGGAGGAATCTAATTTCGCTTGGTGTTCTTCATGATGGTGGTATGGAATTTCGTTGTGATCGGAATAAGAAGACCATGGAAATCATAGAAGATGGGGTGACTGTGATGATAGAGAGAGGACGGCTTCGCATCTTTACAAGTTGCAAGAAAGCACTATTGCAGGTGGAGCCATGGAGAGTGGAGCTGCAGGAGTAGCAGTGGAGTCTCACGGTGGCGGCGGGTCTGGCCCGTCGAGTGGCTCTCAGTAAGCTACGAAGGAGACAACCCAAGTCCGGAGTACATGAGGGTTCGAGCATGGACGACTTCTAAGTGATGGAGAATGTTCGCCAAGGTGGAGTTTGTTATATTTGTGTCGAATATTATGTATGTAAAGGGTTACATGGACTTGGAGCTGTAATTGGTGTGGTTAGGTACGAGTTGTGTAGGAGTCGGACACTTGTATCCTAGGCCTCTTATATACGAAGGGGCACCACACGTTGTAACCTATGATGACGACTTGATAGCAACAGGTACGCGGAGGAGCCGACGGCTTGTGCCGGCGTCTGGGCGGCCGGTGTTGCGGTATCTTGGGGAGGAGCACCCGTAGTCATGCCCCGGGATGTAGCCATATCGGTGAACCTCGTTAACAAATATCGTGCCTCAGTGTGTCATCTATGATCTTGCATTAGCGTTTTATTCTAACAAAGTTTTGTCTACATTAGTGTAACTAGGCTGAGTTGCTGCTAGTATATTCTCCTAAGATATCTCTGACATGTCGAATGGTTAGTACACGTCGAATTGTCAGTCTATTCTCTGCACATTAACGATACTTGGCTGAGTTAACCGGGTCGTGCTCGGTCACAACACGTCGAATGGGCACGTCTCTCTGACATGCTGGGCCCACCAGTTAGAAACATTGTCAAAAGATTGTGAGAGAGCAATCGGTACTTTTTTGCAGCAACTTTACTATAAATTTGTTAACTTTTTTGTAGCCATAAATGGGTTTCTGAAAAGGTTGCAAAAATGGTACTCCCTCCGCACCAATCCATATTATTTGTCGCGGGTCTAGTACAATTTTACTATAAATTTGTACTAAATCTGCGACAAGTAATATGAATCGGGGGAATAGTAAAGTTGATGGTCGTCCTTGATATGGCGGCTTTTGAGGAATTTATTACTCATTTAAAATACGTGTTTTAGTAATAGGATAGTTTTACCTTAATTGTTCATCATGTATATTAATAATGGTTCGAAATGAACATCTTTGTACTCCCAACAAATGTTAATGTGATCAAGGTTCTAGGGGGAAAAAGACAATTTTGCTGCATCGTTGTATGGTGAAATATAGCCGTTAGAAATATGTTACTCCCACCGTTCGTAAATATGTTACTCTCAACCGATAGACTTGATAGCTTAAGATAACCAATTCCAGGATGCTAATTAGCACATGTGTGTTGACACCTGATTTTGGCAAGATACAGATTGCAATAATATGGCGCGAGGTACAGACACATGTCTGATGGTCGCGCAAGTCATTCGGCCTTTGCCGGCTGAATGGAGCTTGCCGGGGTAGAGACCTTGCCGGCGTGGAAAGCTTGCCGGCGCAGAAAGCTTGCCGGCGTGAAAGCTTGCCGGGGTAGAAACCTTGCCGGGGTGGAGACCTTGCCGACGTGGAAAGCTTGCCGGCGCAGAAAGCTTGCCGGCGTGAAAGCTTGCCAGTGTGAGCTTGCCGGGGTAGAAACCTTGCCCGGGTGGAAACCTTGCCGGAGTGAAACCTTGTCGGAATAGAAAGCTTGCCGGGGTGAAGGTTGTTAGAATCGATCGACCATAATTTGGAGATGGGCTCGAAAGGTTATTCAGATGACCTCAGATGGAAAAGTGTTCTACATGGAAGTTGTGTGTATCGTCGAAACGGTCAACTTTACTTTTGAAGTCATCATCATGTGAGATAGTATACAGCCTACAAAGTTGCTGCAAGACTCGGATAGCCAAGAAAACTGCATGACCGAATCCGACTGGAAGTTAAAGGTGGCTACGTAAATTATTTAAGATGACCGTATCTAGAAAAATGATCAACATCAAAATTGTTCGTCTCGTCAAGGCGCACAAATTTGGTATTTTGATCTTCTCAATCGGAGGTCATATGTAAATTCCACTGCCCGCGCAAGAAGCAGAACAGAAGTATGGGACAGATTCGGGCTGAATTCGAGTTGGACTCTAGGACGTGAATTGATGTAATTTTCTTGTAAGGAAAGCCTAGATGAATCATTTACTTGTACGGGAAGTCCATCCGCCTCTTATATATGTTAGGGGTGATGGCCGATTGGAACAACACACAATGGAACAAATCATCTACCACTTTTTACCTTTACTTTTATCTTCTCCCTTTGTTCTTCTTCTTCCTCGTTCTTCGTTCGTTCTTCTTGTTGCAGGGCGGCGAACCTCGAGGCCCTAGGGGCGATCAAGTCGACCTAGGGCAGCCCATAGCCGCCGCGTGCCCTGACGGGATCCCTCCCGGGCGTGTGGGGTTTCGGGTCTTCAAAAGTGCCCGCCAGATTGTCTTGCGTACCACGCTTCCGGACGGGTCTCCTTCGACGTGAGCTGCGGTGCATCACCCTCGGCATCGAGGGTACACGGTGACGTGTTCGTGTGCAAACACACTTTTTGGCGACTCCGCTGAGGACGAAGCTTTGAACGGTCTCCGGCCCGTTCTTGCTACGAAGAGATCGTCATCTATGGTTTGCAATCTACAAAGGTAATATGAATACCCAATTCACTTATGTAGATACAAATAATGCATATGTTGTTGCTAGATCGTCTAATGAGCATATTGTATTGGCTAGCGCTAGTTTTATCAATCATGCATCTAATTATGTGCAACAGCCGATTCCTAATAATCTTCATGCTTCAACTTCATATAATTTTAGCAACATGCAACATATGTATCCCAACTCCCATACATCGGCAACCCCACAAACCTATATGCCGATGAACAACATGGTGAGTTCGGTTAATCAAGTTGAAACACCCCATGTAGGAACTTTCAATGGCATGCAACATAGTGTTTCATCTTTTTACTCATCGGCAACTAATTTGCAACATGTTAATCCTAACATGCTGGTGGATAGGGGAATTGGCCATAGTACTACTAATTATTCGGCCAATTACCCTCAAACATCGTATGCTACACCTCATGCTACTAATTTTTCGGCACCATACGCAATTGTAGATGTTCATAATTCGGCTCTGCACCTTCATGCTCATGGCCGAATAAGTGAGAATTCTACAAGGGTGCATGTGTCTTTTCCTAGTAACGTACCATATCATGTTGCCCTTGCACAGTTACAAAATTTCGGCAACACACCTGTGTGCTACCTCTTGAGCTTGCGTTGTATTCCCTCGAAGAGGAAAGGGAGATGCAGCACAGTAGCGTAAGTATTTCCCTCAGTTTTTGAGAACCAAGGTATCAATCCAGTAGAAGACCACGCGCGAGTCCCTCGCACCTGCACAAACAAATAAGAACTTCGCAGCCAACGCGATAAGGGGTTGTCAATCCCTTTACGGTCACTTACGAAAGTGAGATCTGATAGAGATGATAGTTTATATTTTTGGTATTTTTAGTTTAATAAAACAGCAAATAAAAGCGGTAAAGGTAAAGTAGATGTAGATTGATATGTTGGGAATAGACCCGGGGGCCATAGTTTTCCCTAGTGGCTTCTCCCATGATAGCGACATTCTACGGCGGGTAAACAAATTACTGTCAAGCAATTGATAGAAAAGCGAATAATTATGAGACTATCTAGGCATGATCATTGTATATAGGCATGACGTCCGAGACAAGTAGATCGACTCCTGCCTGCATCTACTACTATTACTCCACACATCGACCGCTATCCAGCATGCATCTAGTGTATTGAGTTCATACGAACAGAGTAACCCCTTAAGCAAGATGACATGATGTAGAGGGATAAACTCAAGCAATATGATATAAACCCCCATCTTTTTATCCTCGATGGCAACAATACAATACGTGCCTTGCTGCCCCTACTGTCACTGGGAAAGGACACCGCAAGATTGAACCTAAAGCCAAGCACTTCTCCCATTGCAAGAACTATAGATCTAGTAGGCCAAACCAAACCAATAATTCGAAGAGACTTGCAAAGATATTATGAGCACACATAAAAAGTTCAGAGAAGAACCAAATATCTTTCATAGATAACCTTGATCATAAACTCACAATTGATCGGATCTCGACAAACACACCGCAAAAAGAGATTACATCAAATAGATCTCCTCGAAGACCGAGGAGAACTTTGTATTGAGATCCAGAGAGAGAGAGAGAAGAAGCCATCTAGATACTAGCTATGGACCCGAAGGTCTGTGGTAAACTAATCACAACTCATGGTGAGGGCGATGATGATGATGAAAGCCTCTGTGATGGATCCCCCTCCGATGGAGCTCCGGAATAGGCTCCAAGATGGGATCTCCACAGGAACAGAAGCTACGATGGTGGAATTAGGGTTTTCTCTTCGTATTCGGAGTTTCTGGGGTACGTGGACTTATATAGGAAGAAGGAGGGCACCGGGGGACGCTCGAGTGGGCCTCGAGGCAGGGGGCGCACCCTGGGAAGGGGGCGCGTCCCCCACCCTAGAGGGCCACTCGATGCTCCCCTGACATGGTTCTCAAGTGTTCTGGCGTGATTTTCTCCAAAAATATCTCTCGCGAAGGTTTCATTCCGTTTGGACTCCGTTTGATATACTTTTTCTGCAAAACCCTGAAATAGGCAAAAAAAAACAGCAATCTGGACTGGGCCTTTGGGTTAGTAGGTTAGTCCCAAAAATGATAAAAGTGAATGATAAAGCCCATTAACATCCAAGACTTCATAAATAATAGCATGGAAAAATAAAAAATTATAGATACGTTGGAGACATATCAAGCATCCCCAAGCTTAATTCCTGCTCGTCCTTGAGTAGGTAAATGATAAAGAAAGAATTTTTGATGTGGAATTCTAACTAATATAGTTTTTCAATGTAATTCTCTTAATTGTGGCATGAAGGTTTAGATCTGAAAGATTCAAGATAAAAGTTTTTATTAACATAAGAAATAACAATACTTCAAGCAATACTAATAAAGCAATCATGTCTTCTCAAAATACTATGGCTAAAGAAAGTTATCCCTACAAAATCATATAGTGTTGGCTATGCTCCCTCGTTATCACACAAAAATATTCATATCATGCACAACCCCGATTTCAACCAAGCATTTGTTTTCATACTCTATCTTTTCAAACCTTTCAACTTTCACGCAATACATGAGCGTGAGCCATAGATATAGCACTATGGGTGGAATAGAGGTTGTTGTGGAGAAGACAAAAAGGAGGGAGATAGTCTCACATCGACTAGGCGTATCAACGGGCTATGGAGATGCCCATCAACAGATATCAATATGAGTGAGTAGGGATTGCCATGCAACGGATGCACTAGAGCTAAATATGAATGAAAGCTCAACAAAAGAAACTAGTGGGTATGAATCCAACTTGCTTGCTCACGAAGACCTAGGGCATTTGAGGAAGCCCGTCGTTGGAATACACAAGCCAAGTTCTATAATGAAAATCCCCACTAGTATATGAAAGTGACTAAACATGAGACTCTCTAAAATGAAGAACATGGTGCTACTTTGAAGCACAAGTGTGGAAAAAGATAGTAGCAATTGTCCCTTTTTCTTTTCTCTTTTTTTTTTCTTTTTTTCTTTTTTTCTTTTTTTGGGCCTTTCTTTTTTTCTTTGGCCTTTTTTTTGCGGAGGGGCTTTATAGATTTATCCTTTCCTCCCACGGGACAATGCTCTAATAATGATGATCATCACACTTTCATTACAACTCGATATTACAACTCGATACTATAACAACAAAGTATGAATCTATATGAATGCCTCCGGCGGTCTACCGGTATGTGCAATGAAACAAGAGTGACATGTATGAAAAGTTATGCACGGTGGCTTTGCCACAAATACGATGTCAACTACATGATCATGCAATGGCAATATGACAATATGATGCGTGTCATATAAACGGAACGGTGGAAAGTTGCATGGCAATATATCTTGGAATGGCTATAGAAATGCCATGATAGGTAGGTATGGTGGCTGTTTTGAGGAAGAATATGGTGGCTGTTTTGAGGAAGGATATATAGTGGGTTTATGGCACCGGCGAAAGTTGCGCGGTACAAGAGAGGCTAGCAATGGTGGAAGAGTGAGAGTGCGTATAATCCATGGACTCAACATTACTCATAAGAACTCAGGTACTTATTGCAAAAATCTACGAGTCATCAAAACAAAGCAATCAACGCATGCTCCTAGGGGGGAGGTTGGTAGGAGTTAACCATCGCGCGCCCCCGACCTCCACACAAAGGTTGGCACTCTACAAATACCTCATGCTCTAACTTCGTCACATAGTGGTTCACCATACGTGCATGATACGGGAATCACTAACCTTAACAAATGTATTTCTCAATTTCATAATAACTTCACTAGCATGACTCTAATATCACTATTCTCATATCTCAAAACAATTATCAAGCATCCAACATCTCATTCTGTTCAATGCACTTAGTGTGAATTTTTTTTACTACATTGACATTGGATGTTTATCATGTGACGACTAGTTTCTTTAGCCTAAACACATTACCATGATGTTTTAATAGACTCTCAAATAGATATAAGTGAAGCATGAGAGTTCAACAATTTCTACAAAATATTACCACCACCGTGCTCTAAAAGATATAAGTGAAGCACTAGAGCGAAAACTATTCAACTCAAAAGATATAAGTGAAGCACATAGAGTGTTCTAACAATTTCTAGGCCATATTTAACTCTCTCAAATAGGGGTGTCCAGCAAGGATGATTGTGGCAAACTAACAAGCAAAGACTCAAATTATACAAGACCCTCCAAGCAAAACACATATCATGTTGCGAATAAAAATATAGCTCCAAGTATAGTTACCGATGGATGAAGACGAAAGAGTGGATGCCTTCCCGGGGCATCCCCAAGATTAGGCTTTTGATTATCTTGAATTTAATTGGGGATCCATGGGCATCCCCAAGCTTAGGCCTTTGCTACTCCTTGTTCCATAGTCCATCAAAGCAATACTCAAAACTTGAAAACTTCACAACACAAAACTTAGACAAAAATTCTCGTGAGCTCCGTTAGTATAAGAAAGCAAACCACTACTCAAAGGTACAGAAATGCATTCATTCTTTGTTTATATTGGTGTTAAACCTACTGTACTCCAACTTCTCTATGGTTCATATCCTTCAATACTACTCATAGATGCATCGAAATAAGCAAACCACACGAAAAATAGAATCTGTCAAAAACAGAACAGTCTGTAGTAATCTGCACGGTTCGCCTACTTCTGGAACTCCAAAAAATTCAAACTAAATTGGTAAATTTGCGGAATTTGTCTACCAATCATCTGCAAAAATAATCAACTAAAAATCACTCTCCAGTAAAATCCCACGACTACTTTAGACAGCGCTAACGATTCTGTTTTTCACAGCAAGATCATATAAACTTCACACAAGTCTTCCCAAAGGTTCTACTTGGCACAAACACTAAACAAAACATGAAACCACATCTAATCAGAGGCTAGATGCAATATTTATTCCCTAACAGCAACAAAAACAAAAAAAACAAAAAATTGGGTTGCCTCCCAACAAGCGGTATCGTTTTACGCCCCTAGCTAGTCACGATACAAGATAGATCTAGGGATAACCATAGTGGTATGGTATGTCGCGAAAGCTCATATCATATTCCCTACGCTCAGCAGCAAGCTTCCTTTGTGGCAAGCAAAAGTAATCAAAAGGGCTAAATTTAATGGGACAAAAGTCCCCTACATCAATCTCGGGAGGAATAGGTTCCGCCTTTGGCCCTTTGTAGTGGATGACCAATTCATCATTATAGGCATTCTTTTGGCAGAAGGTCATAAGCCTTCGCTGAAGGGAGAAGTTTAATCCATTATTTTGAACAGCAAAATTATAGTTTAACTCAGAAATTCTATCAATCAAGATCTCAACAGGAACCTTGTTTCTAAGGTTTTCATTAAAAGCAACATGATCAGGAGATCGCAACCGCATTAGGTCTTCTTGATTGAACAAGATAGCCTCTATAGGAGGTCGGCCGGCATCTACTCCATAATGAGCAAAGATTTCTCTGGCCTCTTTCATGATATATCTAAATTCATGAGCCAAAAAGATAGTAGCTGCACGCGAAATATTCTGTGAATACAAGGATGCATATGGATAAATTGCATTTCAATTTCTACTATGAGCATAGATACAGCATCTGCCAGGCTAGTAGTTCTGTGAAGAATAGAGCCACCCATAGTGGGCAAAGCACCGGCACAAGTAAAGAAGTCTTGAAGAACTCCTTTTCCAATAATATTACCACTACCAACCCGGAACTTCATAATATGTAAAGTGTTAGCTTCATCTGGGGGGTCAACATAAACGTTGCCCTCGACATTGCTACCCTTCTCGATAAAATCGTCCCCCATCTCGGACATGAGGGCGAGCAAGCAAGCAGCACACAAGCAAACAAGAGGCAAGCGAATGATAAACACACGGCGGAAGAAGGGCGAATAAAATGGCAAGGGTGAAGTGGGGGAGAGGAAAACGAGAGGCAAAATGTAATGCGAAGGATAAGGGTTTGTGATAGGTACTTGGTATATGACTTTTGCGTAAGCCTCCCCGGCAACGGCGCCAGCAATTCTTCTTGCTACCTCTTGAGCTTGCGTTGTATTCCCTCGAAGAGGAAAGGAAGATGCAGCACAGTAGCATAAGTATTTCCCTCAGTTTTTGAGAACCAAGGTATCAATCCAGTAGGAGACCACGCGCGAGTCCCTCGCACCTGCACAAACAAATAAGAACTTCACAGCCAACGCGATAAGGGGTTGTCAATCCCTTTACGGTCACATACGAAAGTGAGATCTGATAGAGATGATAGTTTATATTTTTGGTATTTTTAGTTTAATAAAACAACAAATAAAAGCGGTTAAAGTAAAGTAGATGTAGATTGATATGTTGAGAATAGACCCGACGGACATAGTTTTCTCTAGTGGCTTCTCTCATGATAGCGACATTCTACGGCGGGAAAACAAATTATTGTCGAGCAATTGATAGAAAAGCGAATAATTACGAGACTATCTAGGCATGATCATTGTATATAGGCATCACGTCCGAGACAAGTAGACCGACTCCTGCCTGCATCTACTACTATTACTCCACACATTGACCGCTATCCAGCATGCATCTAGTGTATTGAGTTCATACAAACAGAGTAACGCCTTAAGCAAGATGACATGATGTACAGGGATAAACTCAAGCAATATGATATAAACCCCATCTTTTTATCCTTGATGACAACAATACAATACGTGCCTTGCTGCCCCTACTGTCACTGGGAAAGGACACCGCAAGATTGAACCCAAAGCCAAGCATTTCTCCCATTGCAAGAACTATAGATCTAGTAGGCCCAAACCAAACCAATAATTCGAAGAGACTTGCAAGGATATTATGAGCACACATAAAAAGTTTAGAGAAGAACCAAATATCTTTCATAGATTAGTGTTTTCTCTCCGTATTCGGAGTTTCTGGGGTACGTGAACTTATATAGGAAGAAGGAGGGCACCAGGGGATGCTCGAGTGGGCCTCCAGGCAGGGGGCGCGCCCTGGGAAGGGAGGCGCGCCCCCCACCCTCGAGGGCCACTCGATGCTCCCCTGTCATTGTTCTCAAGTTCCTCTAGCATGATTTTCTCCAAAAATATCTCTTGCGAAGGTTTCATTCCGTTTGGACTCCGTTTGATATTCTTTTTCTGCAAAACCCTGAAATAGGCAAAAAACAGCAATGTGGATTGGGCCTTTGGGTTAGTAGGTTAGTCCCAAAAATGATATAAAAGTGTATGATAAAGCCCATTAAACATCCAAGACTTCATAAATAATAGCATGGAACATTCAAAAGTTATAGATACGTTGGAGACGTATCACTGTGCCGAAAGCGTCTCAAAGTATTGAGGGGAAATCCGATGAAGATTGGACTGAAATTGGTCAAAAAAAAGCTTAAAGATAGCCTAGCTGCAATGTTTGCTAGATTTAGACAAGAACAGGCAACCTTGCGAATCAAATAAAGAAAGAGTGATGATTCAGATAACAAAGTTAATTTGGTTATCAAAAAAACCATATCAAATAGTATGTGTACCGAATTTATTGAAGAAAAAGAGGACGCCAAGGCATTGGAGAGTCATTTAAAAGTGGAGCAAACTATTATTCAAGTAACACAACCATCATTCTCTCCCAGAGTGTATGAAGAGGTATGTCTAGCAAGTGATTTTCCTATTTTCAGATTTGGTCACAGCTTTATTATTGATGCATCTATTAGGAAAAATCCCATAAGTAATTTTGAAAGACCAATGATGAAGGGTAATTTATTTGTTAGCAATAAAATTGATACAAAGCATATTGGTCAATACATTGTACCATTCAAAGAGACTGATAGCAATAAAATTGTTACAAAGCATATCGGCCAATACATTGTACCATTCGAAGAGACCGGTAGTGACTTGTTATTGCAGCCAAAGCTTCTCCCATTGCTTTATTTAAAGTTCATATCTAATTGGGTAGCTTTGCTTGCTTCATACTTGGCTTACGCATTGTCTCAATTGAGACATGTGTGTTTCGACTATTTTCGTTTCAGAAATATGAAGCCGAGGTTAAATTCTTTTGAGAAATTTGATGCTAATATTATTTCTTATTCGAAGACATCAGAGATAGCGCGCAAAACACAATGCATAGCCGAATGGGGAGATTCTAAATCTGAACCATTCGTTTGCTTACCTCCAAAGCCGTTCGCACATCAAGATCAGCTAGAAAACAAAATGTGTACATTTGATTCAAACATGTGTGATCAAATCTTTGATTTGTTGTTGGAAAATAATTACATTAGAATTCTTGATCACCATGTCAAGCCATCTATCTAAGGACGAAGAATTTATTGTAAGTTTCATGATTCGTTCAAGCATAGTGTTGAGGGTTGCAACATGTTTCGTCAAATAGTTAAATCGGCCATTGATAAAGGACGATTGAGATTTGTTGAAACACCAAAGGATGACCATTCTATTCCGATTGTTCCTGATGGCAAAAAGTTTTTTTATCGGCTTCTTCAAGCTGATTCATTAAAGGATGAAAAGGAAAACATAGTGGATGATGGGATCAAGTTTTCAAGTAAAGAAGTTTCTCAAGAGCACAATGAAGATATTCTCGAAGGCGTGAATTCCATCAAGGTTGAACAGAAGACGCCAAGTACTGGGGGGCGACAAAAAAAATTCAAAGATCGGTGCAAGCACAACCGAAGAAAGAAAAGGCCGAGGTAAGCACAAAGATAAAAGGCCGAAAGTCACTTTCATGAAGCTATTGGAAAAATACCAAAAGATGAGTGAAGAGAAAAGTGCTTATCGTCCAAGTAATTCAAAAGCATCAAGATCACCCCCTAGGCGTAAATATGAAGATCGGTATTGGCAAAATGAGAATTTTAATGCAACATATCTGTATCCTTATTTTGGGCCGCCAGTGGCAATGTCGTGGATGCCTCCCTATGCTCATATAGATCCATATCCATCATGGGACAGGTACAATACAAGGGCACATTCTCCAAGTTATTTTAGACCATCTCACCAATATTGCGCAGCTCCGAGAAGATCGACATTTAAACAATCACATGTCAAAGGCCGTTTCAATCATAAGGAACCGATCCGGAGTTCAAGGAAGAGGAAAGAGGTGGTCATACAAGGATATCGAGTTAAAAAAGATGGCCGCAAGAGTGCCAATTCAGATTTGATCTTAAAGGATAAAGAGCCAATTAAAGTGTTGACGTTGGCTATAAAAGGCAATGAGATGGAGCAATCAATTATCGAGAATCAAAGTGCCAAATCTGAAGAAAATAAGTTGAAGGTGCACAAGGTAAAACAAGAATTATCATTAGTTCAAACAAAATCACAGCCGGGGCGCCCACTCGGCTTATCATATTGGCAAAACAAGAAATTACAAAAACTTAGTGCACAAGACCTTGAAGAAAGGAACATGGCATGGGTTCCCAAAGGAAGTACTCTGAATAAAAATTATGTGCAAGCTTCAATTACAAGAATTGCGGTAAAGGTGAAGAAGGAAAATAATGAAAACTATGAAGGACCAAGCCGAAGGTTTCAACATCTTCGGTCCACACATTATCCATATTCTTCAACTATGCCATTAATGCCTATGCCATGCAATTCGTCATCAGGTATAATCGGTTATCCTCAATGAGCTTATTTTAATCCATGAATGCAATATAATTTATTACATCATGAAAGGCACCAAATCATCATACATTCTATTAGCTTCACTTTTGTTGCTAATTTAAATGACCGATATAGAATTATCGCCCTAAGCATAAACATGGCCGATATAGAAATTATCGCCCTAAACACATAAAATGGCTGATGGAGTGTTGACATCGTCCTTAGATCAAACATGGTATAATTTATTTTTCGACATGCTAGCTTTGCCGAAAAACAGGGGGGCATGTGTTGACACCTGATTTTGGCAAGATACAAATTGCAATGATATGGCGCGAGGTACCAGACACATGTCTGATGGTCGCGCAAGTCATTCAGCCTTTGCCGGCTAAATAGAGCTTGCCGGGGTAGAAACCTTGCCGGGGTGGAGACCTTGCCGGCGTGGAAAGCTTGCTGGCGCAGAAAGCTTGCCGGCGTGAAAGCTTGCCGGGGTAGAAACCTTGCCGGGGTGGAGACCTTGCCGATGTGGAAAGCTTGCCGGCGCAGAATGCTTGCCGCCGTGAAAGCTTGCCAGTGTGAGCTTGCCGGGGTAGAAACCTTTCCGGGGTGGAAACCTTGCCGGAGTGAAACCTTGCCGGGATAGAAAGCTTGCCGGGGTGAAGGCTGTTAGAATCGATCGACCGGAATTTGGAGATGGGCTCGAAAGGTTATTCAGATGACCTCAGATGGAAAAGTGTTCTACATGAAAGTTGTGCGTATCGTCGAAACGGTCAACTTTACTTTTTGAAGTCATCATCATCTGAGATAGTATACAGCCTATAAAGTTGTTGCAAGACTCGGATAGCCAAGAAAACTGCATGACCGAATCCGACTGGAAGTTAAAGGTGCCCACGTAAATTATTTAAGATGACCGTATTTGGAAAAATGATCAACATCAAAATTGTTTGTCTCGTCGAGGCGCAGAAATTTGGTATTTTGATCTTCTCAATCGGAGGTCATATGCAAATTCCACAGCCCGCACAAGAAGCAGAACAGAAGTATGGGACAGATTCGGGCTGAATCCGAGTTGGACTCTAGGACGTGAATTGATGTAATTTTTTGTAAGGAAAGCCTAGATGAATCCTTTACTTGTACAGGAAGTCCAGCCGCCTCTTATATATTTTAGGGGTGATGGCCGATTGGAACAACACACAATCAAACAAATCATCTGCCACTTTTTACATTTACTTTTATCTTCTCCCTTTGTTCTTCTTTTTCCTCATTCTTCGTTCGTTCTTCTTGTTGCAGGGCGGTGAATCTCGAGGCCCTAGGGGCGATCAGGTCGATCTAGGGCAGCCCATAGCCGCCGCGCGCCCTGACGGGGTCCCTCCCGGGCATGTGGGTTTCGGGTCTTCAATAGCGCCCGCCGGATTGTCTTGCGTACCGCGGTTCCGAACGGGTCTCCTTCGACGTGAGCTACGGTGCATCACCTCCGGCGTTGAGGGTACACGGTGACATGTTCGTGTGCGAACAATGTGGCACACCATGTTATCAAACTCCTTAACTATGGACCCTCACAAAAAAACTTCTTGATCATGGACTATAATACCAAGGACTATAAGGTTTGAATTTTCCTTCGTATACTGCATGCATATTCGTGTTATAATTAGTGAAGAATTTTGGTATCTTTGTTGATGCTACTAGAATACCAAAGATGTAGCAACCAGCAAGCATATGTTTCTACTAAATTATAGACCCTACATGGAAATGGAAGATATATTTCACCAAGAACAAACCAGTAAAACCAGCGCGGACATATTATTTGTGTGTGAAAAATATCCAAATCTATTATAAAAGTTCATCGGAAAAAAATTCGACCTCAGTATCCTCTTGAAAACATTGTATAGTCAAGACTTTGGACTTCTCAATTTGTGAAAATCTAACCATCCACTAGAACCCTCTAGCAAGATATATCTTATACGGTATGCTTTAGACCTTGATTCCAAGATATTAAAGGATACTAACGTATATGCGGCCATGCACATATGTATGCTGTATACATTATAATTCATGTCAAAGCACAAATTTGGCAGAGGCATATAAGATTGTAGGACTATATTTCTCAAACTACAGATGATTGAGTCTAATGAGTGATCTTTTAAAGTGGCAGTGTCTTGAATTAACACAACTTATGCTATAAAAACAAAATTTAAATTTAGCCAAATTATGTTTTCATTGTAAATGTTAGAATTATATAAGAACCACATTATATCCTAGTATTTATAAATATTATTTCAAGGTTAATCATGCTAACTAATAAAAGTTAGTCGGATGGTAAAATGAATCATCAGTAAGTAAATGATTTTAGTACAAATTAATAATTATATTTTCTTGGTCCTTATTTATCCCAAATTATTGTGACTTGTGTATACAAATGAAAGTTGCATTACTATCACCGGTGTTGTCGTTCATTTTCTGGTGCCCGTACCCCAACGTATGGGAGCCGCTGACATCATCTTCCGTGATGTCTCCGGACATCGTCGGGCTGCTTGATGGACGGGATTTAGTCTCCGGGCCAATAATTTCGCATCCTCTATTGTCTGCTCGGGGCGGCCAAGGTATCTGGCAGCGGTAGAGTATTGTCTGGGGTTACTATGTTTGGCATGCTACATGACATAGATATACTAGTGATCCAATGGACAGAAGGTACGTATGTCCCATGTGGCTACAAGTCCGGGCCCGGTTTCATATCACACGCAACGACGGGGTGATTAGATAATAACACTGCAAGATTGAATGACTGAGCCCTTTCGGATCGCCTGATTAGTTAGCGTGGTGAATGGCAACGCGACACCGTAACAACGATGATGTTCTCTCTACAGCGCAAAGGGACGAGTCTACATCAGTTTGGTTGGATTTGACAGAGCGAGGGAGTGATGAGAAAGGGAATGACTCTCCGTTGTCACGCTGGATTCGATGAATAAAACACAGAACCCAACGAAGATCAAGATCACTGATCACACAAAAACTATGCCATGTACACTACACACATCATCCATTACCGTGAAAAGTATGGCAATTGGTCAGACGCCAGAGGAGTACACGAAGGCAGCTCATGTCGGCCGCTGATTGACTTTGGCCCGCAACGGACAAGAACGACGATGAGAACAAAGTGGGGAGGTGGCGACTAGCCAACAAATTGAATGATCACATCTATCTATCTGCACACTAGTCGGCCATCCGCCTGCCGCCGGTCGATCACCTATTATTGTATCTGCTTCAGCGAGAGATCCTTTCATGTACGGTGTATACATTCCGGCGACAACCCAGTGAGCGGACCCAGACAAAATTTTCATTGGGGGCCAATTGAGTGGGGGCACACTTATTTTGCTATATGATGGCAGTTTCTAGGCTAGAAATTCAGAAATTGACCGAGGGCCTAGGCCCCAACTCATCATAACGTGGGTACGCCTAGTACGGGCATTGGATCAGCTACTTGTCGGTAGTTCATCCCTCTGAATGGAAGCAACTTCCATTCGTTGCTACCTACTGAGATCGGTACTATAGCCATGGATTGCATTTGGTGAATGGTGTGTGCAAGAACCTATTTCCTTCATCGGTCCTCTTCTTCAGAATTGCTTCAGTCGAAGTGGTGGTCCTTCAAAATTGCTCTGGTAATGATACGATTGGCCAAATCATGCAAGATGAGAAAGAGTTAAAAGCCAAGGAGAAACAACTTCAGTTTCATGATTGATTGTAATAGGCAACATTTTCAAAACATTTTTTCTTAAGGCGGAGAACTAATTCTTCCCAATTTCCCTCATGTTTTCTTGCATTTCTATAACCCAACTACAACATTGACCTTCAGTGATGAACCTGACGAAGTGTTATAGTCTGCAGATTATAGTTACTACAAGCAAACAAAAATCTTCACGGGGGTATTTCAGTTTATTCTCTGTGCACATGTTGGTTCACTACACTCACTAACAGTGTCTTAGATAGAAACCTCTGCTGCACATTCATATTCGGAAGACAGAATCATCAGCAGTACCCATAGGAACCTTCTGTTATGCACCTTCAAAAAACAGAGCCATCAAGAGTACCCATGAATACGATAGCAATGAAGATTAGGGAACATCACACACACACACACACACACACACACACACACACACACATAGAGAGAGAGAGAGAGAGAGAGAGAGAATACGAAAAGTAATTATTTCGTAAATAATGAAATTGTCATTATCATTTAGGATATACATTTCATGTTACATGCTTCCTCTATATTGGATTTCTTTAAACCACATAACTTTATTGTCCACACCGTCAATGCTTCTTGTAAGAGACATGATGAACTAGCCCAAGAACAACATGATAATATTGTGAGTCAATTGGAGTCTAGGGAAATATTTTCAAGAAGAGGGAACCAAGCAAGCAACCTTGTATGAACCGGGGATACATGGTAGGGCACATATCATAAAACTTTATGTTGGTTTACTGAGATGTGGACGTCTGTTTTGCACAGCAAATTTAAGATAAATAACTACAACAGGTGCCTTGATATCTCAGATGGAAATTTTTGAATTTGTTTTGATGAACTTGATATCTCAGCAAGTTGAACAAGTCAATTGTTGAGACGCATTGCTTGTCTTGATCCAAGGAACTCATTTTCTAATTTTGATGAAGACAAACTTGTTCAACTTGCTGAGATGTATGCTGACGACTTCTCCATATATGAGCTTTGTTTTGTCCTTAGAAACCAACTTGAAAACTTCATTGCCGATGTGAGAGCTGATTCAAGTTTTGTTAGTTGTAATAACCTTAGTAGTCTTGCTGTGAAGATGGTTCAGACTAATAGATACATGGTCTTTCCTTTGGTATATCATCTTATTGAGTTGGCATTGATTTTGCATGTTGCAACCGCATAAGTGGAAAGAGCTTTCTCAGCTTTGTTTATTATCAAGACTGGGTTGAGGAATAAGATGGGTGATGATTGGTTGAATTATTCCATGGTGTGCAATATTGAGCGAGAAATATTTGCAAAGGTTGATGATGATGCTATTACATTGCTTTCAATCCTATAAATCTCGCAAAGGAACTTTACCTCATCGTAGTAGACTAGTAGTAAGTTTTCAACTTTGTACAATGTCAAGTGTTTCACTTGATGTTTATGTCTTCTCTTATGAAATTTTACTTTTGATTTCTCTAAGGTGTTGGCTCTTCTTCCACCGTTCATCAAGTTATGGAAGACACTGATGAAGCAAGTCATTGATTTAGTACTCTTTTTACTGCTTGTATTGTTCGTAGTTTTTGTCATCTTTTATCTATTTTGTTGTATCTTTAAGCATTGAGTTTAAATTCTAAAATTTTAGTGCAATTGAGCCATATTTCAGGTAGATATAGCCTGATGGACGTTAAGTTTTTCTCTTGCGACGAAAAAGAAATTTTGGACCCGGGGCTTGCTCCAATCCTGGATCCGCCACTGCTAGTACTGACAATTCATTGCATTTTGGTGCTTCTGATAAACTTACTATTTCCTTCACCAGTCATTTTCACAATTGCTTCAGTCTCAATGGTGCCCTCTAGGCCTTGGCATCCGATAATGATATGATTGGCGAAACCATGCAATTCTGACAGATTCTTTTCACAATTGCTTTTAGTTCCATAATTGATTGTAACCAGGACATGTGCCGAAGCATATTATCAGCATTTTTTTCTTGCAACAGAGACCTAACTTTTCCATCATGTTTTGTTGCATTTTCAGAGCCCAACTGGACCATTGATCTCCGGTGCTGAACCTGATTAAGTGTGAAGCCTGATACGTCTCCAACGTATCTACTTTTCCAAACACTTTTGCCCTTGTTTTAGACTCTAACTTGCATGATTTGAATTGAAGTAATCCGGACTGATGATGTTTTCAGCAGAATTGCCGTGGTGTTATTTTTGTGCAAAAATAAAAGTTCTCGGAATGACCTGAAACTTCACAGAGAATATTTTTGGAATTTATAAAAAATACTGGCGAAAGAATCAACACCAGGGGGACCACACCCTGTCCACGAGGGTGGGGGGCGCGCCCCCTGCCTCGTGGGCCCCTTGGAGCTCCACCGACCTCAACTCCAACTCTATATATTCACATTCGGGGAGAAAAAATTCAGAAAGAAGGATTCATCGTGTTTTACGACACGGAGCCGCCACCAAGCCCTAATCTCTCTCGGGAGGGCTGATCTGGAATCCGTTCGGGGCTCCGGCGAGTGGAATCCGTCGCCGTCGTCATCATCAACCTTCCTCCATCAACAACTTCATGATGCTCACCGCCGTGCGTGAGTAATTCCATCGTAGGCTTGCTGGATGGTGACGGTGATGGGTTGGATGAGATTTACCATGTAATCGAGTTAGTTTTGTTAGGGTTTGATCCCTAGTATCCATTATGTTCTAAGATTGATGTTGCTATGACTTTGCTATGCTTAATGCTTGTCACTAGGGCCTCAGTGCCATGATTTCAGATATGAACCTATTATGTTTTCATGAATATATGTGAGTTTTTGATCCTATCTTGCAAGTTAATAGTCACCTACTATGTGTTATGATCCGGCAACCCCGAAGTGACAATAATCGGGACCACTCCCGATGATGACCGTAGTTTGAGGAGTTCATGTATTCACTAAGTGTTAATGCTTTGGTCCAGTACTCTATTAAAAGGAGGCTTAATATCCCTTAGTTTCCAATAGGACCCTGCTGCCATGGGAGGGTAGGACAAAAGACGTCATGAAAGTTCTTTTCCATAAGCACGTATGACTATATTTGGAATACATGCCTACATTAGATTGATGAACTGGAGCTAGTTTTCTGTCACCCTATGTTATAACTGTTGCATGAGGAATCACATCCGACATAATTATACATCACTGATCCAATGCCTATGAGCTTTTCCCATATTGATCTTTGCTTAGTTAATTTTCCGTTGCCACTGTTACAATTGCTACAAAAACTGCTACTGTTACTTTTGCCACCGTTACTTCCATACTACTTTGCTACTAAATTCTTTGTTGCAGATATTAAGTCTTCCAGGTGTGGTTGAATTGACAACTCAACTACTAATACTTGAGAATATTCTTTGGCTCCCCTTGTGTCGAATCAATATATTTGGGTTGAATACTCCACCCTAGAAAACTGTTGCGATCCCCTATACTTGTTGGTTATCAAGACTATTTTCTAGCGCCGTTGCCGGGGAGCATAGCTATATTCTTTGAATCACTTCGGATTTATATCTGTTGATCACTATGAAGAACTTGAGAGATGAAAAAACCAAGATCTTTGCTACTTCTCGAGCTTGCATTGTATTCCCTCGAAGAGGAAAGGGAGATGCAGCACAGTAGCGTAAGTATTTCCCTCAGTTTTTGAGAACCAAGGTATCAATCCAGTATGAGACCACGCGCGAGTCCCTCCCACCTGCACAAACAAATAAGAACTTCGCAGCCAACGCGTTAAGGGGTTGTCAACCCTTTACGGTCACTTACGAAAGTGAGATCTGATAGAGATGATAGTTTATATTTTTGGTATTTTTAATTTAATAAAACAGCAAATAAAAGCGGTAAAAGTAAAGTAGATGTAGATTGATATGTTGAGAATAGACCCGGGGGCCATAGCTTTCCCTAGTGGCTTCTCTCATGATAGCGACATTCTACGGCGAGTAAACAAATTACTGTCGAGCAATTGATAGAAAAGCGAATAATTATGAGACCATCTAGGCATGATCATTGTATATAGGCATCACGTCCGAGACAAGTAGATCGACTCCTACCTGCATCTACTACTATTACTCCACACATCGACCGCTATCCAGCATGCATCTAGTGTATTGAGTTCATACGAACAGAGTAACCCGTTAAGCAAGATGACATGATGTAGAGGGATAAACTCAAGCAATATGATATAAACCCCCATCTTTTTATCCTCGATGGCAATAATACAATACGTGCCTTGCTGCCCCTACTGTCACTGGGAAAGGACACCGCAAGATTGAACCCACAGCCAAGCACTTCTCCCATTGCAAGAACTATAGATCTAGAAGGCCAAACCAAACCAAGAATTCGAAGAGACTTGCAAAGATATTATGAGCACACATAAAAAGTTCAGAGAAGAACCAAATATCTTTCATAGATAACCTTGATCATAAACTCACAATTGATCGGATCTCGACAAACACACCGCAAAAAGAGATTACATCGAATAGATCTCCTCGAAGACCGAGGAGAACTTTGTATTGAGATCCAGAGAGAGAGAAGAAGCCATCTAGATACTACCTATGGACCCGAAGGTCTGTGGTAAACTACTCACAACTCATGGTGAGGGCGATGATGATGATGAAGAAGAATTCCGTGATGGATCCCCCTCCGGTGGAGCTCCGGAACAGGCTCCCAGATGGGTTCTCTCGGGAACAGAAGGTTACGGCGGTGGAATTAGGGGTTTCTCTCTGTTGTCGATGGTTTCAGGGTACATAGACTTATATAGGAAGAAGGAGGACACCGGGGGACGCTCGAGGGGCCCACGAGGTAGGGGCGCGCCCTGGGAAGGGGGGCGCGCCCCCCACTCTCGTGGGCGCCTCGATGCTCCCCTAACGTGGTTCTCAAGTTCCCTGTGCATGATTTTCTCCAAAAATATCTCTCGCAAAGGTTTCATTCCGTTTGGACTCCGTTTGATATTCTTTTTCAGTAAAACCCTGAAACGAGCAAAAAACAGCAATCTGGACTGGGCCTTTGGGTTAGTAGGTTAGTCCCAAAAATGATATAAAAGTGTATGATAAAGCCCATTAAACATCCAAGACTTCATAAATAATAGCATGGAACAATAAAAAAATATAGATACGTTGGAGACGTATCAAGCATCTCCAAGCTTAATTCCTGCTCGTCCTCGAGTAGGTAAATGATAAAGAAAGAATTTTTGATGTGGAATGCTAACCAATATAGTTTTTCAATGTAATTCTCTTAATTGTGACATGAATGTTCAGATCTGAAAGATTCAAGATAAAAGTCTATATTGACATAAGAAATAACAATAGTTCAAGCATACTAACAAAGCAATCATGTCTTCTCAAAATACTATGGCTAAAGAAAGTTATCCCTACAAAATCATATAGTCTGGCAATGCTCCCTCTTCATCACACAAAATATTAATATCATGCACAACCTCGATTTTAGCCAAGCACTTGTTTTCATACTCTATCTTTTCAAACCTTTCAACTTTCACGCAATACATGAGCGTGAGCCATGGATATAACACTATGGGTGGAATAGAGGTGGTTGTGGAGAAGACAAAATGGAGGGAGATAGTCTCACATCGACTAGGCGTATCAACGGCCTATGGAGATGCCCATCAATAGATATCAATGTGAGTGAGTAGGGATTGCCAGGCAATGGATGCACTAGAGCTAAGTATGTATGAAAGCTCAACAAAAGAAACTAGTGGGTGTGCATCCAACTTGCTTGCTCACTAAGACCTAGGGCATTTGAGGAAGCCCATCGTTGGAATATACAAGCCAAGTTCTATAACGAAAATTCCCACTGGTATATGAAAGTGACTAAACATGAGACTCTCTACAATGAAGAACATGGTGCTAACTTGAAGTACAAGTGTGGAAAAAAGATAGTAGCAATTGTCCCTTCTCTCTTTTCTCTCATTTTTTTTGGAGGGTCTTTCTCCTTTTTTTATTAGCCCCTCTCTATATATTTTTTTGGTCCATCTCTTTTTTTATTATCATTTCCTCACATGGGACAATGCTCTAATAATGGTGATCATCACACTTTTATTACAACTTGATACTACAACAAGTATGACTCTACATGAATGCCTCTGGCGGTGTACCGGGATGTGCAATGAATCAAGAGTGACATATATGTAAATTATGCATGGTGGTGTTGCCACAAATACGATGTCAACTACATGATCATGCATGGCAATATGACAATATGATGCGTGTCATATGAACGGAACGGTTGAAAGTTGCATGGCAATATATCTCGGAATGGCTATGGAAATGCCATGATAGGTAGGTATGGTGGCTGTTTTGAGGAATAATATGGTGGTTGTTTTGAGGAAGGATAAATAGTGGGTTTATGGCACCGGCGAAAGTTGCGCGGTACAAGAGAGGCTAGCAATGGTGGAAGGGTGAGAGTGCGTATAATCCATGGACTCAACATTAGTCATAAGAACTCATATACTTATTGCAAAAATCTACGAGTCATCAAAACAAAGCAATCAACGCATGCTCCTAGGGGGAGGTTGGTAGGAGTTAAACATCGCGCGCTCTCGATCTCCACACAAAGGTTGGCACTCTACAAATACCTCATGCTCTAACTTCGTCACATTGCGGTTCACCATACGTGCATGATACGGGAATTACTAACCTTAACACAAGTATTTCTCAATTTCATAATAACTCCACTAGCATGGCTCTAATATCACTATCCTCATATCTCAAAACAATTATCAAGCATCCAACATCTCATCATATTCAATGCACTTAGTGTGAATTTTTTTACTCATTGACATTGGATGTCTATCATGTGAAGACTAGTTTCTTAGCCTAAACACATTACCATGCTGTTTTAATAGACTCTGAAATAGATATAAGTGAAGCATGAGAGTTCAACAATTTCTACAAAATATAACCACCACCGTGCTCTAAAAGATGTAAGTGGAGCACTAGAGCAAAAACTATTCAACTCAAAAGATATAAGTGAAGCACATAGAGTGTTCTAACAATTCCTAGGCCATATTTAACTCTCTCAAATATGTGTGTCCAGCAAGGATGATTGTGACAAACTAACAAGCAAAGACTCAAATTATGCAAGACGCTCCAAGCAAAACACATATCATGTGGCGAATAAAAATATAGCTCCAAGTATAGTTACCGATGGATGAAGACGAAAGAGGGGATGCCTTCCCGGGGCATCCCCAAGCTTAGGATTTTGATTATCCTTGAATTCCTTGGGGTGCCATGGGCATCCCCAAGCTTAGGCCTTTGCTACTCTTTGTTCCATAGTCCATCAAAGCAATACTCAAAACTTGAAAACTTCACAACACAAACTTAGACAAGAATTCTCGTGAGCTCTGTTAGTATAAGAAAGCAAACCACTACTCAAAGGTACTGCAATGAATTCATTCTTTGTTTATATAGGTGTTAAAACTACTATATTCAACCTTCTCTATGGTTCATACTTGCCAATACTACTCATAGATGCATTGAAATAAGCAAACAACAAACGAAACCCAGAATGTGTCAAAAACAGAATAGTCTGTAGTAATATGCAGGTTTCGCCTACTTCTGGAACTCCAAAAAATTCAAACTAAATTGTTAAATTTGCGGAATTTGTCTACTAATAATCTGCAAAAATAATCAACAAAATAGCACGCTCCAGTAAAATCTGACGACTACTTTAGCTAGCGCTAAGATTCTGTTTTTCTCAGCAAGATCATATAAACTTCACACAAGTCTTCCCAAAGGTTCTTCTTGGCACAAACACTAAACACAACATGAAACCACATCTAATCAGAGGATAGATGCAATATTTATTCCCTAACTGAAACAAAAACAAAAATATAAAATTGGGTTGCCTCCCAACAAGCGCTATCGTTTTACGCCCCTAGCTAGGCACGATACAAGATAAATCTAGGTATTTCCATCTTTGGAAGGCAATCCATAGGTGGCTCTCATGATAGATTCATATGGTAATTTGATTTTCTTTCTAGGAAAGTGTTCCATGCCTTTCCTTAACGGAAATTGGAATCTAATATTTCCTTCCTTCATATCAATAATTGCACCAATCGTTCTAAGAAAAGGTCTACCAAGAATAATAGGACATGAAGGATTGCAATCTATATCAAGAACAATGAAATCTACGGGCACATAATTCCTATTGGCAACAATAAGAACATCATTAATTCTTCTCATAGGTTTCTTAATAGTGGAATCCGCAAGATGCAAATTTAAAGAACAATCATCAAGTTCATGGAACCCTAGCAAATCACACAAAGTTTTTGGGATAGTGGAGACACTTGCACCCAAATCACACAAAGCATAGCATTCATGATCTTCTATTTTTATTTTGATAGTAGGTTCCCACTCATCATAAAGCTTTCTAGGGATAGAATCTTCCACCTCAAGTTTTTCTTCATAAGATTGCATCAAAGCATCAACTATGTGTTTGGTGAAAGCTTTATTTTGACTATAAGCATGCGGAGAATTTAGTACGGATTGCAACAAGGAAATACAATCAATCAAAGAGTAATTATCATAATTGAATCCCTTGAAATCCAAAGTAGTGGGTTCATCACTATGCAAAGTTTTAATCTCTTCACTCCCACTTTTAGCAATTTTAGCATCAAGATCTAAAAACTCCGAATCATTGGGACACCTTAAAGCAGAATCATCTCCAATCCTATCTTCATCAAGAGTTATACTAGAAAACAAGGATCTAATAGGAGACACATCAATAACTTTCAGATCTTCATCTTTATTTTCATGCCCTTCTGGTTTAGCAGCCATCTTATTGATCACGGTGGACTGTTTATCCGAAATCTGGGCAATTAAGTTCTCAAGATGAGCAAACTGAGATTTCAAGCCATAAAATTCCTTAGACATATCATCAAGGTCTTTATTCATATATTCCATAAAACTTTTCTGTTCTTTAAGCTCACTTCTGAAAAAGTCGTTATGCTCAAATTGTATAGTCATAAAATGTCTAACATTGTTTTCGATCTCCTCCAGCCTCTTAAGGTGAGGGTCAACACTAATAGGGAGAGCCATAGTGACAAGCAAGCAAGTAGCACACAAGCAAACAAGAAGCAAGCGAACGATAAACACACGGTGGAAGAAGGGAAAATAAAACGGTAAGGGTGAAGTGGGGGAGAGGAAAACGAGAGGCAAAAAATGTAATGCGAAGTATAAGGGTTTGTGATAGGTACTTGGTATATGACTTTTGCGTAGGCTTCCCCGGCAACGGCGCCAGAAATTCTTCTTGCTACTTCTCAAGCTTGCATTGTATTCCCTCGAAGAGGAAAGGGAGATGCAGCACAGTAGCGTAAGTATTTCCCTCAATTTTTGAGAACCAAGGTATCAATCCAGTAGGAGACCACGCGCGAGTCCCTCGCACCTGCACCATAGTGTTCTCTAGTGGCTTTTCTCATGATAGCGATATTCAACGGCGGGTAAACAAATTACTATCCAGCAATTGATAGAAAAGTGAATAATTATGAGACTATCTAGGCATGATCATTGTATATAGGCATCACGTCCGAGATAAGTAGACCGACTCATGCTTGCATCTACTACTATTACTCCACACATCGACCGCTATTCAGCATGCATCTAGTGTATTGAGTTCATAAGAACAGAGTAACACTTTGAGCAAGATGACATGATGTAGAGGGATAAACTCAAGCAATATGATATAAACCCCATATTTTTATCCTCGATGGCAACAATACAATACTTAGCTTGCTGCCCCTGCTGTCACTGGGAATGGACACTGCAAGATTGAACCCAAAGCCAAGCACTTCTCCCATTGCAAGAACTATAGATCTAGTAGGCCAAACCAAACCAATAATTCGAAGAGACTTGCAAGGATATTATGAGCACACATAAAGAGTTCAGAGAAGAACCAAATATTTCTCATAGATAATCTTGATCATAAACTCACAATTCATCAGATCTCGACAAACACACCGCAAAAAGAGATTACATCGAAGGGATATCCTCGAAGACCGAGGAGAACTTTGTATTGAGATCCAGAGAGAGAGAAGAAGCCATCTAGATACTAGCTATGGACCCGAAGGTCTGTGGTAAACTACTCACAACTCATGGTGAGGGCGATGATGATGATGGTGAAGAACTCCGTGATGGATCCCCCTCCGGTGGAGCTCCGGAACAGGCTCCAAGATGGGATCTCACGGGAACAGAAGGTTACGGCGGTGGAATTAGGGTTTTCTCTCTGTTGTCGAAGGTTTCGGGGTACGTAGACTTATATAGGAAGAAGGAGGACACCGGGGGACGCTCGAGGGGCCCACAAGGTAGGGGGCGCGCCCCCCACCCTCGTGGGCGCCTCGATGCTCCCCTGACGTGGTTCTAAAGTTCCCTGTGCGTGATTTTCTCCAAAAATATCTCTCGCAAAGGTTTAATTCCGTTTGGATTGCGTTTGATATTCTTTTTCTATAAAACCCTGAAACAGGCAAAAAACAGCAATCTGGACTGGGCCTTTGGGTTAGTAGGTTAGTCCCAAAAATGATATGAAAGTGTATTATAAAGCCCATTAAACATCCAAGACTTCATAAATAATAGCATGGAACAATAAAAATTATAGATACGTTGAGACGTATCAATCTTTCCCTCAACTACGAGGGGAGGTAAGGAACTGCCATCTAGCTCTGCACTTGATTCACCTTCTGTTATGAGTAAACTTGTGACACATACTCCTGCTATTAATTATGATATGTCGTATGTTATTGATGATGCCACTTCTGCATGATGCTTATGATGAAACTACTTCTATGCTTGATAATATTGTGCCACTAGGTGAATTTCTTGATGAACAACTTGCTAGGATTAGAGAGAATGAAATTATTGAAACTGATAATACTGATGAAAGTGGTGATGAAGATTCTCCCCCTAGATATGAATTGCCTGTTGTGCCTGAGGGTTATGTTATGGATGAAGAAACTGCTAGAGATCTTTTAGCTTGCAAAGATAGATATGATCTTAAGAAATTGTTAGCTAAGCTGGAAGAAAAGTCTTTGAATGCTAGAATGAAACATGACCCTGCTTTTGCTACTTCACCTATCTGTATTTCTGATAAGGATTATGATTTCTCTGTCGATCCTGAGATAATCACTTCGGTTGAATCTTATCCTTTTTATGGCTATGAATCTGAAACTGTTGTGGCACATCTTACCAAATTAAATGATATAGCCACCCTATTCACAAATGAGGAAAAAATTTCGTTACTACTATATCCTCAAGTTATTTCCGTTCTCAATAAAGGGTGATGCTAAAACATGGTTTAATTCTCTTGATCCTGGTTGTGTGTGTAGTCCCCAGGATATGATTTATTACTTCTCTGCTAAATATTTCGCTGCTCATAAAAAAACAAGCTGCCTTGAGGGAAATATATAATTTTGTGCAAATTGAAGAAGAGAGTCTCCCACAAGCTTGGGGGAGGCTTCTCCGATTACTTAACGCTTTGCCTGATCATCCTCTTAAGAAAAATGAAATACTTGATATCTTTTATAATGCACTAACCGATGCTTCCACAAACAACGTGGATAGTTGTGCTGGTAGTGTTTTCAGGGAAAGAACTGTTGATCAAGCTGAATTGCTATTGAATAATATGTTGAGTAATGAAAATAATTGGACACTTCCTAAACCAACTCCTAAGCCAACTCCGAAGAAAAGGGGTATTCTATTTCTCAATCCTGAAGATATGCAAGAGGCAAAGAAATATATGAAATAAAAAAGGTATTAAAGCTGAAATGTTAAGATTTACCATCTATTGAAGAAATACGTGGTCTTGATAACCCGACATAGGTAGTAAAGGTAAATTGTATCTATAGATTTGATGAAGGTGATATTCCTCGTAATAAGTCTGCTGGCCAATGTTTAGATGAGTTTGATAATTTTATTGTTTAACAAGAAAACTTCAATGCTTATGTTGGTAGACAACTGAAATGTAATGCTTATATGATTGAACACTTGAGTGATTATATGTCTAGAGTTAAGGGTGAACTTAAACTCATTAGTAAACATGCTTCTATGGTTGCCACTCAGGTAGAACAAGTGCTTAAAGCACAAAATAATTTGCTCAATTAATTAAATAGTAAGAAAAATAATAATGTTGTTAGAGTTATGACTAGAGGGGGAAGAATGACTCAGGAACCTTTGTATCCTAAGGGCCACCCTAAAAGAGTTGAGCAAGATTCTCAGAGAACTAATGTTGATGCACCTAGTCCTTCTAAGAAGAAGAAAAAGAAAAATGATAGGACTTTGCATGCTTCTAGTGAACCTGTTGTTGACACACCTGAGAACCCCAATGATATTTCTATTTCTGATGCTGAAACACAATCTGGTAATGAACCTGAACCTAGTGAGAATATTAATGATGATGTTCATGTTGATGCTCAACCTAGCAATAACTATGACGTAGAGATTGAACATGATGTTGATCTTGATAACCCACAATCAAAGAATCAACGTTATGATAAAAGAGACTTCATTGATAGGAAGCACGGTAAAGAAAGAGAACCATGGGTTCAGAAACCCATGCCTTTTCGTCCTAAACCATCCAAGAAAAAGGACGATGAGGATTTTGAGCGCTTTGCTGAAATGATTAGACCTATCTTTTTACGTATGCGTTTGACCGATATGCTTAAAACAAATCCTTATGCTAAGTATATGAAAGATATTGTTACAAATAAAAGAATGATACTGGAATTTGAAATTTCAACCGTGCTTGCCAATTATACTTTTAAAGGTGGAATACCAAAGAAAATAGGAGATCCAGGAGTACCAACTATACCATGCTCCACTAAAAGAAACTATGTTAAAACTGCTTTATGTGATCTGGGAGCCGGTGTTAGTGTTATGCCTCTCTCTTTATATCGTAGACTTTATTTGAGTAAGTTGACACCTACTGAAATATCTTTGCAAATGGCCGATAAATCAACTGTTATACATGTCGGTATTTTTGAGGATGTGCCTGTTGTGGTTGCAAACATTACTATTTTAACAGACTTTGTTATTCTTGATATTCTCGAGGACGATAGTATGTCGATTATCCTTGGTAGACCCTTTTTGAATACTGCAGGGGCTGTTATTGACTGCAACAAAGGCAATGTCACTTTTCATGTTAATGGTAATGAGCATGCGGTACATTTTCCGAGGAAACAACCTCAAGTCCACAATATCAATTCTATTGGAAAAATTTCAACGATTGCTATTGGAGGTTTTGAATTCCCTCTTCCTACTGTCAATAAGAAATATGATATTCTTATTGTTGGGGACATGCATATCCCCGTTGAGGTAACCTAGTGTTATTCGAAAATTCTCCGGTTTCATGTTATTTGGAAAGAGTTTGTTAACAAGACTTGATCAACCTTGTTAGTGGATTCCTTTCGATGAGCATGAGATGGATGAAGTTAGAAAGCACAACTCTCTGTACCCTCTTTTTACTTTCTGTTATTTAGATAAATAAAGAAAAAATAATATTTTCTGTCTATTTTTTGAATTATCCTTGCAATAAAAATACCTTGAAAATAAAAGTTCTCCAAATGTCCCGAAATTGAAATATGATTTTTTTTGTAGAATATTTAAGAATATCTGGCACTGAGAACACACCAGGGGGCCACACCACCTGGACACGAGGGTCCAGGGCGCGCCCAGCCCCCTGGGGCGCGCCCCCTGCCTCGTGGGCCCCACATGGACCCCTCCACTTATTCCAGCACCCACTCACTTCGTCTTCCTCCAGAAAAAAATCCTCCCATAGCTCAAACCCGTGTTCTAGCTCATCTTGCTGCCATTTTCGATCTCCTTGCACAAAGCTCGATTCACAAAACTGTTTTGGGGGATTATTCTTCGGTATGTGACTCCTCCAATGGTCCAATTAGTTTTTGTTCTAGTACTTTATTTATTGCAGATTTTTGCTGCTTAGGTGACCCTGTTCTTGAGCTCGCATGTCAAATTTATATGGTCCCAAGTAGTTCTAATGCATGATATAACTTCTCGGCACTTGTGGGAGTAGTTGCTATCAATCTTGTTGAGTTTGGTTACCTTTTATTTTGAGTCACTAAAAATTTCAGAATTTTTTTAGAGAAAAATGCATAGTAAAATTTACCAAGGTGGTTCCTCAAGGAAGCAAGTACCAAGGCTCGCGATACGTGAACCGGACGATGGACCACCGAGCGAAGCTCAAGCGCGGCCTTGTGAATGGCCGTAGGAGGAGTTTATGGTCCAGGCGGGCATCAAGGATGAATTTGACACATATGTGCGTAATGCTGATCTTGAGGACTTCGTGTCAGATAAGTGCCCACAGTACCACTACCTAACTGATTCCTTTGTGAGAAGGTTTAAATTTACATCCTCACGCAATTCTCACAATGTTTTATTTGACCTATATGATAAATCATATACCATGGACTTAGAAGATTTTAATGCTGCTTGTAAACTCCCGCGGTGGGTTAATGTTAGTGAACCTCGCAAATCTGAATATAAAGACTTTCTTGCTAGTATCACTATGAGGGAATCTAGAGAAATCAAACAAGCTACCATAGGGAGCATTCATTTTCCTTACATACATTATTTTGCTCTCTTCATTGGTAGATGCATTAACAGTAAATATGAGGCTTGCCACATGTGCGTTCCAGATCTTAGTGTCCTCTAGAGTGCGGAATTAGGTGATAAACAATATAACTTGGGGGTCCATTTGTGCATGAAGGTTGCATCTTAACGGTTTAAGTGGAGATTTGTTTGGTGGAATTTATGCGACTCGTGTGGCTAATTATCTTCGTGTACCCATACATGGAAATGCTATGAAGTTGCCTCCTGCTTATCTAGATTATAATGCTATGGTTCGCCATCAGTTTGTTGAGAGGAATGAACAATTCCTCCAGTAACGACTAATCTTTGACAGACAACGCACCGTCCATGTTGCCCTTCCTGCTTCTACTTTCTTTAAATTTCAGGAGAAAAAGAGATATGTTATAACCAGGGAGGAGGCGAACGAGTATAAGGAGAGGATGGAGGCGGCTCATCTCCAAGTTGCAGCTCATCAGGCAATAGATGTTGCATCGCAGTACAACCCCAACTATGACTTTGGATATCCGTCAGGCTAGCAGTGGCCATAAACCAACTTAGGCCAAAAGCCTAAGCTTGGGGGAGTACGTATTTCTCATCGACATTACATTCATGTTCACACACTCATTCTAGTTGTTGGTGCTCATACTTTTTCATTGTACTATCCATGCTAGTTTATTTTCTTTTCAAAGTCTTTTTCTTGTGTGTTTGAAAAACATTAAGAAAAAACAAAAAAATTAATTGTAGCTTTTAGCTAGTTTACTTTCCATGCCTGTAGTAGTAGTAATGAAAAGAAAACCCAAAAAATATTCTTGTTCTTCTTTTGCTTGCCGGTATGTTGGTGGACCGGTGCTGGGGGTGCTGCCCTGACTTGGACAAACCTCCCACTTATGATTAACCTCTAATGCAAGCATCCGCAACTACAAAATAAGTATTAAGGTAAACCTAACCATAGCCTGAAACATATGGATCCAAATCAGCCCCTTACGAAGCAACGCATAAACTAGGGTTTAAGCTTTTGTCACTCTAGCAACCCATCATCAACTTATTACTTCCCAATGCCTTCCTCTAGGCCCAAATAATGGTGAAGTGTCATGTAGTCGACGTTCACATGAAACCACTAGAGGAGAGACAACATACATCTCATCCAAATATTGAACGAAGACCAAATTCACATGACTACTAATAGCAAGACTTCTCACATGTCCTCGGGAACAAAAGTAACTACTCATAAGACACAATATTATTCATGATCAGAGGGGTATTAATATGCATAATGGATCTGAACATATGATCTTCCACCAAATAAACCAACTAGCATCAACTACAAGGAGTAATCAACACTACTAGCAACCCACAGGTATCAATCTGAGGTTCGGGTACAAAGATTGGATACAAGAGATGAACTAGGGTTTGAGAGGAGATGGTGTTGGTGAAGATGTTGATGAAGATAGCCCTCCCCAAGATGGGAGAGTTGTTGGTGATGACGGGGATGACGATTTCCCCCTCCCGGAGGGAAGTATCCCCGGCAGAACAGCTCTGCCGGAGCCCTAGATTGGTTTCCGCCTCGATTCCGCCTCGAGACGGCGGCGTCTGGTCCCGAAAGCCTCCTTCTAATTTTTCCAGGTCAAAACACCTCATATAGGAGAAGATGGGCATCGGGGTCCTTCCGGCTGGCCCACGAGGCAGGGGACGCGCCGTGGGAAGGGGGCGCGCCCCCACCCTCGTGGACAGCCGGTGGCCCCCCTCATGGACTTTTTTCGCCAGATATTTTTTATATTTTCTGAAACGGCGTTCTGTTGAGTTTCAGGGCTTTTGGAGTTGTGCAGAATAGGTTTCCAGAGTTTGCTCCTTTTCTAGCCCAGAATTCCAGCTGCCGGCATTCTCCCTCTTCATGTAAACCTTGTAAAATAAGAGAGAAAAGGCATAAGTATTGTGACAAAACATGTAAAACAGCCCATAAAGTGATAAATATCAACTTATAAGCATGATGCAAAATGGATGTATCAAGGCTCTCATAAGCATTATTGTTGATTTAACCAAGAGCCATATTACCTTGTCTTCTCCCTTGTATTAAATGCTTGTGGATTCCAGCTTAGTCCAATGCACATACACTATTATTATTATCCACGATGTTCGGTCGTGCGAGTGAAAGGCAATAATGATGATATATGATGGACTGATTGAGATTAGAGAAGCTGGTATGAACTCGACCTATCTTGTTTTTGTAAATATGATTAGTTCATCATTCCTGATTTAGCCTAGTATGAATGAAACATGTCTGCAATGACAATTAGAGATTATAGTTGCTCATGCCATGCTTAATTAGCTAGGAGTTTATAATAGTTTACCTTGCGTGCCAACATGTTATTAAAATGGTTGTGATGTGGTATGATTGGGTGGTATCCTCCTTTGAACGGTTTGAGTGGCTTGACTTGGCACATGTTCACACATGTAGTTGAAACAAAATCAACATAGCCTTCATGATATTTATGTTCATGGTGATTTATATCCTACTCATTCTTGCACTCATTGTTGATTAATCTTATGCATGTTCATGACTGTTGTCGCTCTCTAGCTTTGAAACTTCCCAGTCTCTTTCTAGCCTTCACTTGTACCAAGTGGGAATACTGCTTGTGCATTGATAACCCACAAGTGTAGGGGATCGCAACAGTTTTCGAGGGTAAAGTATTCAACCCAAATTTATTGATTCGACACAAGGGGAGCCAAAGGATACTCTTAAGATTTAGCAGGTGAGTTGTCAATTCAACCACACCTGGAAACTTAGTATCTGCAGCAAGATAGTTTAGTAGCAAAGTAATATGATAGTGGCGGTAGCGGCAATAAAAGTAACGGTAGTTTTTTTGTAGTTTTTGTAATCGTAGAAACAGAAAAGTAAATAAGCAACAAGCAATATGTGAAAAGCTCGTAGGCATTGGATCGGTGATGGGAAATTATGTCGGATGCAATTAATCATGTAGAAGTTATAACCTAGGGTGACACAGAACTAGCTCCAGTTCATCAATGCAATGTAGGCATGTATTCCGAATATGGTCATACATGCTTATGGAAAAGAACTTGCATGACATCTTTTGTCCTACCCTCCCGTGGCAGCGGGGTCCTACTGGAAACTAAGGGATATTAAGGCCTCCTTTTAATAGAGAACCGGACCAAAGCATTAACACATAGTGAATACATGAACTCCTCAAACTAAGGTCATCACCGGGAGTGGTCCCGATTATTGTCACTTCGGGGTTGCCGGATCATAACACATAGTAGGTGACTATAGGCTTGCAAGATAGGATCAAGAACACACATATATTGATGAAAACATAATAGGTTCAGATCTGAAATCATGGCACTCGGGCCCTAGTGACAAGCATTAAGCATAGCAAAGTCATAGCAACATCCACCTCAGAACATAGTGGATACTAGGGATCAAACCCTAACAAAACTAACTCGATGACATGATAGATCCCATCCAACCCATCACCGTCCAGCAAGCCTACGATGGAATTACTCACGCACAGCGGTTAGCATCATGGAATTGGAGATGGAGAAAGGTTGATGATGATGATGATGGCGACGATCTCCACTCTCCGGAGCCCCGAACGGACTCCAGATCAGCCCTCCCGAGAGAGATTAGGGCTTGGCGGCGGCTCTGTATCGTAAAATGCGATAATTCTTCCTCTCTGATTTTTTTTCTCCCCAAAAGTGAATATATAAGATCTGGGGGTACGTCGGTGGAGCACCAGGGGGTCCACGAGGCAGGGGGCGCGCCCCCCACCCTCGTGGACAGGGTGCGAGCCCCCTGGTCTAGATCTTCTTGCAGGTATTTTTTATATTTTCTAACATAATTCTCTGTGGATTTTCAGGTCATTCCGAGAACTTTTTATTTCTGCACAAAAACAACACCATGGCAATTCTGCTGAAAACAACGTCAGTCCGGGTTAGTTCCATTCAAATCATGCAAGTTAGAGTCCAAAACAAGGGCAAAAGGGTTTGGAAAAGTAGATACATTGGAGACGTATCAACTCCCCCAAGCTTAAACATTTGCTTGTCCTCAAGCAATGCAGTTGATAAACTAAAAGTGATAAAGAAAAAATTTGACAAACTCTGTTTGCTCTTGTTGTTGTAAATATGTAAGCCAGCATTCAGGTTTTCAGCAAGATCATGAACTAACCACATTCACAATAACTTTCAGGTCTCAAGTCTACTAACATCAAGATACGGGAATTACTAACCTTAACACAAGTATTTCTCAATTTCATAATAACTCCACTAGCATGGCTCTAATATCACTATCCTCATATCTCAAAACAATTATCAAGCATCCAAAATCCAACATCTCATCATATTCAATGCACTTAGTGTGAATTTTTTTACTCATTGACATTGGATGTCTATCATGTGAAGACTAGTTTCTTAGCCTAAACACATTACCATGCTGTTTTAATAGACTCTCAAATAGATATAAGTGAAGCATGAGAGTTCAACAATTTCTACAAAATATAACCACCACCGTGCCCTAAAAGATGTAAGTGAAGCACTAGAGCAAAAACTATTCAACTCAAAAGATATAAGTGAAGCACATAGAGTGTTCTAACAATTCCTAGGCCATATTTAACTCTCTCAAATAGGTGTGTCCAGCAAGGATGATTGTGACAAACTAACAAGCAAAGACTCAAATTATACAAGACGCTCCAAGGAAAACACATATCATGTGGCGAATAAAAATATAGCTCCAAGTATAGTTACCGATGGATGAAGACGAAAGAGGGGATGCCTTCCCGGGGCATCCCCAAGCTTAGGCTTTTGATTATCCTTGAATTACTTGGGGTGCCATGGGCATCCCCAAGCTTAGGCCTTTGCTACTCTTTGTTCCATAATCCATCAAAGCAATACTCAAAGCTTGAAAACTTCACAACACAAAACTTAGACAAGAATTCTCGTGAGCTCCGTTAGTATAAGAAAGCAAACCAGTACTCAAAGGTACTGCAATGAGTTCATTATTTGTTTATATAGGTGTTAAATCTACTATATTCCAACTTCTCTATGGTTCATACGTGCCAATACTACTCATAGATGCATTGAAATAAGCAAACAACACACGAAACACAGAATCTGTCAAAAACAGAATAGTCTGTAGTAATCTGCAGGTTTCGCCTACTTCTGGAACTCCAAAAAATTCAAACTAAATTGGTAAATTTGCGGAATTTGTCTACTAATCATCTACAAAAAGAATCAACAAAACAGCACGCTCCAGTAAAATCTGACGACTACTTTAGCAAGCGCTAACGATTCTGTTTTTCTCAGCAAGATCATATAAACTTCACACAAGTCTTCCCAAAGGTTCTACTTGGCACAAACACTAAACACAACATGAAACCACATCTAATCAGAGGCTAGATGCAATATTTATTCCCTAACTGAAACAAAAACAAAAATATAAAATTGGGTTGCCTCCCAACAAGCGCTATCGTTTTACGCCCCTAGCTAGGCACGATACAAGATAAATCTAGGTATTTCCATCTTTGGAAGGCAATCCATAGGTGGCTCTCATGATAGATTCATATGGTAATTTGATTTTCTTTCTAGGAAAGTGTTCCATGCCTTTCCTTAACGGAAATTGGAATCTAATATTTCCTTCCTTCATATCAATAATTGCACCAATCGTTCTAAGAAAAGGTCTACCAAGAATAATAGGACATGAAGGATTGCAATCTATATCAAGAACAATGAAATCTACGGGCATATAATTCCTATTGGCAACAATAAGAACATCATTAATTCTTCTCATAGGTTTCTTAATAGTGGAATCCGCAAGATGCAAATTTAAAGAACAATCATCAAGTTCATGGAACCCTAGCAAATCACACAAAGTTTTTGGGATAGTGGAGACACTTGCACCCAAATCACACAAAGCATAGCATTCATGATCTTCTATTTTTATTTTGATAGTAGGTTCCCACTCATTATAAAGCTTTCTAGGGATAGAATCTTCCAACTCAAGTTTTTCTTCATAAGATTGCATCAAAGCATCAACTATGTGTTTGGTGAAAGCTTTATTTTGACTATAAGCATGCGGAGAATTTAGTATGGATTGCAACAAGGAAATACAATTAATCAATGAGCAATTATCATAATTGAATCCCTTGAAATCCAAAGTAGTGGGTTCATCACTATGCAAAGTTTTAATCTCTTCACTCCCACTTTTAGCAATTTTAGCATCAAGATCTAAAAACTCTGAATCATTGGGACACCTTAAAGCAGAATCATGTCCAATCCTATCTTCATCAAGAGTTATACTAGAAAACAAGGATCTAATAGGAGACACATCAATAACTTTCAGATCTTCATCTTTATTTTCATGCTCTTCCGGTTTAGCAGCCATCTTATTGATCACGATGGACTATTTATCCGAAAATTGGGCAATTAAGTTCTCAAGATGAGCAAACTGAGAGTTCAAGCCATAAAATTCCTTAGACATATCATCAAGGTATTTATTCTTATATTCCGTAAACTTTTTTTGTTCTTTAAGCTCACTTCTGAAAAAGACGTTATGCTCAAATTGTATAGTCATAAAATGTCTAACATTGTTTTCGATCTCCTCCAGCCTCTTGAGGTGAGGGTCAACACTAATAGGGAGAGCCATAGTGACAAGCAAGCAAGCAGCACACAAGCAAACAAGAAGCAAGCGAACGATAAACACACGGCGGAAGAAGGGCAAATAAAACGGCAAGGGCAAAGTGGGGGAGAGGAAAACGAGAGGCAAAAAATGTAATGCGAAGGATAAGGGTTTGTGATAGGTACTTGGTATATGACTTTTGCATAGGCCTCCCCGGCAACGACGCCAGAAATTCTTCTTGCTACTTCTCAAGCTTGCGTTGTATTCCCTCGAAGAGGAAAGGGAGATGCAGCACAGTAGCGTAAGTATTTCCCTCAGTTTTTTAGAACCAAGGTATCAATCCAGTAGGAGACCACGCGCGAGTCCCTCGCACCTACACAAACAAATAAGAACTTCGCAACCAACGTGATAAGGGGTTGTCAATCCCATTACGGTCACTTACGAAAGTGAGATCTGATAGAGATGATAGTTTATATTTTTTGGTATTTTTGGTTTATAAGAATAGCAAATAAAAGCAATAAAAGTAAAGTAGATGTAGATGTATATGTTGAGAATAGACCAGGGGGCCATAGTGTTCTCTAGTGGCTTCTCTCATGATAGCGATATTCTACGGCGGGTAAACAAATTACTATCCAGCAATTGATAGAAAAGCGAATAATTGTGAGACTATCTAGGCATGATCATTGTATATAGGCATCATGTCCGAGACAAGTAGACCGACTCATGCCTGCAGCTACTACTATTACTCCACACATCGACCGCTATTCAGCATGCATCTAGTGTATTGAGTTCATAAGAACAGAGGAACGCTTTGAGCAAGATGACATGATGTAGAGGGATAAACTCAAGCAATATGATATAAACCCCATATTTTTATCCTCGATGGCAACAATACAATATGTGGCTTGCTGCCCCTGCTGTCACTGGGAAAGGACACCGCAAGATTGAACCCAAAGCCAAGCACTTCTCCCATTGCAAGAACTATAGATCTAGTAGGCCAAACCAAACCAATAATTCGAAGAGACTTGCAAGGATATTATGAGCACACATAAAGAGCTCAGAGAAGAACCAAATATTTCTCATAGATAATCTTGATCATAAACTCACAATTCATCAGATCTCGACAAACACACCGCAAAAAGAGATTACATCGAAGGGATATCCTCGAAGACCGAGGAGAACTTTGTATTGAGATCCAGAGAGAGAGAGAAGAAGCCATCTAGATACTAGCTATGGACCCGAAGGTCTGTGGTAAACTACTCACAACTCATGGTGAGGGCGATGATGATGATGATGAAGAACTCCATGATGGATCCCCCTCCGGTGGAGCTCCGGAACAGGCTCCAAGATGGGATCTCACGGGAACAGAAGGTTACGGCGGTGGAATTAGGGTTTTCTCTCTGTTGTCGAAGGTTTCGGGGTACGTAGACTTATATAGGAAGAAGGAGGACACCGGGGGACGCTCGAGGGGCCCACGAGGTAGGGCCCACGAGGTAGGGGGCGCGCCCTCGTGGGCGCCTCGTTGCTCCCCTGACTTGGTTCTCAAGTTCCCTGTGCGTGATTTTCTCCAAAAATATCTCTCGCGAAGGTTTGATTCCGTTTGGACTGCGTTTGATATTCTTTTTCTGTAAAACCCTGAAACAGGCAAAAAACAGCAATCTGGACTGGGCCTTTGGGTTAGTAGGTTATTCCCAAAAATGATATAAAAGTGTATGATAAAGACCATTAAACATCCAAGACTTCATAAATAATAGCATGGAAGAATAAAAAAATATAGATACGTTGGAGACGTATCAATCTTTCCCTCAACTACGAGGGGAGGTAAGGAACTGCCATCTAGCTCTCCACTTGATTCACCTTCTGTTATGAGTAAACTTGCGACACATACTCCTGCTATTAATTATGATATGTCGTATGTTATTGATGATGCCACTTCTGCTATGCATGATGCTTATGATGAAACTACTTCTATGCTTGATAATATTGTGCCACTAGGTGAATTTCTTGATGAACAACTTGCTAGGATTAGAGAGAATGAAATTATTGAAACTGATAATATTGATGAAAGTGGTGATGAAGATTCTCCCCCTAGATATGAATTGCCTGTTGTGCCTAAGGGTTATGTTATGGTTGAAGAAACTGCTAGAGATCTTTTAGCTTGCAAAGATAGATATGATCTTAAGAAATTGTTAGCTAAGCTGGAAGAAAAGTCTTTGAATGCTAGAATGAAATATGACCCTGCTTTTGCTACTTCACCTATCTGTATTTCTGATAAGGATTATGATTTCTCTGTCGATCCAGAGATAATCACTTTGGTTGAATCTGATCCTTTTTATGGCTATGAATCTAAAACTGTTGTGGCACATCTTACTAAATTAAATGATATAGCCACCCTATTCACAAATGAGGAAAAAATTCGTTACGACTATATCCTTAAGTTATTTCCGTTCTCAATAAAGGGTGATGCTAAAACATGGTTTAATTCTCTTGATCCTGGTTGTGTGTGTAGTCCCCAGGATATGATTTATTACTTCTCTGCTAAATATTTCACCGCTCATCAAAAAACAAGCTGCCTTGAGGGAAATATATAATTTTGTGCAAATTGAAGAAGAGAGTCTCCCACAAGCTTGGGGAAGGCTTCTCCGATTACTTAGCGCTTTGCCTGATCATCCTCTTAAGAAAAATGAAATACTTGATATCTTTTATAATGCACTAACCGATGCTTCCACAGACCACGTGGATAGTTGTGCTGGTAGTGTTTTTAGGGAAAGAACTGTTGATCAAACTGAATTGCTATTGAATAATATGTTGACTAATGAAAATAATTGGACACTTCCTAAACCAACTCCTAAGCCAACTCCGAAGAAAAGGTGTGACACCCCGAGACCGGTGCGCCAGGTGTCAGCCAGTTATTCGCTGCCAGTGCCATGTCATCTGCTTGCGTGTTGCATCTTTGCCATGTCATCATGTGTGTTGCATCAGCATGTTTTCAAAACTTGCATCCGTCCGAGTCCCCTCGTCCTTTATGTTGTCCGTTCTGAGCCCAGACACACTTGCACGCGCCCGCGGTGCCTCCGAATATTTATTTTATAAGTGGCCAAAAAATGTTCTCGGAATGGGTTGAAACTTGGCGTGTGGTCTTATTATAGTGTAGACAGACCGCCTGCCAAATTTCATCGCATTCGGAGCTCGTTTGATAGCCCAACGGATATATATAGCGGCACTAGTCGCCGGTTTAATCGTCGGACGTTTTCGGTCTCCAAAAACCCCCGCGGGCTTCTCTCCCTCTCCTCTCACCTCAGCCCAACTAATCTACACAGCCCAATAACCTTTCCTAGGCCCATCCTACCTCACCTCACGATCGGATCCGTCGGATCGCGATCGGAGGGCTCTAAAACCCCTCCAAACTCCAAACCCTTGCCCTCCTACTATAAATGGACTCCCCCCTAGTCCATTTTTGGCATTCCCCTACCTCCCTCCTCAAATTCCGCGTCGTGCTTCCACCGTCGCCGCGCCGTGCTTCCACCGTTGCCGTCGCATGCTTCCACCGTCGCCGCGTCGTGCTTCCACCCTCGCCGCGCCATGCTTCCAACCCCGCCGCCGCGCCGTGCTTCCACCGCAGTCGCGCCGCTGCTCCTCCTCCGCCGCTGCTGGCCACCGGAGCCCTCGCCGCCGGCCTCCCACTCGTCGCCGCCCGTCGCCCCGTCGTCTGGATCCCGCCGGCGATATGCGCCCGAGCCGCAGTGCCCGAGCCCCAGTCGCCTCCCCGCTCGTTCTTCTCCGCATCGCGCCGCCGGCCGGCCCGATCCGCCGGATCCCGGACGGATCCAGCCGGCCCGCGCCCGCCTCGCCGGAGTTGCTCCTTCCCGCCACCAGATCGGGAGCGAGGGGCTCGTCCCGCTCGGCTCCTCGTCCGCGTGGGCCTCACCGCCAGCCGCATGGGCCTCCTCCCCCCTCACGGCCCAGCTCCTCCACCAGCCGAGCCGCCGCTCCCCTGGGTCGCGGCCTCCCTCAGCCGCATGGGCCAAGACCGAGCCTCTGCCTCTCCACTTCCCCGGGCCGGCCCAGCCCAGCCGCACCGCGCCGGCCTCTTCTCCTGATGGGCTCGGCCCATCTGGTGAGACCCTCTATATCCCGCCCAGTGCACCCTTTAGTATCTAGCGCTCTGTTGTTTTTTTCCTTAGTGTATTTTCTACTAAGTCCATGTTAGCTGTTATAATGTTGCATCTTTGCATAGTGATAACTTTTTGTGTGCTTATCCATTTTGAGTGAATGATATGTCAAAATGATCGTGGTGATATGCTCTACACTTTGTTCCATTGTGCCATGCATGTTTGAGTTCATCTAGATGCTTTAATCTCTGTTGCAAGGGTGCTACTTGTTATAAACTGCTGCTACTTGTTGTTTTGTTGCTATGTTCGTGATGTGATAACTTGGTGCATGTTTATCCAAATGATGCACATGATATGTCCACATGTTCATCATGAGATGCTCTACATGTTGGTTGCTATAGCATGCTTGTTTGAGTTCATATTGCCATGTTATTTATGTTGCAAAAGTGCATTTGGCTGTTATGTTCTGAAACTTGTTACGAGATGCCTAGTTGAGGAGCTCGTTGCTATTGATGTGTTTGTCCCCTTGTCACATGCCTAGATGTTTTAGAATCTCCATGATGTGTTCTTTGAGGTGGTGCATTTAACTTTCCATGATATGCCTTGTGTTGACTTAAACATGCTTGTAAACTTGCCATGTTGTTACTGCTGTTTTAACACTTCATGAAATTTCACTAAGTCTGGAATCTGTAATATCCGGATGCTATGTTTGCTTGTTGTTCTAGGTAAATCCATGTTAGTTTTGGGGTGGCTATTAATGATTCCTTGTTGTATATGTTGATGGCTATCCATTCATGTCCTTACTTGCTCATTTGGGTTGCTTTAGCTTACTTATTTCTTGCTCTCAAGTTGCTATAAAATACTGCTGTTAGGGTTTTGTTGTCATGTTCAAAATGTTATAGCTTGTTGCTATTGATCCATGCCTCCTATGGAGATGATCCAATGGACTTGTTTGCTGTAGGATATGTCTACTTCATGTTCATGCTTCTTATCACCATGTTTGAGTGTTGTAGCTTATATTTATCATGCTCCAAAGTTGCTATGTGGCTGTTAATTTCAGCTTGTTGTTATATATTGTTTCATGTGTATCTTTTAGCCCGTTGCTCCATTTTGAGTGTTCCTTATATGAAACTTGTGTGATTTTGCATGTAGATTCATAATGTCATCTTGTTTTCATGTTTGGTGTGAGTTTATTTGGTGTTTGGGTGCATCTTGCACCGTTGCCATGTTGTGCTTCCTACCTTGTCATGCTATGCTTCCTACATTGCCATGTTATGCTTCCTGTATATACTTGTTGTGCTTCCTGTATAGATTTGTCATGCATCATATCTTGCCTTGTATTGCATCATATAGACTTGTGTTGTTTCCTATGCTTCCTACCTGGCCATGTAATGCTTCCTGTATAGACTTGATGTGCTTCCTATATAGACTTGTTTGCTTCATACTTGCTTAAGCACATTGCCATGTTTCCTGTGATGTTTTCTGTGCTTCCTACCTTGCCATGTTATGCTTCTTGTTTAGTCTTGTCATGCATCATACCTTGCCATGTATTGCATCATATATAAACTTGTGCTGTTTTGCTGTGCTTCCTACCTTGCCATGTTTTGCTTCCTGTGTAGACTTTCTGTGTATCCTAAGTAGACTTGTTTTGCATCATACTTGGTTGAGCATATTGTTATGTTCTTGAGTGGTTTGTTTACCGTATTGCTTGCTTCTTCTCGTTAGTGCTTGTTCCGTTGCGTTCGTGAAGATTCGATCGTCTACCCGTGGTTCTTCTTCAAGGCTTCTTCTTCGTCTTCTTCATGGAACCGTTCTTCTTCCTTGCGGGATCTCAGGCAAGATGACCATACCCTTGGATATCTTTACTATCATTGCCATGCTTAGTGTCTCGATGCTATCGTTACATGTCGCGCTACCCATCACTATTGTCAGCCTCTCCTTGTTGCCATGAAACATCTAACCTTTGAAACCTTCCTAGCAAAACCATTGTTTGGCTATGTTACCCGCTTGCTCAGCCCCTCTTATAGCGTTGTTAGTTGCAGGTGAAGATGAAGATCGTTCCAGGAGGGAACTTGTTGCTGTAATATCACAATATCTATTATTATTATTAACACACCTATATACTGGGCATGGGTGGAAGGCTTGGCCTTTTGCTCGGTGTTTTGTTCCACTCATGCCACCTTAGGCGCCGATAAACCGGCATTATGTTCCTTGATTTTGCGTTCCTTACACGATGGGTATATGGGGACCCCTTGACAGTTTGTTTTTGAATAAAACTCCTCCAGCAAGGCCCAACATTGGTTTTAATTTGCTCATAATAACAACTTAATTAATTAATTAAATTGCATAGGGAGTTAGCGCTACCCGAGGATTCTTTCTACATAGTAGGGGGGCCAGTGCTGATGGTGTTAGTCCCAAATAGAGTCGTGTGCGGAGCCCCCCCCCCCTTGGAAACTTGGAGTTTGGCTGCTGTACGCTATGCTCATCCGGTCGTGGCCTGAGACGAGATACGCGCGGCTACTATCAGGGTGTCGGCACGCCGGGAGGTCTTGCTGGACTTGTTTTACCATTGTCGAAATGTCATGTGCACCGGGATGCCGAGCCTGATCGGATTTCCCTAAGATAAGGGGTGATGATATTATATTTATCACTTCAGCTAATCGTGAGAGCTTGTGATGGGCTAAGTTGGGACACCCCTGCAGGGTTATGATCTTTCGAAAGCTGTGCCTGCGGTTATGTGGCAGATTGGAATTTGTTAATGTCCGGTTGTAGAAAACTTGACAGAGGATCCGAAGTAAAACACACAACTGTGTGAGTAACCGTGACTGTCTCTTTTCACTTTGAGAAGAGAACACGGTGGGTTATGTTTGACTCGTATGTAGTTCAGGATCTTTAGCGATCACTACTAGTTTGTGATCGTTTGCGTAGATGCTCATCTTATTCTTGTACTCGTAAGTTAGCCACCATACTATTGCTTAGCCGCTACTGCAGGCTCACCACTTTACCTCTCCCTTCCTATTAAGCTTTGATAGTCTTGTTACCCATGGTTATGGGATTGCTGAGTCCTCGTGGCTCACAGATACTACAACAACAGTTGCAGGTGCAGGTTTCCGATGTCTTGACGTGAGAGCGATGTTCGTTTTGTTGGAGTTCTTCTTCTTCTTCTTCTTCTTCTTCTTCAGTCTTGGGTTAGGTTCCGGGTCGGCAGCCTGGGATAGCAGATGGATGTCTTTGTGCTTTTATTTTTTGTATCCGTAGTCGAATACTTTGTATTGAGGTTGTTGTATTCATGTGACTTGTATGTATTATTGTATCCCCCATGTAGGTATGTAATGGTACGATGTAATGATATCCATCTTGCTAAGCGCCCGAAATGTGGTTGTGCCCCAATCACGTAAGTGTCACGTGATCGGGATAGAATCGCATCTTGGGCCTGACAAGTTGGTATCAGAGCCTCGACCGACCATAGGAGCCCCCTTGATTGATCGTAGCTTGGCCGTTGTTGAGTCTAGCAGAAAACTTTTTCGGAGTCTAGTTATATCGGAGAGTAGGAATTCTTTTTACTCCCCTGCCCCTTCGTCGCTCTGGTGAGGAATCTTGACGTAGGTGTTTTGAATTGCTCCTCTTCCCCTTCAAATTTTTTTAGGATCACGTGGTTAGTTTTCGTTCGTTGCGTTGTTAGTCCTTTCATCTGGTGCATCTCTCGTCAAGTGGACTCGACCCTCTTCTTCTTTGCAAGTTCAACCCCAGTTCTTTTCAACCAGTGTTGTTTCCCCTTCCGTTGTGGTCTTTTTTTCCCACCCGCCCACCCTTTTGCTACTCAGACTGGAGTCCTTAATCGAGTATCCTTCCTACTCGTGTAAATCCTTCGCATTCTTTCCTCAATTATTTCAACTGGTGAACTCTCGTCTAGCTCGTCATCATTCTTATCTTTTCTTCTCAGACAAATTCTCCTCTCATTTGATATTCTTCACCTCTTTTCTTTTTCGGTGGATTCAACTCAAGTATTCGGTGTTGTTCATATTCTTTTTTCGGCTCAATTGCTTCACCTTGCTCGTTCATCTCTCGCCATTTAATTATTCCGGAGTTCCGAAGAAATCTTAGGATATTCGTCTGTATTCGAATTAATTTGAGGTTGTCACCTCATTCAAGTTTTTCAATTATTCCGGCGCATCATCTCCTTTGCATTCCATTTCAACGGTGTTTTCCCTTCGGTGGGCTCATAACCCACAGGTCTTTCCCAGGATCTTACCTGAGTCTTCTTATTTCCCAGAGTGTTCCTCTATTCCTTTCAAGTGTGACGTAAGTATGAATTTCATCAGTCATATGCCTTCCGAAGATCGCTTTCAATTCTTTTCATCGTTGGTCCGAGCTTTCTTCATCCGGAGTATTTTCATGAGTTCTTTTCTTTGTGTTCCTCCGAAGGCCATCATTTCAGAAGATTTCTTCGTTCTCAGTTTTCAACTTCGTCCTCCCAATATTCTTCTTGATGCCTCTTCGTTCGTCTCACATTCTTCCGGTGCTTGTTCAAGTATTATTTAATCAGTTCACGATCTTGTTGCTCTCGTCATTTTAACTTCCCAAGTGTTTCATTCTTTCCGGCGATTCATCGTATTCACTCGATTCATTTTCTTACGGTGGCTTGTCCTCTTGCATCGTTGAATTTCATTCCTTACGGTGGTCATTCTCGTTCTTCACTCGATTTTTAATTCTTCTCGGTGGTTCGTTCTTTTCTTCTCTCGGCCTCAATTCTTTACGGTGGTTCTCTGAAGAATTCTTTCTGGTGTGATCATATCAATCCATTCTTTTATTCCAATCTTACCGGTGGTTCGTGAAGATTTTCGCAAGTTCGCGATATATCCCTTTTTATTCAATTTCATCGAGAATAAGTAGTATGCGAATCCATTGCTTCTCATCAATTTAATTGGTGGAGGATAAGCATGACATAATTCTTATTCTTTTCATCAAGTTGTTTAATTCCTTCCTTCGGAGTTTATTCTTCAGAAATAAATTCTAGTTCCAAGTGTTTTATCTTTTCTTTCCGGAGTTCAATTTTCTCGGTTATCTCGTCGAAACCCCTTCTAATCACCGCAAGGCTTTAATCTTATTATTTTCATCCGTCATTTCTATATCATCATTCTTTCGTTACCGGAGTTCTTCATGGTGGTTCTACATCATTTAATTCATTCTTCAAACGTTCAGCTAATTTCTTCTGGAGCAGCTCAAGCATTCTTATTATTTTGCCTCTCGAGTGCAAATAATTCTCCATGTTCTTTTGAAGTGGAGTTTTGCATTCTTCCTTCATCTCCTTTTCAATCTTTTATTTGTGGCATAATTCACCTCAAGTTTTGAGATGTGTTTAAATAAGTCCACAACAAGCTTATTCTTTTGTTGTTGATTTTCTCAACAACTCCGTTCGAGTATTTCCTTCAAGATCCTCTTTCAATTCTTTCATGGTGGAAGTTGTCATCTTCTTTTCCGTTCTTTCAATTCTTCCGGAGGCATTGTCTTGTTCATTTTGTCATGTTTTTATTCCATCTTCTTCTCCGTTCTTTTAATTCCATCCTTTAATTCTTCCGGAGGCTTTGTGTTGTTTCTCTCGTTGAGTATCACCTCATCTTTTCGAGTTCTTGTTCCATTCCATTCATGTTCAATCAGTGTGCTATTTCTTTCAGTTTCAGCAAGAGTGCTGCCCGAATTCCTTCATGGATATTTCTTTTCTATCTCTTTTAACCGGAGTGGTTTTGAGTTCATTCTTATTTCCTTCAACCCGTGCTTCATATCCTTCAACCTTTTGGTTATCGTGTGTTCCTTGTTCCTCTTTTCTAATGGAGCTTCTCTTTCTCGTTCATCTCCATTATATTCTTTCTTTCGAAGTTGTTCATCCTCTCAAGGTTCTTTGCTTTCACTCTTTGTCCTCGAAGAACTTTGTTCTTCCTTTTCTCTTCCGTCTCGTTCCTAAGATCTCGGGACGAGATCTCTTGTTAGTAGGGGAGTGTTGTGACACCCTGAGACCGGTGCGCCAGGTGTCAGCCAGTTATTCGCTGCCAGTTCCATGTCATCTGCTTGTGTGTTGCATCTTTGACATGTCATCATGTGTGTTGCATCAGCATGTTTTGAAAACTTGCATCCGTCCGAGTCCCCTCGTCCTTTCCGTTGTTCGTTCTGAGCCTAGACACACTTGCACGCGCCCGCGGTGCCTCCGAATATTTATTTTATAAGTGGCCGAAAAATGTTCTCGGAATGGGTTGAAACTTGGCATGTGGTCTTATTATAGTGTAGACAGACCGCCTGCCAAATTTCATCGCATTCGGAGCTCGTTTGATAGCCCAACGGATATATATAGCGGCACTAGTGGCCGGTTTAATCGTCGAACGTTTTCGGTCTCCGAAAACCCCCGCGGGCTTCTCTCCCTCTCCTCTCACCTCAGCCCAACTAATCTACACAGCCCAATAACCTTTCCTAGGCCCATCCTACCTCACCTCACGATCGGATCCGTCGAATCGCGATCGGAGGGCTCTAAAACCCCTCCAAACTCCAAACCCAAGCCCTCCTACTATAAATGGACTCCCCCTAGTCTATTTTTGGCCTTCCCCTACCTCCCTCCTCAAATTCCGCACCGTGCTTCCACCGTCGCCGCACGGTGCTTCCACCATTGCCGTCGCGTGCTTCCACCATCGTCGCGCCGTGCTTCCACCCTCGTCGCGCCGTGCTTCCACCCCCGCCGCCGCGCCGTGCTTCCACCGCAGCCGCGCCGTGCATCCACCGCAGCCGCGCCACTGCTCCTCCTCCGCCGCTGCTGGCCACCGGAGCCCTCGCCGCCGGCCTCCCACTCGTCGCCGCCCGTCGCCCCGTCGTCTGGATCCCGTCGGCGACCTGCGCCCGAGCCCCAGTCGCCTCACCGCTCGTTCTTCTCCGCATCGCGCCGCCGCGCCTCCCATCGCCGCCGGCCGGCCCGATCCGCCAGATCCCGGCCGGATCCAGCCGGCCCGCGCCCGCCTCGCCGGAGTTGTTCCTTCCCGCCACCGGATCGGGAGCGAGGGGCTCATCCCGCTCGGCTCCTCGCCCGCGTGGGCCTCGCCGCCAGCCGCGTGGGCCTCCTTCCCCCTCGCGGCCCAGCTCCGCCACTAGCCGAGCCGTCGCTCCCCTGGGCCGCGGCCTCCCTCAGCAGCATGGGCCAAGCCCGAGCCTCTGCCTCTCCACTTCCCTGGGCCGGCCCAGCCCAGCCGCACCGCGCCGGCCTCTTCTCCTGATGGGCTCGGCCCATCTGGTGAGACCCTCAATATCCCGCCCAGTGCACCCTTTAGTATCTAGCGCTCTGTTGTTTTTTTTCCTTAGTGTATTTTCTACTAAGTCCCTGTTAGCTGTTATAATGTTGCATCTTTGCATAGTGATAACTTTTTGTGTGCTTATCCGTTTTGAGTGAATGATATGTCAAAATGATCGTGGTGATATGCTCTACACTTTGTTCCATTGTGCCATGCATGTTTGAGTTCATCTAGATGCTTTAATCTCTGTTGCAAGGGTGCTACTTGTTATAAACTGCTGCTACTTGTTGTTTTGTTGCTATGTTCGTGATATGATAACTTGGTGCATGTTTATCCAAATGATGCACATGATATGTCCACATGTTCATCATGAGATGCTCTACATGTTGGTTGCTATAGCATGCTTGTTTGAGTTCATATTGCCATGTTATTTATGTTGCAAAAGTGCATTTGGCTGTTATGTTTTGAAACTTGTTACGAGATGCCTAGTTGAGGAGCTCGTTGCTATTGATGTGTTTGTCCCCTTGTCACATGCCTAGATGTTATAGAATCTCCATGATGTGTTCATTGAGGTGGTGCATTTAACTTTCCATGATATGCCTTGTGTTGACTTAAACATGCTTGTAAACTTGCCATGTTGTTACTGCTGTTTTAACACTTCATGAAATTTCACTAAGTCTGGAATCTGTAATATCCGGATGCTATGTTTGCTTGTTGTTCTAGGCAAATCCATGTTAGTTTTGGGGTGGCTATTAATGATTCCTTGTTGTATATGTTGATGGCTATCCATTCATGTCCTTACTTGCTCATTTGGGTTGCTTTAGCTTACTTATTTCTTGCTCTCAAGTTGCTATAAAATACTGCTGTCAGGGTTTTGTTGTCATGTTCAAAATGTTATAGCTTGTTGCTATTGATCCATGCCTCCTATGGAGATGCTCCAATGGACTTGTTTGCTGTAGGATATGTCTACTTCATGTTCATGCTTCTTATCACCATGTTTGAGTGTTGTAGCTTATATTTATCATGCTCCAAAGTTGCTATGTGGCTGTTAATTTCAGCTTGTTGTTATATATTGTTTCATGTGTATCTTTTAGCCCGTTGCTCCGTTTTGAGTGTTCCTTATATGAAACTTGTGTGATTTTGCATGTAGATTCATAATTTCATCTTGTTTTCATGTTTGGTGTGAGTTTAGTTGGTGTTTGGGTGCATCTTGCACCGTTTCCATGTTGTGCTTCCTACCTAGTCATGTTGTGCTTCCTACATTGCCATGTTATGCTTCCTGTATATACTTGTTGTGCTTCCTGTATGATTTGTCATGCATCATATCTTGCCATGTATTGCATCATATAGACTTGTGTTGTTTCCTATGCTTCCTACCTGGCCATGTAATGCTTCCTATATAGACTTGATGTGCTTCCTATATAGACTTGTTTGCTTCATACTTGCTTAAGCACATTGCCATGTTTCATGTGATGTTTTCTGTGCTTCCTACCTTGCCATGTTATGCTTCATGTTTAGTCTTGTCATGCATCATACCTTTCCATGTATTGCATCATATATAAACTTGTGATGTTTTGCTGTGCTTCCTACCTTGCCATGTTTTGCTTCCTGTGTAAACTTTATGTGCATCCTAAGTAGACTTGTTTTGCATCATACTTGGTTGAGCATATTGTTATGTTCTTGAGTGGTTTGTTTACCGTATTGCTTGCTTCTTCTCGTTAGTGCTTGTTCCGTTGCATTCGTGAGGATTCTATCGTCTACCCGTGGTTCTTCTTCAAGGCTTCTTCTTCGTCTTCTTCATGGAACCGTGCTTCTTCCTTGCGGGATCTCAAGCAAGATGACCATACCCTTGGATACCTTTACTATCATTGCCATGCTTAGTGTCTCGATGCTATCGTTACATGTTGCGCTACCCATCATTATTGTCAGCCTCTCCTTGTTGCCATGAAACCGCTAACCTTTGAAACCTTCCTAGCAAAACCATTGTTTGGCTATGTTACCCGCTTGCTCAGCCCCTCTTATAGCGTTGTTAGTTGCAGGTGAAGATGAAGATCGTTCCAGGAGGGAACTTGTTGTTGGAATATCACAATATCTATTATTATTATTAACATACCTATATACTAGGCATGGGTGGAAGGCTTGGCCTTTTGCTCGGTGTTTTGTTCCACTCATGCCACCTTAGGCGCCGATAAACCGGCATTATGTTCCTTGATTTTGCGTTCCTTACACGATGGGTATATGGGGACCCCTTGACAGTTCGTCTTTGAATAAAACTCCTCCAGCAAGGCCCAACATTGGTTTTAATTTGCTCATAATAACAACTTAATTAATTAATTAAATTGCATAGGGAGTTAGCGCTACCCGAGGATTCTTTCTACATAGCAGGGGGCCAGTGCTGATGGTGTTGGTCCCAAATAGAGTCGTGTGCGGCGCCCCCCCTTGGAAACTTGGGGTTTGGCTGCTGTACGCTATGCTCATCTGGTCGTGGCCAGAGACGAGATACGCGCGGCTACTATCAGGGTGTCGGCACGCCGGGAGGTCTTGCTGGACTTGTTTTACCATTGTCGAAATGTCTTGTGCACCGGGATGCCGATCCGGATCGGATTTCCCTAAGATAAGGGGTGATGATATTATATTTATCACTTCAGCTAATCGTGAGAGCTTGTGATGGGCTACGTTGGGACACCCCTGCAGGGTTATGAACTTTCGAAAGCCGTGCCCACGGTTATGTGGCAGATTGGAATTTGTTAATGTCCGGTTGTAGAAAACTTGACAGAGGATCCGAAGTAAAACACACAATTGTGTGAGTAACCGTGACTGTCTCTTTTCACTTTGAGAAGAGAACACGGTGGGGTTATGTTTGACTCGTATGTAGTTCAGGATCTTTAGCGATCACTACTAGTTTGCGATCGTTTGCGTAGATGCTCATCTTATTCTTGTACTCGTAAGTTAGCCACCATACTATTACTTAGCCGCTGCTGCAACCTCACCACTTTACCTCTCCCTTCCTATTAAGCTTTGATAGTCTTGTTACCCATGGTTATGGGATTGCTGAGTCCTCGTGGCTCATAGATACTACAACAACAATTGCAGGTGCAGGTTTCCGATGTCTTGACGTGAGAGCGATGTTCGTTTTGTTGGAGTTCTTCTTCTTCTTCTTCTTCAGTCTTGGGTTAGGTTCCGGGTCGGCGGCCTGGGATAGCAGATGGATGTCTTTGTGCTTTTATTGTTTGTATCCATAGTCGGATACTTTGTATTGAGGTTGTTGTATTCATGTGACTTGTATGTATTGTTGTATCCCCCATGTATGTATGTAATGGTACGATTTAATGATATCCATCTTGCTAAGCGCCCGAAATGCGGTTGTGCCCCAATCACGTAAGTGTCACGTGATCGGGATAGAATCGCATCTTGGTCCTGACAAAAGGGGTATTCTATTTCTCAGTCCTGAAGATATGCAAGAGGCAAAGAAATATACGAAAGAAAAAGGTATTAAAGCTGAAGATGTTAAGAATTTACCATCTATTGAAGAAATACATGGTCTTGATAACCCGACATAGGTAGTAAAGGTAAATTGTATCTATAGATTTGATGAAGGTGATATTCCTCGTAATAAGTCTGCTGGCCAATGTTTAGATGAGTTTGATAATTTTATTGTTTAACAAGAAAACTTCAATGCTTATGTTGGTAGACAATTGAAATGTAATGCTTATATGATTGAACACTTGAGTGATTATATGTCTAGAGTTAAGGGTGAACTTAAACTCATTAGTAAACATGCATCCATGGTTACCACTCAGGTAGAACAAGTGCTTAAAGCACAAAATAATTTGCTCAATTAATTAAATAGTAAGAAAAATAATAATGTTGTTAGAGTTATGACTAGAGGGGGAAGAATGACTCGGGAACCTTTGTATCCTAAGGGCCACCCTAAAAGAGTTGAGCAATATTCCCAGAGAACTAATGTTGATGCACCTAGTCCTTCTAAGAAGAAGAAAAAGAAAAATGATAGGACTTTGCATGCTTCTAATGAACCTGTTGTTGACACACCTGAGAACCCCAATGATATTTCTATTTCTGATGCTGAAACACAATCTGGTAATGAACATGAACCTAGTGAGAATATTAATGATGATGTTCATGTTGATGCTCATCCTAGCAATAACTATGACGTAGAGATTGAACATGAAGTTGATCTTGATAACCCACAATCAAAGAATCAACGTTATGATAAAAGAGACTTCATTGATAGGAAGCACGGTAAAGAAAGAGAACCATGGGTTCAGAAACCCATGCATTTTCCTCCTTAACCATCCAAGAAAAAGGATGATGAGGATTTTGAGCGCTTTGCTGAAATGATTAGACCTATCTTTTTACATATGCGTTTGACCGATATGCTTAAAACAAATCCTTATGCTAAGTATATGAAAGATATTGTTACAAATAAAAGAAAGATACTGGAATTTGAAATTTCCACCATGCTTGCCAATTATACTTTTAAAGGTGGAATACCAAAGAAACTAGGAGATCCAGGAGTACCGACTATACCATGCTCCATTAAAAGAAACTATGTTAAAACTGCTTTATGTGATCTTGGAGCCGGTGTTAGTGTTATGCCTCTCTCTTTATATCGTAGACTTTATTTGAATAAGTTGACACCTACTGAAATATCTTTGCAAATGGCCGATAAATCAACTGTTATACATGTCGGTATTTTTGAGGATTTTCCTGTTGTGGTTGCAAACATTACTATTTTAACAGACTTTGTTATTCTTGATATTCTCGAGGACGATAGTATGTCGATTATCCTTGGTAGACCCTTTTTGAATACTGCAGGGGCTGTTATTGACTGCAACAAAGGCAATGTCACTTTTCATGTTAATGGTAATGAGTATACGGTACATTTTTCGAGGAAACAACCTCAAGTCCACAATATCAATTCTATTGGAAATATTTCAACGATTGCTATTGGAGGTTTTGAATTCCCTCTTCCTACTGTCAATAAGAATATGATATTCTTATTGTTGGGGACATGCATATCCCCGTTGAGGTAACCTAGTGTTATTCGAAAATTCTCCGGTTTCATGTTATTTGGAAAGAGTTTGTTAACAAGACTTGATCAACCTTGTTAGTGGATTCCTTTCGATGAGCATGAGATGGATGAAGTTAGAAAGCACAACTCTCTGTACCCTCTTTTTACTTTCTGTTATTTAGATAAATAAAGCAAAAATAATATTTTCTGTCTGTTTGTTGAATTATCCTTGCAATAAAAATACCTTGAAAATAAAAGTTCTCCAAATGTCCCGAAATTGAAATATGATTTTTTTTGTAGAACATTTAAGAATATCTGGCACTGAGAACACACCAGGGGGCCACACCACCTAGACACGAGGGTCCAGGGCGCGCCCACCCCCCTGGGGCGTGCCCCCTGCCTCGTGGGCCCCACATGGCCCCCCTCCACTTATTCCAGCACCCACTCACTTTGTCTTCCTCCAGAAAAAATCCTCCCATAGCTCAAACCCATGTTCTAGCTCATCTTGCTGCCATTTTCGATCTCCTTGCTCAAAGCTCGATTCACAAAACTGTTTTGGGGGATTATTCTTCGGTATGTGACTCCTCCAATGGTCCAATTAGTTTTTGTTCTAGTACTTTATGTATTGCAGATTTTTGCTGCTTAGGTGACCCTATTCTTGAGCTTGCATGTCAAACTTATATGGTCCCAAGTAGTTCTAATGCATGATATAACTTCTAGGCACTTGTGGGAGTAGTTGCTATCAATCTTGTTGAGTTTGGTTACCTTTTATTTTGAGTTACTAAAAATTTCAGAATTTTTTTAGAGAAAAATGCATAGTAAAATTTACCAAGGTGGTTCCTCAAGGAAGCAAGTACCAAGGCTCGCGATACGTGAACCAGACGATGGACCACCGAGTGAAGCTCAAGCGCGACCTTGTGAATGGCCGTCGGAGGAGTTTATGGTCTAGGCGGGCATCAAGGATGAATTTGACACGTATGTGCGTAATGCTGATCTTGAGGACTTCGTGTCAGATAAGTGCCCACAGTACCACTACCTAATTGATTCCTTTGTGAGAAGGTTTAAATTTACATCCTCACGCAATTGTCACAATGTTTTATTTGACCTATATGATAAATCATATACCATGGACTTAGAAGATTTTAATGCTGCTTGTAAACTCCCGCGGTGGGGTAATGTTAGTGAACCTCGCAAATCTGAATATAAAGACTTTCTTGTTAGTATCACTATGGGGGAATCTAGAGAAATCCCACAAGCTACCATAGGGAGCATTCATTTTCCTTACATACATTATTTTGCTCTCTTCATTGGTAGATGCATTAACAGTAAATATGAGGCTTGCCACATGTGCGTTCTAGATCTTAGTGTCCTCAAGAGTGCGGTATTAGGTGATAAACAATATAACTTGGGGGTCCATTGGTGCATGAAGGTTGCATCTTAACGGTTTAAGTGGAGATTTGTTTGGTGGAATTTATGCAACTCATGTGGCTAATTATCTTCGTGTACCCATACATGGAAATGATATGAAGTTGCCTCCTGCTTATCTAGATTATAATGCTATGGTTCGCCATCAGTGTGTTGAGAGGAATGAACAATTCCTCGAGTAATGACTAATCTTTGACAGACAACGCACCGTCCATGTTGCCCTTCCTGCTTCTACTTTCTTTAAATTTCAGGAAACAAAGAGATATGTTATAACCAGGGAGGAGGCGAACGAGTATAAGGAGAGGACGGAGGCGGCTCGTCTCCAAGCTACAGCTCCTCAGGCAATAGATGTTGCATCGCAGTACAACCCCAACTACGACTTTGGATATCTGCCAGGCCAGCGGTGGCCATAAACCAACTTAGGCCAAAAGCCTAAGCTTGGGGGAGTACGTATTTCTCATCGACATTACATTCATGTTCACACACTCATTCTAGTTGTCGGTGCTCATACTTTTTCATTGTACTATCCATGCTAGTTTATTTTCTTTTCTAAGTCTTTTTCTTGTGTGTTTGAAAAACATTAAGAAAAAACAAAAAAATTGTAGCTTTTAGCTAGTTTACTTTCCATGCCTGTAGTAGTAGTAATGAAAAGAAAACCCAAAAAATATTCTTGTTCTTCTTTTCTTGCTGGTATGTTGGTGGACCGGTGCTTGGGTGCTGCCCTTACTTGGACAAACCTCCCACTTATGATTAACCTCTAATGCAAGCATCCGCAACTACAAAATAAGTATTAAGGTAAACCTAACCATAGCCTGAAACATATGGATCCAAATCAGCCCCTTACGAAGCAACGCATAAACTAGGGTTTGAGCTTCTATCACTCTAGCAACCCATCATCTACTTATTACTTCCCAATGCCTTCCTCTAGGCCCAAATAATGGTGAAGTGTCATGTAGTCGACGTTCACATGACACCACTAGAGGAGAGACAACATACATCTCATCCAAATATTGAACGAAGACCAAATCCACATGACTACTAATAGCAAGACTTCTCACATGTCCTCGGGAACAAAAGTAACTACTCACAAGACACAATATTATTCATGATCAGAGGGGTATTAATATGCATAATGGATTTGAACATATGATCTTCCACCAAATAAACCAACTAGCATCAACTACAAGGAGTAATCAACACTACTAGCAACCCACAGGTATCAATCTGAGGTTTGGGTACAAAGATTGGATACAAGAGATGAACTAGGGTTTGAGAGGAGATGGTGCTGGTGAAGATGTTGATGAAGATAGCCCTCCCCAAGATGGGAGAGTTGTTCGTGATGACGGCGGTGACGATTTCCCCCTCCCGGAGGGAAGTATCCCCGGCAGAACAGCTTTGCCGGAGCCCTAGATTGGTTTCTGCCTTGATTCCGCCTCGAGACGGCGGCGTCTAGTCCCGAAAGCCTCCTTCTGATTTTTTTCCAGGTCAAAACACCTCATATAGGAGAAGATGGGCATCGGGGTCCTTCCGGCTGGCCCACGAGGCAGGGGACGCGCCGTGGGAAGGGGGGCGCGCCCCCACCCCCGTGGACAGCCGGTGGCCCCCCTCATGGACTTTTTTTGCCATATATTTTTTATATTTTCTGAAACGGTGTTCTGTTGAGTTTCAGGGCTTTTGGAGTTGTGCAGAATAGGTTTCCAGAGTTTGCTCCTTTTCCAGCCCAGAATTCCAGCTGCCGGCATTCTCCCTCTTCATGTAAACCTTGTAAAATAAGAGAGAAAAGGCATAAGTATTGTGACAAAACATTTAAAATAGCCCATAAAGCGATAAATATCAACTTATAAGCATGATGCAAAATGGACGTATCAAGGCTCTCATATGCATTATTGTTGATTTAACCAAGAGCCATATTACCTTGTCTTCTCCCTTGTATTAAATGCTTGTGGATTCCAGCTTAGTCCAATGCACGTACACTATTATTATTATCCACGCTGTTCGGTCGTGCGAGTGAAAGGAAATAATGATGATATATGATGGACCGATTGAGATTAGAGAAGCTGGTATGAACTCGACCTATCTTGTTTTTGTAAATATGATTAGTTCATCGTTCCTGATTTAGCCTAGTATGAATGAAACATGTCTGCAATGACAATTAGAGATTATAGTTGCTCATGCCATGCTTAATTAGCTAGGAGTTTATAATAGTTTACCTTGTGTGCCAACATGTTATTAAAATGGTTGTGATGTGGTATAATAGGGTGGTATCCTCCTTTGAACGATTCGAGTGGCTTGACTTGGCACATGTTCACACATGTAGTTGAAACAAAATCAACATAGCCTCCATGATATTTATGTTCATGGTGATTTATATCCTACTCATTCTTGCACTCATTGTTGATTAATCTTAATGCATGTTCATGACTGTTGTCGCTCTCTAGCTTTGAAACTTCCCAGTCTCTTTCTAGCCTTCACTTGTACCAAGCGGGAATACTACTTGTGCATTGATAACCCACAAGTGTAGGGGATCGCAACAGTTTTCGAGGGTAAAGTATTCAACCCAAATTTATTGATTCGACACAAGGGGAGCCAAAGGATACTCTTAAGATTTAGCACGTGAGTTGTCAATTCACCACACCTGGAAACTTAGTATCTGCAGCAAGATAGTTTAGTAGCAAAGTAATATGATAGTGGCGGTAGCGGCAATAAAAGTAACGGTAGTGTTTTTGTAGTTTTTGTAATAGTAGAAACGGAAAAGTAAATAAGCAACAAGCAATATGTGAAAAGCTCGTAGGTATTGGATCGGTGATGGGAAATTATGTCGGATGCAATTCATCATGTAGAAGTTATAACCTAGGGTGACACAGAACTAGCTCCAGTTCATCAATGCAATGTTGGCATGTATTCCGAATATGGTCATACGTGCTTATGGAAAAGAACTTGCATGACATCTTTTGTCCTACCCTCCCGTGGCAGCGGGGTCCTACTGGAAACTAAGGGATATTAAGGCCTCCTTTTAATAGAGTACCGGACCAAAGCATTAACACATAGTGAATACATGAACTCCTCAAACTAAGGTCATCACCAGGAGTGGTCTCGATTATTGTCACTTCGGGGTTGCCGGATCATAACACATAGTAGGTGACTATAGGCTTGCAAGATAGGATCAAGAACACACATATATTCATGAAAACATAATAGGTTCATATCTGAAATCATGGCACTCGGGCCCTAGTGACAAGCATTAAGCATAGCAAAGTCATAGCAACATTTATCTCAGAACATAGTGGATACTAGGGATCAAACCCTAACAAAACTAACTCGATTACATGATAGATCCCATCCAACCCATCACCGTCCAGCAAGCCTACGATGGAATTACTCACGCACGGCGGTGAGCATCATGGAATTGGTGATGGAGGAAGGTTGATGATGACGATGGCCACGATCTCCACTCTCCTAAGCCTCGAAAGGACTCCAGATCAGCCCTCTCGAGAGAGATTAGGGCTTGGCGGCGGCTCTGTATCGTAAAATGCGATAATTCTTCCTCTCTGATTTTTTTCTCCCCGATAGTGAATATATAGGATCTGGGGGTACGTCGGTGGAGCACCAGGGGGTCCACGAGGCAGGGGCGCGCCCCCCACCCTCGTGGACAGGGTGCGGGCCACCTAGTCTAGATCTTCTTGCAGGTATTTTTTATATTTTCCAACATAATTCTCCGTGGATTTTCAGGTCATTTCGAGAACTTTTTATTTCTGAACAAAAACAACACCATGGCAATTCTGCTGAATACAGCGTCAGTCCGGGTTAGTTCCATTCAAATCATGCAAGTTAGAGTCCAAAATAAGGGCAAAAGGGTTTGGAAAAGTAGATACACTGGAGACGTATCAACTCCCCCAAGCTTAAACATTTGCTTGTCCTCAAGCAATTCAGTTGATAAACTGAAAGTGATAAAAAAAACTTTGACAAACTCTGTTTGCTCTTGTTGTTGTAAATATGTAAGCCAGCATTCAGGTTTTCAGCAAGATCATGAACTAGCCACATTCACAATAACTTTCAGTTCTCAAGTCTACTCACATCAATGGCATAATCAACTAGCGAGCAATAATAATAAACCTCGGATGACAACACTTTCTCAAAACAATCATGATATGATATAACAAGATGGTATCTCGCTAGCCCATTCTGAGACCGCAAAACATAAATGCAGAGCACCTTTAAAGATCACGGGCTGACTAGACATTGTAATTCATGGTAAAAGAGATCCAGTCATAATCATACTCAATGCAAATTAATGGTAATACATGCAAATGACAGAGGTGCTCTCCTACTAGTGCTCTTTTATAAGAGGATGATGACTCTGCATAAAAGTAAATAGATAGGCCCTTCGCAGAGGGAAGTAGGGATTTATAGAGGTGCCAGAGCTTGATTTTTAAATAGAGATGAATATCATTTTGAGCGGTATACTTTCATTGTCAACATAGCAACCAAGAATCTCGATATCTCCCATGCTACGCACATTATAGGCGGTTCCCAAACAGAATGGTAAAGTTTATACTCCCCCAACCACCAACAAGCACACTCCACGGCTAGCCCGAAACAACGGGCACCGTCCAAACCAGCAACAGCCCTCGGGGAGTTTTGTTTAATTATTATGATTTTGAGCATGGGACTGGGCATCCCGGTTACCAGCCATTTTCTCGTGAATGATGAGCGGAGTCCACTCATCGTGAGAATAACCCACCTAGCATGGAAGATATAGACAGCCCTAGTTGATACATGAGCTGTTCGAGCATACAAAACTGAATTTCATTTGAAGGTTTACAGTTTGGCACATACAAATTTACTTGGAACGGCAGGTAAATACCGCATATAGGAAGGTATAGTGGACTCATATGGAATAATTTGGTGTTTATGGAAGTGGATGCACAAGCAGTATTCCCGCTTAGTACAGGTGAAGGCTAGAAAGAGACTGGGAAGCGACCAGCTAGAGAGCAACAACGGTCATGAACATGCATTAAAATTAATCAACAATGAATGCAAGCATGAGTAGGATATAAATCACCATGAACATAAATATCGTGGAGGCTATGTTGACTTTGTTTCAACTACATGCATGAACATGTGCCAAGTTAGACCACTTGAATCGTTCAAAGGAGGATACCACCCTATCATACCACATCACAACCATTTTAATATCATGTTGGCACGCAAGATAGACCACTATAAACTCTCAGCTAATTAAGCATGGTATAAGCAGCTATGATCTCTAATTGTCATTGCAAGCATGTTTCATTCATAACAAGCTGAATCAGGAACGATGAACTATCATATTTACAAAAACAAGAGAGGTCGAGTTCACACCAGTTTTTCTCATCTCAATTAGTCCATCATATATCATCCTTATTCACTCGCACGACCGAACGGTGTGGATAATAATAATAGTGCACGTGCTTTGGACTAAGCTGGAATCTGCGAGCATTTAATACAAGAGAGAAGACAAGGTAATATGGTTCAAGGTTAAATCAACAATAAAGCATATGAGAGCCACTAAGCATTTTAATCATGGTCTTCTACTCTTGACTCCCAAAGAAAATAAAAGAAACTATTTACACGGGAAAGCTCCCAACAAGCAAAAGAAGAACGAGATATTTTTTTTGGGTTTTCTTTTTAATTACTACTAGTACAAGCGAGGAAACTAGCTAGAAGCTACAACTAATATTTTTTGTTTTTCTTAAGGTTTTTCTAGCACACGAGAAAAAGACTAAGAAAAGGAATTGAAACTAAGCATGGATGGTACAGTGAAAGAGTGTGACCACCGACTACTAGAATAAGTGTGTGAACATGAATGTAAAGTCGGTGAGAAACACGTACTCCCCCAAGCTTAGGCTTTTGGCCTAAGTGGGTCTATGGCCAGTATTGACCTAACAGATATCCAAAGTCGTAGTTGGGGTTGTACTGAGATGCAGCAGCTACTGCCTGCTGAGCTGCGGCTCGAAGGCGGGCTGCTTCTGTCATATTATGATACGCATTTGCCTCCTCCATGGTTATAGTGGATCTCGCTTTTGCCTGAAAGTCAAACAAAGTAGGGACAGGAAGAACAATAAAGATGGCATGACGCATGTTAAAGATTAGTCGATATTTGAGGGATTGATCATCCCTCTCTATAAACCGGTGACTAGTCATAGCATGGCAATCCAAATGAGCAGGCGGTAAAGGTTCATCATTCTCATGCACATGCACACCAAGACGGCGAGCTATGCGAGTGGCATAGATCCCACCAAATAAATCTGCATGCAAACCATTATGGTGTAGCCTACGTGCAACAATGGCTCCCAAGTTATATTGTCTATCACCTAGTACAGCACTCTTGAGAACACTAAGATCTAGGACACACATGTGACAAGCCTTATCTTTACCATTTATGCATCTACCAATAAAGAGAGCAAAGTAATGAATAGCAGGAAAATGAATGCTCCCTATGGTAGCCTGTGTGATTTCTCTAGATTCCCCCACAGTGATACTAGCAAGAAACTCTCTATATTCAGATTTGCGAGGATCACCCATACTGCCCCACTGTGGGAGCTTACAGGCATCATTAAAATCCTCTAAGTCCATGGTGTAAGATTTATCATAGAGGTCACACAGGACAGTGTGAGAATTACGTGAAGATGAAAATTTAAACCTTCTCACAAAGGTATCAGTTAAGCCACGGTATTCAGGGCACTTATCTTGTATGAAGCCCTCGAGGTCAGCGTTGCGCACAAATGCATAAAATTCATCCTTGATGCCAACCTGATCCATAAAATCATCTGACGGCCATTCACAAGACCGCACGTCAGCATCCCTCGGTAATTCATTGTCCGGCTCACGAAACGCGAACCTCCGTTCTTGCTTCCTTGAAGAACCACCTTGGAAGTTTTTCCTATGCATTTTTCTGAAATTTTCTGAAATTTTTAGCAACTCAAAATAAAAGTTAACCAAACTCAACAAGATTGATAGCAACAACTCCTACTAGTGCCTAGAGACTATATCATGCATTAGAACTACTTGGGACCAAAGAAAATTGACATGCAAGCTCAAGAACAAGGTCACCACAGCAGCAAAAATTTGCAATAAATAAAGCACTAGAACAAAAACTAATTGGACCAATGGAGGAGTCACATACCAAGGAACAATTGCCCCAAACAGTTTGGTGAATGGTGCTTTGATCAAGGAGATCGAAAATGGCAGCAAGATGAGCTAGAACTCGTGCTTGAGCTGGTTGGTGATTTTTTGGGGAGGAAGAAAAAGAGTATGGGTGCAGGAATAAGTGGAGGGGGCCATGTCGGGCCCACGAGGCAGGGGCGCGCCCTGGACCCTCGTGGCCAGGTGCTGGCTCCCCTCGCTGTGTGTTGTGTGACATATATTCTCAAATAATCCAGAAAAAAAACATATTTCATTTTCAGGGCATTTGGAGAACTTTTATTTTCGGGGTATTTTTTATTGCACAGATAAGTCTGGATACATACAAAAAATACTATTTTTGCTTTATTTATCCTAATTAACAGAAAGTAAAAAGGAGGGTACAGAAGGTTGTGCTATCTAGATTCACCTATCCCATGCTCATCAAAAGGAATCCATTAACAAGGTTGATCAGGTCTTGTTAATAAACTCTTTCCGAATAACATGAAACCGGAGAATTTTCGAATAACACTAGGTTACCTCAATGGGGATATGTATGTCCCCAACAATAAGAATGTCATATGTCTTCTTGGCAGTAGGAAGAGGAAATTCAAAACCTCCAATAGTGATAGTTGAAAATTTTCCAATATAATTGATACTGTGGACCTGAGGTTGTTTCCTCGGAAAGTGTACCGTATGCTCATTACCATTCACATGAAAAGTGACATTGCCTTTGTTGCAATCAATAACAGCCCCTGCAGTATTCAAAAAGGGTCTACCAAGGATAATAGACATGCTATCGTCCTCGGGAATATCAAGTATAACAAAGTCCGTTAGAATAGTAACATTTGCAACTACAACAGGCACATCCTCACAAATACCGACAGGTATAGCAGTTGATTTATCAACCATTTGCAAAGATATCTCAGTAGGTGTCAACTTACTCAAGTCAAGTCTACGATATAAAGAGAGAGGCATAACACTAACACCGGCTCCAAGATCACATAAAGCAGTTTTAACATAGTTTACTTTAATGGAGCAAGGTATAGTAGGTACTCCTGGATCTCCTAGTTTCTTAGGTATTCCACCTTTAAAAGTGTAATTGGCAAGCATGGTGGAAATTTCTACTTCAGGTATTTTTCTTTTATTGGTAATAATATCTTTCATATACTTAGCATAAGGGTTTGTTTTAAGCACATCAGTCAAACACATACGCAAAAATATAGGTCTAATTATTTCATCAAAGCGCTCAAAATCCTCATCATCCTTTTTCTTGGATGGTTTTGGAGTAGAAGGAATGGGTTTCTGAACCCATGGTTCTCTTTCCCTACCGTGCTTCCTAGCAACAAAGTCTCTCTTATCATAGCGTTGATTCTTTGATTATGGGTTATCAAGATCAACAGCAGGTTCAATTTCTACATCATTATCATTGCTAGGTTGAGCATCATCATGAACATCATCATTAATATTATCACTAGGTTCATGTTCATTACCAGATTATGTCTCAGCATCAGAAACAGATATATCATTGGGATTCTCAGGTGTGTCAGCTACAAGTTCACTAGAGGCATGCAAAGTCCTATCATTTTTCTTTTTCTTCTTCTTAGAAGAACTAGGTGCATCTAAATTAGCTCTCAGAGAATCTTGCTCAATACTCTTAGGGTGGCCTTCAAGATACAAAGGTTCCTGAGTCACCTTACCACCTCTAGTAGCAACTCTAACAGCATAGTCATTATTCTTACTATTTAATTCATTGAGCAAATCATTTTGAGCCTTAAGTACTTGTTCTACTTGAGTGGTAACCATGGAAGCATGTATACTAATGAGTTTCAGTTCACCTTTAACTCTAGACAGATAATCACTCAAGCGTTCAATCATATAAGCATTGTGTTGCAATTGTGTACCAACATAAGCATTGAAGTTTTCTTGTTTCACAATAAAATTGTCAAACTCATCTAAGCATTGGCTAGCAGACTTATAACGAGGAATATCACCTTCATCAAATCTATAAAGAGAATTTACCTTTACTACCAGTGTCGGGTTATCAAGACCATGTATTTCTTCAATAGGTGGTAAATTCTTAACATCTTCAGCTTTAATACCTTTTTCCTTCATAGATTTCTTTGCCTCTTGCATATCTTCAGGATTGAGAAATAGAACACCTCTTTTCTTTGGGGTTGGCTTAGGGGATGGTTTAGGAAGTGTCCAATTATTTTCATTGGCCAACATATTATTCAATAGTAATTCAGCTTGATCAACTATTCTTTCCCTGAAAACACAACCAGCACAACTATCCAGGTGGTCTCTGGAAGCATCGGTTAGTCCATTATAAAAGACAGCAAGTATATTGTTCCTCTCAAGAGGATGATCAGGAAAAGCATTAAGTAATTGGAGAAGCCTCCCCCAAGCTTGTGGGAGACTCTTTTCTTCAATTTGCACAAAGTTATATATTTCCCGTAAGGCAGCTAGTTTCTTATGAGCGGGAAAATATTTAGCAGAGAAGTAATACATCATATCCTGGGGACTACGCACACAACCAGGATCAAGAGAGTTAAACCAAGTCTTAGCATCACCCTTTAACGAGAAAGGAAACAACTTAAGGATATAGTAGTAACGAATATTATCATCGTTGGTAACCAGGGTGGCTATATCATTCAACTTAGTAAGATGTGCCACAATAGTTTCAGACTCATAGCCATGGAAAGGATCAGATTCAACCAAAGTAATTAACTTAGGATCAACAGAGAATTCATAATCCTTATCAGTAACAAAGATATGTGAAGTAGCGAAAGTAGGCTCATGTTTCATTCTAGCATTCAAGGAATTTTCTTTCAGCTTAGCTAATAATTTCTTAAGATCATATCTATCGTTGCAAGCAAGAAAGTCTCTAGCAGTTTCTTCATCCATAACATAACCCTCAGGAACAACAGGCAACTCATATCTATTGGGAGAAGCTTCATCATCACTTCCATAAATATCATCAGTTTCAATATTTGCATTCTCCCTAACTTTAGCAATTTGTTCATCTAGAAATTCACATAGTGGCACAGTATTATCAAGCATAAAAGTAGTTTCATCATACATAGCAGAAGTGGCATCATCAAGGACATACGACATATCAGATTCAATAGCAGGAGTAGGTGTCGCAAATTTACCCATAACAGATGGTGAATCAAGTGTAGAGCTAGATGGCAGTTCCTTACCTCCCCTCGTAGTTGAGGGAAAGATCTTGGTTTTTGAGTCCTTCGAATTCTTCATAATGATCAACAGATACAAATCCCAAGTGACTTAAAGAATAGAGCTATGCTCCTCGGCAAGGGCGCCAGAAAATAGTCTTGATAACCCTACAAGTGTAAGGGATCGCAAAAGTTTTCGAGGGTAAAGTATTCAACCAAAATTTATTAATTTGACACAAGGGGAGCCAAAGGATACTCTTAAGTATTAGCAGCTGAGTTGTCAATTCAACCACACCTGTAAACTTAGTATCTGCAGCAAGATAGTTTAGTAGCAAAGTAATATGATAGTGGCAGTAGCGGCAATAAAAGTAACGGTAGTGTTTTTGTAGTTTTTGTAATAGTAGAAACGGAAAAGTAAATAAGCAACAAGCAATATGTGAAAAGCTCTTAGGCATTGGATCGGTGATGGGAAATTATGTCGGATGCAATTCATCATGTAGAAGTTATAACCTAGGGTGACACAGAACTAGCTCCAGTTCATCAATGCAATGTAGGCATGTATTCCGAATATAGTCATACGTGCTTATGGAAAAGAACTTGCATGACATCTTTTGTCCTACCCTCCCGTGGCAGCGGGGTCCTATTGGAAACTAAGGGATATTAAGGCCTCATTTTAATAGAGTACCAGACCAAAGCATTAACACATAGTGAATACATGAACTCCTCAAACTAAGGTCATCACCGGGAGTGGTCCCGATTATTGTCACTTCGGGGTTGCCGGATCATAACACATAGTAGGTGACTATAACACATAGTAGGTGACTATAGGCTCGAGAGATAGGATCAAGAACACACATATATTCATGAAAACATAATAGGTTCAGATCTGAAATCATGGCACTCGGGCCCTAGCGACAAGCATTAAGCATAGCAAAGTCATAGCAACATCAATCTCAGAACATAGTGGATACTAGGGATCAAAACCTAACAAAACTAACTTGATTACATGATAGATCCCATCCCACCCATCACCATCTAGCAAGCCTACGGTGGAATTACTCACGCACGGCTATGAGCATCATGGAATTGGTGATGGAGGAAGGTTGATGATGACGATGGCGACGATATCCACTCTCTGGAGCCCCGAACGGACTCCAGATCAGCCCTCCCGAGAGAGATTAGAGCTTGGCGGCGGCTCTGTATCGTAAAACGTGATAATTCTTCCTCTCGGATTTTTTATCACCGAAAGTGAATATATAGGATATGGGGGTACGTCGGTGGAGCACCAGGGGGGCCACGAGGCAGGGGGCGCGCCCCCCACCCTCGTGGATAGGGTGTTGGCCCCTGGTCTGGATCTTCTTGCAGGTATTTTTTATATTTTCCAAAATAATTCTCTGTGGATTTTCAGGTCATTCCGAGAACTTTTTATTTCTGCACAAAAACAACACCATGGCAATTCTGCTGAAAACAGTGTCAGTCCGGGTTAGTTCCATTCAAATCATGCAAGTTAGAGTCCAAAACAAGGGAAAAAGGTTTGGAAAAGTAGATACGTTGGAGACGTATCACGCATCCACTTCCATAAACCCCAAAGTTATTACATATGAGTCCACCATACCTTCCTATATGCGGTATTTACCTGCCGTTCCAAGTAAATTTGTATGTGCCAAACTCTAAACCTTCAAATGAAATTATATTTTGTATGCTCGAACAGCTCATGTATCAACTAGGGTGGTCTATGCTCAAATGAAACATTCTCACGATGAGTGGACTCCGCTCATCATTCACGAGAAAATGGATGGTAACCTGGATGCCCAGTCCTATGCTCAAATCAAATCAAAAAAATTAAACAAAATTCCCCCAAGACTGTTGTTGGTATGGACGGTACCCGTTGTTTCGGACCAGCCGTGGAGTGTGCTTGTTGGTGGTGGGGGGTATAAACTTTACCGTTCTGTTTGAGAACCGTCTATAATGTGTGTAGCGTGGAAGATATCGAGATCTCTTGGTTGTTATGTTGATAATGAAAGTATACCACCCAAAATATTATTTATCTCTGTTTCAAAACTCGAGCTCTGGCACCTCTGCAAATCCCTGCTTCCCTCTGCGAAGGGCCTATCTATTTACTTTTATGTTGAGTCATCATCCTCTTATTAAAAAGCACCAGTTGGAGAGCACCGCTGTCATTTGCATGCATTGCTATTAATTTACATTGAGTATGACTATGACCGGATATCTTTTACCATGAATTACAATGTCTAGTCAGTCCTTGATCTTCAAAGGTGCTCTGCATTTATGTTTTGCGGCCTCAGAAAGGGCTAGCGAGATACCATCTTGTTATATCATATTATGATTGTTTTGAGAAAGTGTTGTCATCCGATATTTATTATTATTGCTCGCTAGTTGATTATGCCATTGATATGAGTAAACATGAGACCTAAATGTTATTGTGAATGTGGTTAGTTCATAATCTTCACTGAAAACTTAAATGTTGGCTTCACATATTTGCAACAACAAGAGCAAACAGAGTTTGTAAAAGTTTTTTCTTTACACTTTCAGTCTGTCAACTGAATTGCCTCAGGACAAGCAAAGGTTTAAGCTTGGGGGAGTTGATACGTCTCCAACGTATCTACTTTTCCAAACACTTTTGCCCTTGTTTTACGACACGGAGCCGCCGCCAAGCCCTAATCTCTCTCGGGAGGGCTGATCTGGACTCCATTCGGGGCTCCGGAGAGTGGAATCTATCGCCGTCGTCATCATCAACCTTTCTCCATCACCAATTTCATGATGCTCACCGTCGTGCGTGAGTAATTCCATCGTAGGTTTGCTGGACGGTGACGGTGATGGGTTGGATGAGATTTACCATGTAATCGAGTTAGTTTTGTTAGGGTTTGATCCCTAGTATCCATTATGTTCTAAGATTGATGTTGCTATGACTTTGCTATGCTTAATGCTTGTAACTAGGGCCCGAGTGCCATGATTACAGATCTGAACCTATTATGTTTTCATGAATATATGTGAGTTCTTGATCCTATCTTGCAAGTCAATAGTCACCTACTATGTGTTATGATCCGGCAACCCCGAAGTGACAATAATCGGGACCACTCCCGGTGATGACCGTAGTTTGAGGAGTTCATGTATTCACTAAGTGTTAATGCTTTGGTCCAGTACTTTATTAAAAGGAGGCTTAATATCCCTTAGTTTCCAATAGGACCCCGTTGCCACGGGAGGGTAGGACAAAAGATGCCATGCAAGTTTTTTTCCATAAGCACGTATGACTATATTCGGAATACATGCCTACATTACATTGATGAACTGGAGCTAGTTATGTGTCACCCTATGTTATAACTGTAGCATGAGGAATCGCATCCGACATAATTATCCATCACCGATCCAATGCCTATGAGCTTTTCACATATTGATCTTTGCTTAGTTAATTTTCCGTTGACACTGTTACAATTGCTACAAAAACTGCTACTGTTACGTTTGCCACCGTTACCGTTACTTCCATACTACTTTGCTACTAAAATATTTGTTGCAGATATTAGGTCTTCCAGGTGTGGTTGAATTGACAACTCAACTGCTAATATTTGAGAATATTCATTGGCTCCCCTTGTGTCGAATCAATAAATTTGGATTGAATACTCTACCCTCGAAAACTGTTGAGATCCCCTATACTTGTGGGTTATCAAAGCCCTGCAATCTTCAGTGCAAAACTTCAAGAGAATATCTTAGGAGAATATTCATGTGACGAGCTCCTCAGCACTGCATTCTATTTACCATTGTTCCTCGTGTGACTGTCAGTTTATTCTCTGCCTTTTTACTGCAATCACTCACTGATATTGCCTTCTCTTCTCCTGGATTGGAACCACTGCTGCATATTCATCTCTGACACGTCAAATGGTCAGTACTAGTATTCTCCTCAGATATCTCCTGAAGTTTTGTCTACAGAGCCATTGACTTAGGAGGTGGTCAAGTAACATTAGTGTCCTCGTAGCCGTTGTGTGATCTATGATTAGAAAAAATAGCAAAAATACGGTGAGAGACATGCAACGTCAGATAATTTTAAATGATCATAGTAGGTAAGGAAGAGAAACTAAACCAAAATCAATTTTGAGTTGAAGTCACACTTTTGTAATTTTTTTGCAGTTTACAAAAAAAATTGATCTCACATGAGATAGTGTATTTTTATTTATTTATGATCGATCCCACATGTGAGTTAAATACACTTGTTTATATCTCTCTTGAAGGTTGTTAGTTTCACTTGTTGGGATGCGTGTATTTGCTTATTTGGAAAAGATGTTGGACCCATATGTGAACTCACCATCAACTCCAATCTTTATAAGTAGGAAAGATTAGTGAAACAGGGCTGAGTTAGTACTAGCATTCTCCAAAGATATCCCTGGCCCGTTGGATTGTTAGTACACGTCGAATTGTCAGTTTATTATCTGCACATTAATGACACTAGGCTTAGTTAACCAGGTTGTGCTTAGTGGGACACGTCGAATGGGCACATCATCTTTGAAAACCTGGGCCCGCCAGTCATAAGCACTATCAAGAGATGGTGAGAGGGCAGTCGGCGCCCTTTGCAATAACTTGCCTAGGGAGAGGTGGGTTGGTGGAAAAAAACATTCAGACTGCTTTATAAATTTATATGGGGTATTACCTCGATCATGAGGGCCTGAATCTAGGTAAATCTTGATACTTGTTTTCCCTCTGACTTAATCGCTGCGTTGGGGCACCCTGCCGAGGGATCTGCCAAATTTTGCTCTGACAAGTGACATCAGTGTAGTTGTGGTGCTAGGGGCGACACAACCAGATGTTGCAACCAGTGGGACGACATGCTGCAAACAGTGACACTAGATGTTGTGAGCAACGACAACAGACACTACAACAAATGGGACTACATGCTGCAGGGGACCAGCACATATGCTGTAATTGGTTCGACGACATGTTGAGACCAACGAGGGCAGACGCTATGACTGTTGAGACGACATGCTGCAACCAACAAGGACAAACACTGTGACCGGTGATACAACATATGGCAAGCGCCGTTGGACGATGCATAGTCCAGCCTAAATCTCCATGCAAACATCCAACGGCTACACAGTCAACTGAGTATGGCAATACCGAGAAAAGAGCATTCAAGGTTTTTTTTTGAGATCAGAGTAGATCAGACTACTCAGAAGGAGCACTATACTCGGCCAACATCAGGGATCGAAGACTCGGTGGTACATCTGCAATCACTAGTTGGTTGCCTGTACTCCTGGTAAGCGCCGCCAAACCATGCGCCAGCTCATTCTTCTTCCGATTCACATACTGGACTCTGCATGCGGCGAACCCCGTCATCACATTTTTGATGTCCATGATAAGACCATAGTGTTGGAGATATGCCCTAGAGGCAATAATAAAAGCATTATTATTATATCTCCTTGTTCATGATATTTGTCTGTTATTCATGCTTGAATTGTATTGTACGAAAACAGCGATACATGTGTGAATACATAGACCACAATGAGTCCCTGGTAGGCCTCTAGTTACCAGCTCGTTGATCAACAGATGGTCACGGTTTCCTAACCATGGACATGAGATGTCAGTGATAACGGGATCACATCATTAGGAGAATGATGTGATGGACAAGACCCAAACTTGAGCATAACACGAGATCGTATAGTTCGTAATGCATAAGCTTTTCAGTGTCAAGTATTTATTCCTTAGACCATGAGGTTGTACAACTCCCGGATATCGTAGGAGTACTTTGGGTGTGCCAACCGTCACAACGTAACTAGGTGGCTATAAAGGTACGCATCGGGTATCTTCGAAAGTGTCTGTTGAGTTGGTACGAACCGAGACTGGGATGTTGTCACTCCGTATGACGGAGAGGTACCTCTGGGCCCACTCGGTAAGACATCATCATAAAGAGCTCAATGTGACTAAGTAGTTAGTCACGGGATGATGGATTACGGATCGAGTAAAGAGACTTGCCATGACGAGATTGAACAAGGTATCGGGAATACCGACGATCGAATCTCGGGCAAGTACCGTACCGATGGACAAAGGGAATAACATACGGGATTGAGTGAATCCTTGACACGGTGGTTCATCCGATGAAGATCATCGAGGAACACGTGGGAACGAACATGGGTATCCAGATCCCGCTGTTGGTTATTGACCGGAGAGTGGTCTCGGTCATGTCTACGTGTCTCCCGAACCCGTAGGGTCTACACACTTAAGGTTCGGTAACGCTAGGGTCGTAGAGATAAATGCACGTGGAAACCCGAAAGTTGTTCGGAGTCCCGGATGAGATCCCGAACGTCACGAGGAGTTCCGGAATGGTCCGGAGGTAAAGATTGATATATAGGAAGTCCAGTTTCGGCCATCGGGTGATCTCCGGGGGTCACCGGGAGTGTCCCGGGACCACCGGAGGGGCCCCGGGGGTCCACCGGGTGGGGCCACCCATCCCGGTGGGGCCCCTAGGCTGCGTGGGGGAAGTGGCCAGCCCCTGGTGGGCTGGCGCTGTTGGGGAACGTAGTATTTTAAAATTTTCCTACGATCACGCAAGATCTATCTACTAGATGCATAGCAACGAGAGGGGAGAGTGTGTCTACGTACCCTCGTAGACCAGGAGCGGAAGCGTCAAGTGACGCGGTTGATGTTGTCGAACTTCTTCGCGATCCAACCGATCAAGCACCGAACGTACGGCACCTCCGCGCTCAGCACACGTTCAGCTTGATGACGTCCCACGAGCTCTTGATCTAGTTGAGCTTCACGGGAGAGTTTCGTCAGCACGACGGCGTGGTGACGGATATGATGTATTCACCGGTGCAGGGCTTCGCCTAAGCACTGCAACGGTATGACCGAGGTGTGTTTCTGTGGAGGGGGGCACCGCACACGGCTAAAACAATTCAACTTGTGTGTCTTTGGGTGCCCCCCTGCCCCCGTATATAAAGGAGCAAGGGAGGAGGGGCCGGCCAACTCTCCTGGTGCGGCTAGGGAAGGGATTCCTACTAGGAATAGGATTGCAATCCTATTCCTAGTAGGATTCACCGAAAGGAAGAAGGGGGAAAGGAATAGGAGAGGTGGCGCCCCCCCCCCCCCCAATCCTAGTACAACTAGGATTCCTAGGTGGGGCGCCGGCCAGCCCTATGGGCTGCCTCTCTCTCACACTTTAGGCCCACTATGGACCATCCCCTCTCGTAGGGGGTTCCGGTAACCCCCTCCGGCATTCCCGATAAATCCGAAACTTTTCCGGTATACTTCCGGTGTCCGAATATAGCCATCCAATATATCAATCTTTATGTCTCGGACATTCCGAGACTCCTCGTCATGTCTGTGATCTCATCCGGGACTCCGAACTACCTTCGGTACATCAATACTCAAAAACTCATAATACCGATCGTCATCAAACGTTAAGCGTGCGGACCCTACGGGTTCGAGAACTATGTAGACATGACCGAGACTCATCTCCGGTCAATAACCAATAGCGGAACCTGGATGTTCATATTGGCTCCTACATATTCTACGAAGATCTTTTATCGGTCAGAACCGCATAACAACATACGTTGTTCCTTTTGTCAAACGGTATGTTACTTGCCCGAGATTCGATCGTCGGTATCTCTATACCTAGTTCAATCTCGTTATCGGCAAGTCTCTTTACTCGTTCCGTAACACATCATCTCGTGACTAACTCATTAGTCTTTTTGCTTGCAAGGCTTATTGTGATGTGTGTTACCGAGAGGGCCCAGAGATACCTCTCCGACACTCGGAGTGACAAATCCTAATCTTGATCTATGCCAACACCACGAATACTTTCGGAGACACCTGTAGAGAATCTTTATGATCACCCAGTTACGTTGTGACGTTTGATAGCACACAAGGTGTTCCTACGGTATTCGGGAGTTGCATAATCTCATAGTCATAGGAACATGTATAAGTCATGAAGAAAGCAATAGCAGTTAAACTAAACGATCATAGTGCTATGCTAACGGATGGGTCTTGTCCATCACATCATTCTCCTAATGATGTGATCCCGTTGATCAAATGACAACTCATGTCTATGGCTAGGAAACATAACCATCTTTGATCAATGAGCTAGTCTAGTAGAGGCATACTAGGGACATACTGTTTTGTCTATGTATTCACACATGTATTAAGTTTCCTTTAATACAATTCTAGCATGAATAATAAACATTTATCATGATATAAGGAAATAAATAATAACTTTATTATTGCCTCTAGGGCATATTTCCTTCAGTCTCCCACTTGCACTAGAGTCAATAATCTAGCTCACATCGCCATGTGATTTAATACCGATAGTTCACATCGTTATGTGACCAACACCCAAAGGGTTTACTAGAGTCAATAATCTAGTTCACATCGCTATGTGATTAACACCCAAGAGTAATAAGGTGTGATCATGTTTTGCTTGTGAGAGAAGTTTAGTCAACGGGTCTGTCATATACAGATCCCTATGTATTTCGCAAATTTCTATGTCTACAATGCTCTGCATGGAGCTACTCTAGCTAATTGCTCCCACTTTCAATACGCATCCAGATTGATACTTAGAGTCATCTGGTTTTAGTGTCAAAGTTTGCATCGGCGTAACCCTTTTACGACGAACTCTTTATAACCTCCATAATCGAGAAATATTTCCTTAGTCATCCAATTACTAAGGATAATTTTGACCGCTGTACAGTGATCTACTCCTGGATCACTATTGTACTTCCCTGTCAAACTCTTGGCAAGGTACACAACGTATTTTGTACACAGCATGGCATACTTTATAGAACCTATGGCTGAGGCACAGGGAATGACTTTCATTCTCTCTATATTTTTCTGCCGTGGTCTGGCTTTGAGTCTTACTCAACTTCACACCTTACAAGTCAGGCAAGAACTTCTTCTTTGACTGATCCAATTTTGAACTATTCCAAAATCTTATCAAGGTATGTACTCATCGAAAGTCTTATCAAGCGTCTTGATCTATCTATATAGATCTTGATGCTCAATATGTAAGCAGCTTCACCGAAGTCTTTCTTTGAAAAACTCCTTTCAAACACTCCTTTACGCTTTCCAGAAAATTCTACATCATTTCCGATCGACAATATGTCATTCACATATACTTATCAGAAAGGTTGTAGTGCTCCCACTCACTTCTTGTAAATACAGGCTTCTCCAAAAGTCTGTATAAAACCATATGCTTTGATCACCTCATCAAAGCGTATATTCCAACTCCGAGATGCTTGCACCAGTCCATAGATGGATCGCTGGAGTTTGCATACTTTGTTAGCACCTTTTGGATTGACAAAACCTTCTGGTTGCATCATATACAACTCTTCTTTGAGATATCCATTTAGGAATGCAGTTTTGACATCCATTTGCCAGATTTCATAATCATAAAATGTGGCAATTGCTAACATGATTTGGACAGACTTAAGCATCGCTACAGGTGAGAAAGTCTCATCGTAGTCAACTCCTTGAACTTGTCGAAAACCTTTCGCAACAAGTCGAGCTTTGTAAACAGTAATATTACCGTCTGCGTCGGTCTTCCTCTTGAAGATCCATTTATTTTCGATGGCCTGCCGATCATCGGGCAAGTCAACCAAAGTCCATACTTTGTTCTCATACATGGATCCCATCTCAGATTTCATGGCTTCAAGCCATTTTGTGGAATCTGGGCTCATCATTGCTTCCTCATAGTTCGCAGGTTCATCATGGTCTAGTAACATGATTTCCAGAACTGGGTTGCCGTACCACTCTGGTGCGGAACGTACTCTGGTTGATCTACGACGTTCAGCAGAAACTTGATCCGAAGTTTCATGATCATTATCATTAACTTCCTCACTAATTGGTGTAGGAATCACTGGAACAATTTCCTGTGATGTACTACTTTTCAATCCGGGAGAAGGTACAATTACCTCATCAAGTTCTACTTTCCTCCCACTCACTTCTTTCGAGAGAAACTCCTTCTCTAGAAAGGATCCAATTTTTAGCAACGAATATCTTGCCTTCGGATCTGTGATAGAAGGTGTACCCAACAGTCTCTTTTGGGTATCCTATGAAGATTTACTTCTCTGGTTTGGGTTCGAGCTTATTATGTTGAAACTTTTTCACATAAGCATCGCAGTCCCAAATTTTAAGAAACAACAACTTTGGTTTCTTGCCAAACCACAGTTCTTAAGGCGTTGTCTCAACGGATTCAGATGAGGCCCTTATTTAACGTGAATGCAGCTGTCTCTAATGCATGACCCAAAACGATAGTGGTAAATCGGTAAGAGACATCATAGATCGCACCATATCTACTAAAGTACGGTTACGACGTTCGGACACACCATTATGCTGTGGTGTTCCGGGTGGCGTGAGCTGTGAAACTATTCCACATTGTTTCAAATGAAGACCAAACTCGTAACTCAAATATTCTCCTCCACGATCAGATCGTAGAAACTTTATTTTCTTGTTACGATGATTCTCTACTTCACTCTGAAATTCTTTGAACTTTTCAAATGTTTCAGACTTGTGCCTTATTAAGTAGATATACCCATATCTGCTCAAATCATTAGTGAAGGTCAGAAAATAACGATACCCGCCGCGAGCTTCAACACTCATTGGTCCGCATACATCAGTATGTATGATTTCCAACAAATATGTTGCTCGCTCCACAGTTCCGGAGAACGGAGTTTTAGTCATCTTGCCCATGAGGCATGGTTCGCAAGCACCAAGTGATTCATAATCAAGTGATTCCAAAAGTCCATCATTATGGAGTTTCTTCATGCGCTTTACACCAATATGACCTAAACGGCAGTGCCACAAATAAGTTGCACTATCATTATTAACCTTGCATCTTTTGGCTTCAATATTATGAATATGTGTATCACACGATCGAGATCCAACAAACCATTTTCATTGGGTGTATGACCATAAAAGGTTTTATTCATGTAAACAGAACAACAATTATTCTCTAACTTACATGAATAACCGTATTGCAATAAACATGATCAAATCATATTCATGCTCAACACAAACACCAAATAACACTTATTTAGGTTCAACACTAATCCCGAAAGTATAGGGAGTGTGCGATGATGATCATATCAATCTTGGAACTGCTTCCAATAAAAACATCGTCACTTCATCTTTTAACTAGTTTCTGTTCATTATGCAACTCCCATTTTGAGTTACTACTTTTTAGCAACTGAACCAATATCAAATACCGAGGGGTTGCTATGAACACTAGTAAAATACACATTAATAATCTGTATATCAAATATACCTTTGTTCACTTTGCCATCCTTCTTATCCGCCAAATATCTAGGGCAGTTCCACTTCTAGTGACCATATCCTTTGCAGTAGAAGCACTTGTTTCAGGCTTGAGTTTAGCTTTGGGTTTCTTCACGGGAGTGACAACTTGCTTGTCATTCTTCTTGAAGTTCCCCTTCTATCCCTTTGCCCTTTACTTGAAACAAGTGGTCTTGTTAACCATCAACACTTGATGCTCTTTCTTGATTTCTACCTTCGCCGATTTCAGTATCGTGAAGAGCTTGGGAATTACTTTCGTCATCCCTTGCATATTATAGTTCATCACGAAGTTCTACTAACTTGGTGATAGTGTCTAGAGAACTTTGTCAATTACTATCTTATCTGGAAGATTAACTCCCACTTGATTAAAGTAATTGTAGTACCCAGACAATCTGAGCACATGCTCACTGGTTGAGCTATTCTCCTCCATCTTGTAGGCAAAGTACTGTCAGAGGTCTTATACCTCTCGACACGGGCATGAGTATGAAATACTAATTTCAACTCTTGGAACATCTTATATGCTCCGTGGCGTTCAAAACGTTTTTGAAATCCCGGTTATAAGCCGTAAAGCATGGTGCACTAAACTATCAAGTAGTCATCATACTGAGCTTTTGTCAAAATGTTCATAACGTCTACATCTGCTCCTGCAATAGGTCTGTCACCTAGCGGTGCATCAAGGACATATTTCTCTGTGCAGCAATGAGGATAATCCTCAGATCACGGAACAATTCCGCATCATTGCTACTAACATCTTTCAACTTGGTTTTCTCTAGGAACATATGAAAAAAACGGGGAGCAACATCGCGAGCTATTGATCTACAACATAGATATGCTAATACTACCAGGACTAAGTTCATGATAAATTAAAGTTCAATTAATCATATTACTTAAGAACTCCCACTTAGATAGACATCCCTCTGGTCATCCAAAAGATCACGTGATCCAAATCAACTAAACCATGTCCGATCATCACGTGAGATGGAGTAGTTTTCAATGGTGAACATCTTATGTTGATCATATCTACTATATGATTCACGCTCGACCTTTCGGTCTCCAGTGTTCCGAGGCCATATCTGTATATGCTAGGCTCGTCAAGTTTAACCCGAGTATTCTGCGTGTGTAAAACTGGCTTACACCCGTTGTATTTGAACGTAGAGCTTATCACACCCGATCATCACGTGGTGTCTCGGCACGACGAACTTTCGCAACGGTGCATACTCAGGGAGAACACTTATACCTTGAAATTTAGTAAGGGATCATCTTATAATGCTACCGTCGTACTAAGCAAAATAAGAAGCATAATAAGATAAACATTACATGCAATCAAAATATGTGACATGATATGGCCATCATCATCTTGTGCTTTTGATCTCCATCTTCAAAGCACCGTCATGATCACCCTCGCAAAACATGATCATCTCATACAAAAACCGTATAACTCATCATGTCTTGACCATATCACATCACAACATGCCCTGCAAAAACAAGTTAGACGTCCTCTACTTTGTTGTTGCAAGTTTTACGTGGCTGCTACGGGCTTTAGCAAGAACCGTTCTTACCTACGCATACAAAACCACAACGATGTTTCGTCAAGTATGTGCTGTTTTAACCTTCACAAGGACCGGGCGTAGCCACACTTGATTCAGCTAAAGTGAGAGAGACAGACACCCGCCAGTCACCTTTAAGCAACGAGTGCTCGTAACGGTGAAACCAGTCTCGCGTAAGCGTACGCGTAATGTCGGTCCGGGCCGCTTCATCTCACAATACCGCCGAAGCAAAGTATGACATGCTGGTAAGCAGTATGACTAGTATCGTCCACAATCTCATTGTGTTCTACTCGTGCATATTATCTACGCATAGACCTGGCTTTGATGCCACTGTTGGGGAACGTAGTATTTTAAAATTTTCCTACGATCACGCAAGATCTATCTACTAGATGCATAGCAACGAGAGGGGAGAGTGTGTCTACGTACCCTCGTAGACCAGGAGCGGAAGCGTCAAGTGACGCGGTTGATGTTGTCGAACTTCTTCGCGATCCAACCGATCAAGCACCGAACGTACGGCACCTCCGCGTTCAGCACACGTTCAGCTTGATGACGTCCCACGAGCTCTTGATCTAGTTGAGCTTCACGGGAGAGTTTCGTCAGCACGACGGCGTGGTGACGGATATGATGTATTCATCGGTGCAGGGCTTCGCCTAAGCACTGCAACGGTATGACCGAGGTGTGTTTCTGTGGAGGGGGGCACCGCACACGGCTAAAACAATTCAACTTGTGTGTCTTTGGGTGCCCCCCTGCCCCCGTATATAAAGGATCAAGGGAGGAGGGGCCGGCCAACTCTCCTGGTGCGGCTAGGGAAGGGATTCCTACTAGGAATAGGATTGCAATCCTATTCCTAGTAGGATTCACCGAAAGGAAGAAGGGGGAAAGGAATAGGAGAGGTGGCGCCCCCCCCCCCCCAATCCTAGTACAACTAGGATTCCTAGGTGGGGCGCCGGCCAGCCCTATGGGCTGCCTCTCTCTCACACTTTAGGCCCACTATGGACCATCCCCTCTCGTAGGGGGTTCCGGTAACCCCCTCCAGCATTCCCGATAAATCCGAAACTTTTCCGGTATACTTCCGGTGTCCGAATATAGCCATCCAATATATCAATCTTTATGTCTCGGACATTCCGAGACTCCTCGTCATGTCCGTGATCTCATCCGGGACTCCGAACTACCTTCGGTACATCAATACTCAAAAACTCATAATACCGATCGTCATCAAACGTTAAGCGTGCGGACCCTACGGGTTCGAGAACTATGTAGACATGACCGAGACTCATCTCCGGTCAATAACCAATAGCGGAACCTGGATGTTCATATTGGCTCCTACATATTCTACGAAGATCTTTTATCGGTCAGAACCGCATAACAACATACGTTGTTCCTTTTGTCAAACGGTATGTTACTTGCCCGAGATTCGATCGTCGGTATCTCTATACCTAGTTCAATCTCGTTATCGGCAAGTCTCTTTACTCGTTCCGTAACACATCATCTCGTGACTAACTCATTAGTCTTTTTGCTTGCAAGGCTTATTGTGATGTGTGTTACCGAGAGGGCCCAGAGATACCTCTCCGACACTCGGAGTGACAAATCCTAATCTTGATCTATGCCAACACCACGAATACTTTCGGAGACACCTGTAGAGCATCTTTATGATCACCCAGTTACGTTGTGACGTTTGATAGCACACAAGGTGTTCCTACGGTATTCGGGAGTTGCATAATCTCATAGTCATAGGAATATGTATAAGTCATGAAGAAAGCAATAGCAGTTAAACTAAACGTTCATAGTGCTATGCTAGCGGATGGGTCTTGTCCATCACATCATTCTCCTAATGATGTGATCCCGTTGATCAAATGACAACTCATGCATGTCTATGGCTAGGAAACATAACCATCTTTGATCAATGAGCTAGTCTAGTAGAGGCATACTAGGGACATACTGTTTTGTCTATGTATTCACACATGTATTAAGTTTCCATTTAATACAATTCTAGCATGAATAATAAACATTTATCATGATATAAGGAAATAAATAATAACTTTATTATTGCCTCTAGGGCATATTTCCTTCAGGCGCACCACATGGGCCCCCCTCCCCATGCGCCTAGGGTTGAAACCCTAGGGGGAGGGGGCGCCCCCTTGCCTTCGGGGGCAAGACTCCCCCCCAGGCCGCCGCCCCCCCTGCAGATGCCATCTGCAGGGCATGGCGTACCCCCTGGCTCCCTATATATATGTGGGGAGGGAGAGGGCAGCCGCACCTTGCCCTGGCGCCTCTCCCCCTCCCGTCACACCTCCATACTCCAACGCAGGGCGCCCGGCGAAGCCCTGCTGCGATCTCCACTGCATCCGTCATCACGCCGTCGTGCTGCCGGATCTCTGACGACTTCTCCTCCCCCCTTGCTGGATCAAGAAGGAGGTGATGTTGCTGCACCGGACGTGTGTTGAACGCGGAGGTGCCATCCGTTCGGCGCTAGATCATCGGTGACGAAGAACGTGAAGAGTACGACTACTTCATCCACGCTTCTTAGAAAGCTTCCGCTCGCAATCTCCATAACGGTATGTAGATGCACTCTTACTTGCTCGTTGCTAGATGTCTCCATAGTTGGATCTTGGTGAAAGCGTATAATTTTTTTGAATTATGCTACGTTCCCCAACAGTGGCATCTGAGCTAGGTTTTATGCGTAGCATCTTGCACGAGTAGAACACAAAGCAGTTGTGGGCGTTTGATTTTGTTCAACTTTCTTACCGTTACTAGTAAATCTTGATTCGGCGGTATTGTGGGATGAAGCGGCCCGGACCGACTTTACACGTACGCTTACGTGAGACTGGTTCCACCGACAGACATGCACTAGATGCATAAGGTGGCTGGCGGGTGTCTGTCTCTCCTACTTTAGTCAGATCGGATTCGATGAAAAGGGTCCTTATGAAGGGTAAATAGAAGTTGACAAATCACGTTGTGGTTTTGGCGTAGGTAAGAAACGTTCTGGCTAGAAATCCTATAGAAGCCACGTAAAACTTGCAACAACAATTAGAGGACGTCTAACTTGTTTTTGCAGCATGTGCTATGTGACGTGGTATGGCCAAAACGAAGATGTGATGAATGATATATGTGATGTATGAGATTGATCATGTTCTTGTAATAGGGAATCACGACTTGCATGTCGATGAACTTGACAACCGGCAGGAGCCATAGGAGTTGTCTTAATTATTGTATGACCTGCGTGTCACTGAATAACGCCATGTAATTACTTTACTTCGTTGCTAAACGTTAGCTATAGTAGTAGAAATAATAGTTGGCGTGACGACTTCCTCAAGACACGATGATGGAGATCATGATGATGAAGATCATGGTGTCGAGCCGGTGACAAGATGATCATGGTGCCCCGAAGATGGAGATCCAAGGAGCAAGATGATATTGGCCATATCATGTCACTTTAATTGATTGCAGGTGATGTTTATCATGTTTATGCATCTTGTTTACTTAGAACGACGGTAGTAAATAAGATGATCTCTCACTAAAATTTCAAGTATTGTGTTTCCCCTAACTGTGCACCGTTGCTAAAGCTCGTTGCTCCGAAGCACCACGTGATGATCGGGTGTGATAGGTTCTAACGTTCACATAAAACGGGTGTAAGACAGATTTACACACGCGATACACTTAGGGTTCACTTGACGAGCCTAGCATGTACAGACATGGCCTCGGAACACAGAAGACCGAAAGGTCGAACACGAGTCGTATAGAAGATACGATCAACATGAAGATGTTCACCGTTGATGACTAGTCCGTCTCACGTGATGATCGGACACGGACTACTCGATTCGGATCGTGTATCACTTAGATGACTAGAGAGATGTCATTCTGAGTGGGAGTTCATTAAAATTTGATTAAGATGAACTTAATTATCATGAACTTAGTCTAAATTCTTTACAATATCTCTTGTAGATCAAATGGCCCACGCTCCAGTTTCCCTCAACTTCAACGCGTTCCTAGAGAAAACCAAGCTGAAAGACGATGGTAGCAACTATACGGATTGGGTCCGTAACCTGAGGATTATCCTCATAGCTGCCAAGAGATCATATGTCCTAGAAGCACCGCTAGGTGATGCACCTGCTCCCGATGCGGCTCAAGACGTTTTGAACGTCTGGCAGTCGCGTAGTGATGATTACTCCCTGGTTCAGTGCGGCATGCTTTACAGTTTAGAATCGGGGCTCCAAAAACGTTTTGAGCACCACGGAGCATATGAGATGTTCGAAGAGCTGAAAATGGTTTTCCAAGCTCATGCCCGAGTCGAGAGATATGATGTCTCCGATGCATTCTACAGCTGTAAGATGGATGAGAATAGTTCTGTCAGTGAGCACATCCTCAAGATTTCAGGATTGCACAACCGCTTGTCTCAGCTGGGAATGAATCTCCCAGATGAAGAGGTCGTTGAGAGGATCCTCCAGTCGCTCCCACCAAGCTTCAAGAGCTTCGTGTTGAACTTCAATATGCAGGGGATGGAGAAGTCCATTCCCGAGGTGTATTCGATGCTGAAATCAGCGGAGGTGGACATCAAGAAAGAACATCAAGTGTTGATGGTCAATAAAACCACTAAGTTCAAGAAAGGCAAGGGTAAGAAGAACTTCAAGAAGGACGGCAAGGGAGTTGCCGCGCCCGGCAAGCCTGTTGCCGGGAAGAAGCCAAAGTATGGACCCAAGCCTGAGACAGAGTGCTTTTATTGCAAGGGAACGGGTCACTTGAAGCGGAACTGCCCCAAATACTTAGCAGACAAGAAGGCCGGCAACGTCAAAGGTATATATGATATACATGTTATTGATGTGTACCTTACCAGCACTCGTAGTAGCTCCTGGGTATTCGATACCGGTGCAGTTGCTCACATTTGTAACTCAAAACAGGAGCTGCGGAATAAACGAAGACTGGCGAAGGATGAGGTGACGATGCACGTCGGGAATGGTTCCAAGGTCGATGTGATCGCCGTCGGCACGCTACCTCTACATCTACCCTCGGGATTAGTTTTAAACCTCAATAATTGTTATTTAGTACCAGCTTTGAGCATGAACATTGTTTCTGGATCTCGTCTTATGCGAGATGGCTATTCTTTCAAATCAGAAAATAATGGTTGTTCTATTTATTTGAGAGATATGTTTTATGGTCATGCCCCGCTGGTCAATGGTTTATTTTTGATGAATCTCGAACGTAGTGATACACATATTCATAGTGTAGATGCCAAAAGATGTAAAGTTGATAATGATAGTCCCACATACTTGTGGCATTGCCGCCTTGGTCATATTGGTGTCAAACGTATGAAGAAGCTCCATTCAGATGGACTTCTAGAGTCTCTTGATTATGAATCATTTGACACGTGCAAACCATGCCTCTTGGGCAAGATGACCAAGACTCCGTTCTCCGGAACAATGGAGCAAGCAACCAACTTGTTGGAAATCATACATACCGATGTGTGCGGTCCAATGAGTGTTGAGGCTCGCGGAGGCTATCGTTATGTTCTCACCCTCACGGATGACTTGAGTAGATACGGGTATATCTATTTTGATGAAACACAAGTCTGAGACCTTTGAAAAGTTCAAGGAATTTCAGAATGAGGTTGAGAATCAACGTGACAGAAAAATAAAGTTCTTGCGATCGGATCGTGAGGGTGAATATTTAAGTCATGAATTTGGCATACACCTTAGGAGCTGTGGAATTGTTTCACAATTGACACCGCCCGGAACACCTCAACGTAACGGTGTGTCCGAACGTCGAAATCGTACTCTGTTGGACATGGTGCGATCTATGATGTCCCTCACCGATTTACCGCTATCTTTTTGGGGTTATGCTTTAGAGACTGCCGCATTCACTTTAAATAGGGCTCCGTCGAAATCCGTTGAGACGACTCCGTATGAACTTTGGTTTGGCAAGAAACCGAAGCTGTCGTTTCTGAAAGTTTGGGGTTGCGATGCTTATGTCAAGAAACTTCAACCTGAAAAGCTCGAACCCAAATCGGAGAAATGCGTCTTCATAGGATACCCAAAGGAAACGATTGGGTACACCTTCTACCACAGATCCGAAGGCAAAGTCTTTGTTGCCAAGAATGGATGCTTTCTGGAGAAAGAGTTTCTCTCGAAAGAAGTGAGTGGGAGGAAAGTAGAACTTGATGAGGTGACAGTCACCCCTCCTGCACCGGAAAGTAGCGCAGCGCAGGAAACTGCTCCTGAGGTGCCTGCACCGACAAGGGAGGAAGCTAATGATAATGATCATGAAGAAACAGATCAAGTTACTACTGAACTTCGAAGGTCCACAAGGGCACGTTCCGCACCAGAGTGGTATGGCAACCCTGTACTGGAAATCATGTTGTTGGACAACGGTGAACCTTCGAACTATGAAGAAGCGATGGCGGGCCCAGATTCCAATAAATGGCTTGGAGCCATGAAATCCGAGATAGAATCCATGTATGAAAACAAAGTATGGACTTTGGTGGACTTGCCTGATGATAGGCACGCCATAGAAAACAAATGGATATTTAAGAAGAAGACAGACGCGGATGGTAATGTGACCATCTATAAGGCTCGGCTTGTCGCTAAGGGTTATCGACAAGTTCAAGGGATTGACTACGACGAGACTTTCTCTCCCGTAGCGATGCTGAAGTCAGTCAGAATCATTTTAGCTATTGCCGCATTCTATGATTATGAAACATGGCAAATGGACGTCAAAACAGCATTCCTTAACGGCTTCCTCAAGGAAGAGTTGTATATGATGCAACCGGAAGGTTTTTTCGATCCAGAGAACGCTAACAAGGTATGCAAGCTCCAGCGCTCGATTTACGGGCTGGTGCAAGCATCTCGGAGTTGGAATATTCGCTTTGATGAAGTGATCAAAGCGTTTGGCTTTATACAGACTTATGGAGAAGCCTGTATTTACAAGAAAGTGAGTGGGAGCTCTGTGGCATTTCTCATATTATATGTGGATGACATATTGCTGATGGGAAATGATATAGAATTCTTGGAAAATGTAAAGGCCTACTTGAATAAAAGTTTTTCAATGAAGGACCTTGGAGAAGCTGCTTACATATTAGGCATCAAAATCTATAGAGATAGATCGAGACGCCTCATTGGTCTTTCACAAAGTACATACCTTGACAAAATATTGAAGAAGTTCAATATGGACCAGTCAAAGAAAGGATTCTTGCCTGTTTTGCAAGGTATGAGATTGAGCAAGGCTCAGTCTCCGACCACGGCAGAAGATAGAGAAAAGATGAGTGTCATTCCCTATGCCTCGGCCATAGGTTCTATCATGTATGCCATGCTGTGTACCAGACCTGATGTGAACCTTGCCATAAGTTTGGTAGGGAGGTACCAAAGTGATCCCGGTACGGAACACTGGACAGCGGTCAAGAACATCCTGAAGTACCTGAAAAGGACTAAGGATATGTTTCTCATTTATGGAGGTGACGAAGATCTCGTCGTAAAGGGTTACGTCGATGCTAGCTTCGACACAGATCTGGATGACTCTAAGTCTCAAACCGGATACGTGTATATTTTGAATGGAGGGGCAGTCAGCTGGTGCAGTTGCAAACAGAGCGTGGTGGCAGCGTCTACATGTGAAGCGGAGTACATAGCTGCTTCTGAAGCAGCGCAGGAAGGAGTCTGGATGAAGGAGTTCATCACCGACCTAGGAGTCATTCCAAGCACATCAAGCGCCGTTTCAACTCCATCCGGAATTATGTTCAGGATGGAGACATAGATATTTGTAAAGTGCATACGGATCTGAATGTCGCAGACCCGTTGACTAAACCTCTTTCACGAGCAAAACATGATCAACACCAGAACTCTATGGGTGTTCGATTCATCACAATGTAACTAGATTATTGACTCTAGTGCAAGTGGGAGACTGTTGGAGATATGCCCTAGAGGCAATAATAAAAGCATTATTATTATATCTCCTTGTTCATGATAATTGTCTGTTATTCATGCTTGAATTGTATTGTACGGAAACAGCGATACATGTGTGAATACATAGACCACAATGAGTCCCTGGTAGGCCTCTAGTTACCAGCTCGTTGATCAACAGATGGTCACGGTTTCCTGACCATGGACATGAGATGTCAGTGATAACGAGATCACATCATTAGGAGAATGATGTGATGGACAAGACCCAAACTTGAGCATAACACGAGATCGTATAGTTCGTAATGCATAAGCTTTTCAGTGTCAAGTATTTATTCCATGGACCATGAGGTTGTACAACTCCCGGATACCGTAGGAGTACTTTGGGTGTGCCAACCGTCACAACGTAACTGGGTGGCTATAAAGGTACGCATCGGGTATCTCCGAAAGTGTCTGTTGAGTTGGTACGAACCGAGACTGGGATGTTGTTACTCCGTATGACGGAGAGTACCTCTGGGCCCACTCGGTAAGACATCATAATAATGAGCTCAATGTGACTAAGTAGTTAGTCACGGGATGATGGATTACGGATCGAGTAAAGAGACTTGCCATGACGAGATTGAACAAGGTATCGGGAATACCGACGATCGAATCTCGGGCAAGTACCGTACCGATGGACAAAGGGAATAACATACGGGATTGAGTGAATCCTTGACACGGTGGTTCATCCGATGAAGATCATCGAGGAACACGTGGGAACCAACATGGGTATCCAGATTCCGTTGTTGGTTATTGACCGGAGAGTGGTCTCGGTCATGTCTACGTGTCTCCCGAACCCGTAGGGTCTACACACTTAAGGTTCGGTAACGCTAAGGTCGTAGAGATAAATGCACGTGGAAACCCGAAAGTTGTTCGGAGTCCCGGATGAGATCCCGGACGTCACGAGGAGTTCCGGAATGGTCCGGAGGTAAAGATTGATATATAGGAAGTCCAGTTTCGGCCATCGGGTGATCTCCGGGGGTCACCGGGAGTGTCCCGGGACCACCGGAGGGGCCCCGGGGGTCCACCGGGTGGGGCCACCCATCCCGGTGGGGCCCCTAGGCTGCGTGGGGGAAGTGGCCAGCCCCTGGTGGGCTGGCGCACCACATGGCCCCCCCTCCCCATGCGCCTAGGGTTGAAACCCTAGGGGGAGGGGGAGCCCTCCTTGCCTTGGGGGGCAAGACTCCCCCCCCCCCAGGCCGCCGCCCCCCCTGCAGATGCCATCTGCAGGGCATGGCGCACCCCCTGGCTCCATATATATATGTGGGGAGGGAGAGGGCAGCCGCACCCTTGCCCTGGCGCCTCTCCCCCTCCCGTCACACCTCCATACTCCAACGCAGGGCGCCCGGCGAAGCCCTGCTGCGATCTCCACTGCATCCGTCATCACGCCGTCGTGCTGCCGGATCTCTGACGACTTCTCCTCCCCCCTTGCTGGATCAAGAAGGAGGTGACATTGCTGCACCGGACGTGTGTTGAACGCGGAGGTGACGTCCGTTCGGCGCTAGATCATCGGTGACGAAGAACGTGAAGAGTACGACTACTTCGTCCACGCTTCTTCGAAAGCTTCCGCTCGCAATCTCCATAACGGTATGTAGATGCACTCTTACTTGCTCGTTGCTAGATGTCTCCATAGTTGGATCTTGGTGAAAGCGTAGAATTTTTTTTGAATTATGCTACGTTCCCCAACACATAGCATGCGGTCTGGGGCGGCTGATGTGAGTTTAATTTAGCAATGACGTTTTGGTTGTCCATCTCGAGCACCACCTCGCCATTATAATATTTGCTCATTGTCTGGAGCCCGGCAAGGGCAGCTCAAGCTTCTGCTTCTTCAACGCTGCTGCAGACTGGCAAATTTTTGCATACAGACAGGAAGACCAGCCCTCTGTGGTCCCTAGCGATCACACCGGCTGCGCTCTCCCCAGAGTCAGCATTGAAGGCCGCGTCAGAATTAATTTTGGCCGTCCCTCGAGTTGGCGCTGACCACTTGTCCCCCTGGGGCTTTGGGCCAGTCATGCAAACTCCTCCCCCCCCCACTCCCACTTTCAGGTGACCACTATGTCTATCATTGGCTCCTTCAGCGTTCCTCAGATCCTCCTCGTACTTCTGTAAGAACATCACAGAGCCCCTGATTGATTCTTTGCCATCATGGCGCACGCAGTCCTCCCTGTGGTGTCAGCACCTCCATGGGAGCAATAGCAAATTGGTGCGCACCTCCTCATTTTACGCATCGAGGGCAACTTGCAGCCAGTCTGCCCCGGTATATCTAAGCTTGTGCTCAGCCGGTAGCAACCAGATTTCTCTAATTGCTGCACGCAGGGCCCGACTCTTGGTGCATGTTATGACTGCATAGTGTTCGTCCTCCTCCCCATTGCCACGTATGCTACATGTGGGATCCATTTCCAAGATTCTCTTCCATTTGTTTTTCTTAGTAGCCAGAGTGTCAACCGCAATCCTCCATGCAAAGATACGGACCTTTCTGGGGACTTTTGCCTTCCATATAAGATCCCAAATGCTTCTATCATTTGGGTCTCTAGTAGAACTCGAGGGGTTTTGTGACGACTGATCCTGGTTCGCCGCGGCTAGTTTGTAAGCGCTCTTGACTGAGAAGACGCCATTTTTCTCATAGTGCCAGGCAATACAGTCACCCACCTCCGATGATAGGATACTAAGTTTGCAAATCTCATCGGCATCGAAGTGATGGAAAATTTGTCTGATGAGCGTTTCATTCCATGCTTTCTTGTCTAGCTCCATGAGTTGGTTGACCCATCTAGTCCTGGATCGCCTAACGAAAGCAGCTATGATGAGGCCTTGTTTTCTTGGGATCCATTGATCTCTTTGGATTTGTATACTTTTTCCGTCCCCCACCCTCCAAATCAGCCCCTTCTTCAAAAGTTCCAAACCAAACTCAATAGCTCTCCATACCAGAGAAGCATCATTTGCAAACACTGTATCCAACAGATTCCCATTTGGATAGTATTTAGATTTTAGGACTCTCGCACAAAGGTTGTCCGGGTTTTGTAAGAGCCTCCAACCTTGCTTTGCCAAAACTGCTTGGTTGAACAAATGCATGTCTCTGAATCCAATACCCCCGGCTCTTTTGGATTTTGTCATGCGATCCCAAGACATCCAGTGTACCTTTCTTTGACCCTCAGTGTCACCCACCAGAAATCCCTAATCATTTTCTAGTATTTGTCACAAAAACCTTTGGAGAGTGAGAAGACACTCATGGTGAAGGTTGGGAGGGCATGCACGACTGATTTCACATGAACTTCTTTTGCTGCGTATGCCATAAATTTCTCAGACCAATCGCTGCACCTCTTGCCAAATCTATGCAAAATTGGTTGAAACTGATCCTCTTCAACCTCCCATCGGGAGTTGGTAGGCCAAGGTACTTGCTTTCGAAGGAGGCCGAAACCACACCCAGGATGTTCTTGATTGCTTCTCTTTTTTCCGGGGGCAGACCTCGCTGAATAGGAGGGAACACTTGTTTGAGCTAAGGAGCTGCCCCGTGCACTTTTGGAAAGTATCCAACACTTTCTTGATCGTTGCAGCTTGTTCTGGCACAGCTTTAAAGAAAATCAAGCTGTCGTCAGCAAAGAGGAGATTTGAAATGCCCGGGCTATTTCTAGCAATCTTTATAGGGTTGAGATTGTTCTCGGCCAGCTCCTTCTTCAACAAGAGCACCAATCCATCTGCAACAAAGAGGAATATATATGGGCTTAATGGGTCCCCTTGTCGTAGACCACGGGAGGGTATAAACAGCTCCAACAGCTCTCCGTTGCACTTCACCGAGTATCTCACTGATTTGACACATTGCATCACCCGCTGAGTCCATGTGTTGCAGAAACCGATTTTCTGAAGCACCCCTTCTAAGAATCCCCAGTTTACCCTATCGTAAGCCTTGGCTAGGTCCAACTTGTAGGAGCAGTAGTTGTCCTTCTCATTCTTGCAGTGTTGGATCTTATGGAAACATTCGAAAGCAATGATGGCATTATCCGTAATCATTCTGCCTGGTATGAAAGCGCTCTAGGTCTCCGAGATGATCTAGTCAAGTATAGGACGCAGCCGATTTACGAGACACTTGGAGATTACCTTATAGATGACATTGCACAAACTGATCGGTCTATAATCCTTGAGAGACTGTGGGTTTTTTCCTTTTGGGATGAGCACGATCACCGTGTCGTTTATTCCCTCAGGCATGACTCCATCCACAAAGAAGCGACGCACGCTCCTGATCACATCTTCCTTCATATCTCCCCAATTTCTTTGGAAGAAACGGGCCGGGAAACCGTCTGGCCCTGGAGCTTTTAGGGGGCCTATTTGGAAAAGTGCATCTCCGATTTCCTCGTCCGGGTACGGCTTTATTAGATCATTGTTCATGTCCCCATTAACCCGAGTTGACACAAGCTCCAGAATGTCCATGGGATCGGTGTTCTCCTCACTTGTGTACAGGTTGATGAAAAAGGAGTTTGTTATCGCATGCAGACCAATGGTGTCCTCGACCCAATTACCATCTGCATCTCGCAGTTTTTGAATGGAATTTTTCTTCTGACGCCAGGTAGCTTTCCGCTGGAACCACTTCGTATTCCTGTCCCCTTCACACAGGTAGGTCGCCCTAGACCTCTGTCTCCACATGATTTCCTCCCTGAGTAGCAGCTCATCTAATTCCTTCAATAGCTTAGCAGCTTCCACCTCCAGTGCAGTCGTTGGGGTGGAGCACCAAATTCTTTTTAACATTTTCCTGATATCCGATGTTTTCCTTTGAATCGAGCCAAAATCACGTTTGGCCCATTCAGTCAGCTCCTTCTGCATGCTCTGCAGTTTAGCTCCTATGATACGTAAGCTGTCAGCCGGCCCGTGCTTACCCCAATGATTTTTGCAACAACTTGCCTAGAGAGTAAAAAAAATCTATGTTGAGAGGGGGTAGTTACTTTCGATGGTGTTGTCTCATATCATAGTGATTTTGAGCTATTTACTCAATTAAAAGGCATGCTTTAATACCTTAGGATAGTTTCATTAATGTAGACAAATTTACCGTCTATTTGTCACGAATATTGATAGCCCCAACAAATGTTGGATGCGATCAGAGTTTTGCAGAGAAAAATAATTTTTCTTTTTGCATCAACATAGAATCCCTCGGAATATAGCCATTAAAAATACTTTATCAGTTACGTACAAGCTATTATCAAATTTTAGCATATAGTAGAACATAAAAATATAGAATTTGGTTCGTCTTTTCCCTATTCTGTCGGTGAGATGCTCTTGGATCAGCTTTGTTGGTATGGTAGCTCATCCTTTCACATGGAAGCAACTTCCTTCGTCGTTGTCTACTGACTAATCATTGCATATTAGTGCTTCTAATAGCCGTACGAAGATCGATCATTTTCACAATTGCTTCGGTCTCGGTGGTGGCCCTCAACCCTTACGGCCTGGGCATCTGCTAATGATACGATAGGCGAAATCATGCAATTCTGACACAAATAGTTTCCTGTGGAGATGAGGGGTTCCAGTTCCATGATTGATTGTAACAAGCACATGTGCCCAAGCATGTTGTCAGCATTTTTTTTTCTTTAAGCAGAGACCTAATTTTCTTGCATTTTCAGAACCTAACTGGCCTAACTGGACCACTGAACTTCAGTGCTGAACCTGATTAAATGTGTAGCCCTGTAGTCTTCCGTGCAAAACTTCAAGAGGATATCTTAGGACAATAATCATGTCGCGAGCTCCACGGCACTGCATTTTGTTTACCATTGTTCCTCGTGTGACTACCAGTTTATTCTCCACCTTTTTACCGTAATCACTCACTGACATTGTCCTCTCTTCTTTTCTCCTTGGTTGGGACCTCTGCAATCACCCACTAACTCGAGTTTCATTAATGTAGACAAATTTACCTTAATTGTTTGTCATGAATATTGATAATGGGGTTGCATGCATCACTCTGATGCAGAGGCCGGAGGTAATCCTCGAGCTGGCTTTGACCGTGACGTCGACCTCCCTTAACCCTAACTCTCCGGACACCATCTCCTGGATTTGGAACCCCAACGGCAAATATTCGACCAGCTTGGCTTACAGGGCGCAATTCCTTGGATATTATCCAAGATTCTTCTGCAATAAAATCTGGAAGGCGCATGCGGAGCCAAAGTGCAAGCTTTTCTCCTGGCTGGTCCTCCACAACCGGATCCTTACGGCTGACCGTCTTGCCTTGCGAGGCTGGCCACATGACCCCGTTTGCCAACTATGCATCCGCACCAACGAGAATGCAGCACACCTTTGCAAGACCTGCCTGTTCAGTTCCGCAGTCCGCACCCTCGTCCTGAATTTGATGGGAGAGCCGCTTACATTTGCTCCGGCTGCCACTTCCCCCTCAATCAACGCTTGGTGGGATGCTGGCCTCAAAAACCCCGACGTCAATTTGAGAAGGCGTCGCAGCGGATGGCTCATCTATATAACGAGGAATGCCTGGAAGGAAAGGAACCGACGAATCTTCGAAGGCACACGATTGACTTACATCGAGGTTGCGCACCTAACTTTCGAGGAGATCATGCGGCGCGACATGGCCTTCCGGCCAAGAGCGACCCAAATTCATGAGTAGTTAGCATGCATCACTTAGCGTGATCCTTTCGAATCTTGGGGTTTCCGGCTTGTCCCCCTTTCAAAAACATGCCACACTGTACATATTTCCCTCCACTAAATGAAAAAGCAGCGCTCTTGCCAGTTCCCCAAAAAAAAATGAATATTGATAATGGTTCGAAAACAACATCTTTACAGTATTTCCCAACAAGTGTTAATGGAATCAAAGTTCAAGGAGAAAAGGACGATTTTGCTGCATAGCTATATATGGCTCTGCTTTCTGAACGTGCAGCCACTAGAAATATGTTTATTAGGTATTACAAAGTATACATAAAATATAGAAGAGAGAACATGGAAATATATATAGTAATTTGGCTTTGTCTTCTGGTCTACATGGTTGGTAGCCCATCCCTTCACGTGGAAGCAACTCCAACTCGTTGCTGCCTACCGGCACTTGCACTATCAATCCATTGATTTGGTGATAGCCTTGCCATTTCCTTCACCAGTCCTCCTCACAATTGCTTCAGTGGCAATGGTGGCCCTCAAGACCTTGGCACCTCCTAATGATCCGATTGTCAAAATCATGCAACTCTGACAGATTCTTTTCATGTGGATACGAAGAGAGCCGGGAGCCAGAAAGAAACAGCTTCCACTCCATCCATGATTGATTGCAACAAGCACATGCCAACATTTTCTCTCTGAAATTAGATATCTAACCTAATTGGCCTAACTGCACCATTGACCTCAGTAACTGCTGCCCAGAACCAGCTTGTAACAGGTACAGTCCCCATATAATTTGACAAGAATTTTCATGTGATTGTTTCCAAGTTATTCTCTGAATCTTTACTGCAATCACCCACTGACAGCATTGCACTCTGCTCCTCGTGCGTGATTGTCCACCACCGCTCTGCACATTCAGAAAAGCAGAGCCATGACAGCAATAAAGAACAGGAAGACACGACAGTGACCGACGGACAGAGCGACGGGCGAGCTCATCTCCCTGCCAACCACCAGCGACCAGCAATTTGGATCGTTTGTTCGGTGAGGTGCGTGCGTTTGGTGGATCTGGATCGCTAAAGCTCCCGTCTTTCCTCCCGTTCCCACCCCCACCACCACCGCCGGCAACAACAAGAAGAGCAGGGGAGCACGCCGCGGCAGGGATCTCGAACCGAGCTCCCTCCCTCCCTCCCATGGCCACCAGGGTCCTCGACACGCTGGCCGTCGCGGCGGAGGGCGGCGGCGCGCTGCCGCTCACCTTCTTCGACGTGCCCTGGATCTTCACCGGCCCCGTGGAGCGCGTCTTCTTCTACCCCTACCCGCACCCGCCCGACCAGTTCCGGGCCGCCCTCCTGCCGCGCCTCGTCTCCTCCCTCTCCGCCGCGCTGGGCAGGTTCTACCCGCTCCTCGGCCGCGTCCGGCCCTGCCCCGACGGCGGCGGGTACGAGTTCTTCTGCCCCGCGGGAGGAGGGGGTGGTGATTCCGTCCAGCTCACCGTCGCCGAGAGCGAGGACGATTTTGAGGAGCTCTCCGGCGACGGGCCCCGCGACGTCGCCCGGCTCTACTCGCTCGTGCCGCGGCTTCCGGTTGTTGAGGGGAGCGGGGACGGCGGGTTCGCGCTCGCCGCGGTCCAGGTGACCGTGTTCCCCGGCCGCGGGGTCGCCGTCGGCGTCTCCATCCACCATGTCGCCTGCGATGACTCCAGCTACATGCATTTCGTGAAGACCTGGGCCGGCCACTGCCGGTTGTCTGCCGGTGGGGAGAACGCCGGCGGCGCGCTGCCGCCCCCGCCGTTCCTGGACCGCGCGGTCATTGCGGACCCCCGAGGGCTTGCCGCGAAGACGCTCGACGAAATGCGGCAGCTGGCGGGCAACGGGCCTCCTCCTCCGCCACCGGCGCCTGCGGTGCCGCCGCCCAAGCTGGTCATCCGGTCCTTCACGCTGGCCCGCGGCTGCATCGACAATCTGAAGCAGCGCGTGGCGGCCGACGCCAAGGACGCGACCCCCCACTGCTCCGCGTTCACGGTGGCGTGCGCGTTCGCGTGGGCGTGCCTGGCGCGCTCCGCCTCGGCCGACGCCCCCTCCCCCGCCTCCGACGAGCGCGCGCACCTGCTCTTCTCGGTGGAGTGCCGGCGCCGCCTGTCCCCGCCGGTGCCGCAGGAGTACCTGGGCAACTGCCTGCGGCCCTGCTTCGTGGAGGTCAGCACGCGCGACCTGCTCGGCGCGGACGGGGTGACCACGGCCGCCGCGGCGATCGGCGCGGCCATCCGGGCGCTGGACGGGGACGGCGTGCTGGCGGGCGCCGAGGGGTGGTTCCAGAAGATCCTGTCGCTGGTGCCGCGGCGGCCCATGTCCGTGGGCGGCTCGCCACGGTACGGCGTGTACGACACCGACTTCGGGCTGGGCCGGCCAAGCAAGGTGGAGCTGGTGTCCATCGACAAGACGCCCGGCACGGTGTCGCTGGCCGAGGGCACCGACGGGCAGCGCGGCATCGAGGTCGGCGTGGCGCTGCCGGAGGCCGACATGGCGCGGTTCGCCTCGTGCTTCTCCGACGGCCTGCACCAGCTATGAGAAGGGAGAAGATCCTGCTGGCGATCATCAGTGCAAGAACAAGAGGAGATTATTGATCATATTGCAAAATTGCAATTGCTCCTATACTGGTACTATAATATAAAATGTATATTTGAGAGAGTGGATGATAAAATTACAATGAGGCTTTGTTAATGTGAGTCATTAGTTGTAGTAAGTGAGAAAATTAGTTGTACTCCCTCTCCCTCGGTTTACAAGCGCATCCCTAGGTCGTCAATTTGATCAACCTAATAAAAATCATATATTATAGAAAACATACCATTATAAATTTCAGATGTTCTATTTTCAGTAGTAAGTAAGAGGACAAGCAATTAATTTGTCGTTAGCAAGGTTAATTTTAGATGTATTATCCATCCGCAAAAAAAAAACTAAAAAAGATAGGCTCAATTATATCATGAGCTAGCAAGAACAAGCGCATCATTTTTTTTTTATGGGAACATTGCATTCCATTAAGCTTCAGCTAGATCACTAGCAATAATGTTCAGGATCCAAGGAGGAGCATCACCCTCCCAGAATGAGTCTGCACTCTCACAACTCACACCAAACCTTGTCAATTCATGAGCCACAGCGTTACAGGCCCGCCGGCCGAAAGAGAAATTAACAGAAACAAAGTTTAAAATACTTAAGCTCCTGGCTTCTTTCACCAGCACACCAATCGTCGACTTGTCATACTCATAACTGTTGAGGGCTTGTACCAAGACTGAAGCATCAGACTCGAAGATGATCTTGTTTGCGCCCACCCTGATGGCGCCATCGATAGCAGCGAGACAAGCAACTGCTTCAGAGTGCAGAGGAGACCTCAAATGCACTGAATTACCCGCGCCAGCAGCAACGAAAACGCCCGCCTGATCGCGAATGACATAGCCCCAGCCTCTAGAACCACTGATATGGGAAAAAGGCCCATCAAAGTTCACTTTCACAAAGTTCTCAGGGGGTTTAACCCATCTGCTAAGGTCAGGTGGCTTTGGTGGCTTATCTGGCACCCTGAGCATTAAGAAATCAACTCCCATGCTTTCCACCCTGTGACAAATAGTTTGGGTATTTGGAACCATCTCCCCCGCATTGGCCTTGTTCCTTACATTCCACCATTCCCACATAAGTATTGTAGCTTTCAATTGTATATTTTCGTCACACTTCCAGAGCTCCTCAAACATATGGTGAGCCGAGCTACAGGGCAGGAGCTTCTCACGCGTCTCCCCAAGCCCCAGCCTCCCCCAACACTCCTTAGCAAGTTTACACTTTAGAAAGATATGGCCACCATCCTCGTTTTTCCTATGACAAACCGGACAAGAGGTGTCCAGCTCGATCCCAATCCTTGCGATTTTCATCCTGAGCGCCAAACTATTGTGGGCTAGCCGCCACACAAACATCTTCAGCTTGTTTAGGACTCTCATCTTCCAAATGTGGTTCCAATCAAAATTTACCGGACTCTTTCCCGTACTCACTCTGGAGCAGGCAGCATCACTGCCACGGCATCTATCCCTGAGCATTACCCCCACTTTGTAGGCAGACTTTACAGAAAAAGTGCCCTTTGGATCAAAATGCCAAGCAAGATTGTCTTCCATATCATCACAAATGCTAATGGACAGGATAGTCTTCACATCCTCAGGAGGAAAAATGCCTTGTATCATGGTCTCGTCCAAGGCCCCTGTAGTAGGATTGATTAGATCAGCTACCGTATCAACAACAGAGGAGCCCCTCACAGCGCGTGGCCTCCGAGTATCCCCTTCAGGCAGCCAAGGGTCTTCCCGGATTTTGATCTTTGACCCATCCCCCACTCTCCAAACCAAACCCTCCTTTAGGAGGGCAACACCCCTCAAAATGCTGCGCCATGTGTAAGAGATGCCCGACTTCACGGTGGCCCCCAAGATGTTGCCATCAGGGAAATATTTTGCCCGCAACACTCTCCCACACAAAGACTCAGGCTCCTGAATCAATCTCCAGCCTTGATGCGCTAGCATACCCATGTTGAAGATATGAAGATCCATGAAGCCGAGTCCACCCTCGCACTTGGGTGTTGTCAAGCACTGCCAACCCAGCCAGTGGTGTCGTTCCTCCTCCTGATTGTTCCACCAATAGCGGCACACCATTGAGCTGATTTCGTCGCAAAGAGTTTTAGTGAGGTCAAAGCAGGACATGGCGAAGATGGGGATTGCCTGCGCCACCGCCTTGACTAAAATTTCCTTTCCCGCCCTAGAAAGAAATTTTTCCTTCCATCCCTGGATCTTCTTCCACACCTTCTCCAGTAAATAGCCAAATGCTTTGCTCTTGGACTTGCCCAGGTAAATAGGCAAACCAAGATACCTTTCATTGAAGGCCTCGTCACTAATCTGGAGGAGATTCTTGAACTTCCTCTTCATAGCCTGAGAAGTCCCCTTGCTGAACATGACTGCCGATTTGTCTTTATTGATCACCTGCCCCGATACATCCTCATACAAGGCCAAAATGCTAATCAACTTTCCTGCACTAGCTTCATTTTCCTTCATGAAGATGAGAGAATCGTCCGCAAAGAACATATGGTTTATCCTTGGGGCTCCCATACAAACCTGCACCCCCTGAAGGCTACCCTCTCTCTCGGCGTCTTGGAACAGAGCAGACAGCCCCTCCGCACAAAGAATGAACAGATAAGGTGAAAGAGGACATCCCTGCCTTAAGCCTCTCTCAGGCACAATGACCTCCGTCAGGTCATTGTTGACCTTAATCCTATATGTCACAGTTGTGACACATCCCATAATTAGGTGCACCCAGTCCCGGGAAAACCCCATCTTCAGCATCATATTTTCCAAAACAGACCACTCAACGCGGTCATTCGCCTTGCTCATATCCAGCTTGATAGCCACCAGCCCGTCTCTTCCCCCCTTTCGCTTATGCATGAAGTGAGTGGTCTCGTAAGCGATCAACACGTTGTCCGTTATCAATCTTCCTGGCACGAAGGCACTTTGACTTGGGGATATAATCGCAAGCAGCACCTCCTTCAAACGACGAGCAATGACCTTTGTTATGATCTTGAAAACCACATTGCATAGACTGATAGGTCTAAGGTCCTTCATTTGCGATGGATTAAGGACCTTTGGAATCAGAACAACGATGGTCTCATTCCAGCCCACGGGCACCGGCCCCCCGTCCAGAACATCAAGGACCGCCTCCTGAACCTTTGGCCCCACCAGGTCCCAAAACCTTTTGTAGAAAATTGCTGGCATACCATCCGGCCCTGGCGCTTTCAAGTCCCCCATAGAATTCAGAGCCTCCCTAATTTCTTCAAAGGTGAACGGCTTTGAAAGATACACGTTCATCTCTGTAGTGACCACCAGAGACACTTTACATAGGAGTTCAGCCTCCCTTGTCCCTGCCACAGAGGAGAAAAGAGACTTATAATAGCTAGCAATGAGCTCCCTCAACTCCTCCTCGCCCTCCACCACGCCTCCCTCATCAGTATGCAGCTTTGTAATCTGGTTCACCCTTCTCCTATCCGACGCACAAGCATGAAAGAAGCTCGTGTTCCGGTCCCCATCTTTCAGCCAATGAGCATGCGCCCTTTGCTTCTAGTAAATATTCTTCTGGTCTTGAAGCCTCTCCAGTTTATAACGCAACAACTGCTCCTGAGCCACCTGCTGTTTGGAGATCGCCCCCTTCCTACAGCGATTCAGGTCCTTTTTTGCTCTTTTAATCCTGTTTTTCAGATCCCCCAAGACTTCCTTGCTCCACGAGTGCAAATCATACCCCACTCTTCTGATTGCCTCGGCCACAGTAGTATCACTTGTCAGCATAGCCAAGTTCCACGCATTTTTTAACACATCTTCACATTGCTCCTCCTCCAGCCATCTTGCCTCAAACTTCGGTTGTGCCACCACAGTCGCCCTCCTCCTGCGGGAAAATTCAGGTTCCATCAATACAATCACCGTCCTGTGGTCAGAGTGCCTGGGGTCCCCGTTAATAGCCTTGTAGGCCGGGAACTGGGCTCTCCATTCTTGGTTAGCCACCGCCCTGTCCAACCTCGCTTTGATGTAGGTTTCAGCCTGATGACTATGGTTTCGCCACGTATACGGATCTCCCACGAAACCCAAATCCTCCAGCTCGCAGAACTCCAGGGCACTTCGAAACCTGCCCATACCTGCTTGTGCCCTCTGCTGCCCCCCTTGCTTTTCTCTGGCAAACAGGATCTCGTTGAAGTCACCAAAGCACATCCAAGGCAGCCCTCACTGCCCGTGCAGGGTTCGCATCAACTTCCACGTCTTCTCCCTTTGCCCCGCCTTTGGTTCCCCGTAGATGCTCGTGAGCCTCCACACGAACCCATCCTCCCCTGTGACCTCCGCATCAATGTGATCGCGAGACGCCCCAGACTTCACCTAAACCTTCACCTCTTTCTTCCAGAACAAAGCCAGGCCACCGCTTTGCCCAACACAGTCCCTAACCTCCAGATTCTGCATGTTCAAACTCCCCTTGAAACGTTGCATCCTATTCCTGTCAAGCTTTGTTTCCGACAGGAAAAGGATATCAGGATCTTCGGCCTTTTGCATATCCAAAAGGCCTTGAACTGCCGCCTGGTTCCCAAGCCCCCGGCAGTTCCATGCTACCACTTTCATTGATCTTTGTAGGGTTGTACTTGCAGCCCCGCTTCTAAGGTTGTGACAAATTGTTCCCCGCTCTTTCCCTCCACACCCACACTTGTCTTGCGGTGGGAGTTTTCATTCTTCTGCTTCTTCAAAGTCTCGATGCCCCTGTCCAAGTTCTCCAGTCTTTTATCAGCCTCTACCCCATTGGTACCCGCTACTACCAAAGCCAAAGCCGTGTTGGGTTCGTCAAAATCATTCTGACTCGACCCCAGCTCATGCCTCCCTCCCCCCCAGCATGCCCCGGACCTGGCTTTCGCTTCTTCTGTCCATTCCCTTTCCGCTCAGCCTCCGCTGAGAATAATTTCTTTGCAATCTCGGACACCCGAGTAGCCCCTTGGGCCAACACTACTTTGGGTGGAGGTGAGGCCACCTCCTGCTCGCCTGACTTGACGCTCTCCCCTTCCCCCGACTCCGGGGAGGTTCTGCTAGCCGCGGAGCCAGGAACAGATTTCGCCCCTCCCCCACCAGCCCTATCTTTGGGATCGCTATACCAAGATGTTGAAGTAGCCGCCTGACTAAAGGATTGCATCCATCGTCTTCTGTCTTCTGGCGCCCTCAAACCACGATCGAAAGGGAGCTTCCCATTTGAATCGCGCTCAGCAGGCCTTGGACACTCCAAGTCACTATGTCCAATCAAACCACAGCTGAAACAAATGAAAGGAAGCTTCTCATACTGCAGCTCAAACTTCTACGTAGCACCCCTGGATATGGTGACCCATCTATGAATTGGCTCGGCAAAAGGGATTGCAACCCTTGCCCGAAGGAAGGTGCCAGAGGCCTCCCCGTCTTCATCCAATTCCACCTTGCACTTTTTGTCAATCATCTTCGCAATCTTCAAACCCTTTCTATTGTTCATCCACTCGAAAGGAAGGTTGATGATCCTAGCCCAGATGGCCATAGAATCAAAACTGATCTCTGAAGGCTTGAGGCGAGGGTCGTAATCCCGTAGGATTACAGCATGCCTGCCCACCATCCACAGAGTGCCCTCTTGGGCTCTATCCCTATCCCCTTTGTTTGCAAAATCAGCAACGAAAACATTGTCACTCACCGTCCTTAGCCTGAGCCCCCTGGGATTGCCCCAAGCTGGTCGCATAGCAGCCAAAATGGTGTGTGAGTGGATCACTGATGGAGACAGAACTTTCCCGAACCGAGACCACTTCACCGGCGAAGCTGCAACCTCCTCCTCATCGTCACTCATGTCGACCACCTCTGTCTCGTCCGCGAGCAGGTTTAGGCGGCCCATCATGGAATCGACACCTTCCTCCCCCCTGACAGTCGAGCTTGTTGGCTTCTCCTTTCTCTTATCAGACCCCGACCGGCCACTAGTTGACATTGTTGTTGCGCCTATTCAGACCAGCACCTCCTTCCTTCGCAAGAGCAGAAAATCCCCCCTTAGCAATTAGCACGGCCACCAGCAACAAATAGGCTGGGACACACAAACCCACTGTTGATCGAAAATCCACAGGGTAGAGGTTGCAACTCACCAATGATTGGTAAGGCAAGGTAGATCCACATCGGAAAACCAAATCGCCACCGCCTGCCAAAGGGAGACCGGAGCCGGAGCCGTCAAGGGTGGAGGGCGGCCCGTAGGAGAGGGCCGCGCGCCAGCTAGGAGCAGCGAGCGGACCTAGAGGCCGGAGCCGACGCCGGCGTCGGCGGGGACAGTGGAGCAGAGCATCCCGACGCGAGAGCGAGAGAGAAATATCCTCAGTGGAGCAGAGCCGTCAAGGGAGGAGGGCGGCCCGTAGGAGAGGGACACGCGCCAGCTGGGAGCAGCGGGCGGGCCTAGCGGCCGGAACCGACGCCGGCGTCGGCGGGGGCAGTGGAGCAGAGCATCCCGACGCGGAGCTGGACAAGCGCATCATTTTTCGTTCTGTGCCAAAGCTCAAAAGGGTTTGGAATGTCTGCCACCAATAATGTTCGATTCGTGTATGCATCATGGGATGGGATGAGCCATCGGTGGTGCATCACAGCTAAGCAAACCTAATTGATGGGATAACCCCCATTTACATGCGCACTCACATCCGCTAGGGCCTCCTTCGATTTGTAGATGAAATACCATGAGAATAGGAAAATGATAGAAAGTAAGATGACATCCTTAGAAAGAAAAGGTAATAAGTGTGCGTAAATGTGATGAAATCCAACAAAGCCTATCGTGTAGGCACAAAATGAAACGTAAAATCATCACACAATTTTGACTCGTCATGGACCAATGGTTTGATATTTGATATTATATATTGAGAAGGTTATTTCTCAAAGAAAAAATGAGAAGGTAAATTAGACCAAAATTCACAACGAGAGATCATCATTCCCGTAGGCAATTTCTTCTTTTTGGGGAAGAGTGGACCTTGTGTCAATGATGGTGAATAAAAGCATGCTCCAATCAACAACCAAGAACACTAGTGCCTCACGTTAAGGAGCTCGTATCGAAAGCCTAGAAGACTTGATAGCGCGGTGGTTGTTTGCGGAGGGCTCGGTGAGCGCAAGCCGTGCATATCTCCATTGTGGTGCTCATCACCAAAGTTGGAGCAGCTAGTTGTTGGTACCTGTGATCGTCTGTTGGTATGGGCTGGCATGGACTTGGTGGTGCTGTTAGCGGGATGGCTCTGGTGGTGGTGCTCTATGGTGAAGTCAGAGTCGCCTGCTCGGCCTGGCAACGGATGGTGACCATGACACTTGTGACTCATCACTGATGTTCTTTTCTTGTTTATAGCTCCATGGTCTCCATGGTAGTGGCCAGGTCGGTCAGTGGTGCCCATGTCATGTGGTTTGGATTATTTTGATTTTAGCATGATTTTTTATAAATTGACAGGTTGATTCTAACTCTCTTCTTAATCAATGAAAATGGAAATTATTTTGCCTTGTTTAAAAAAAGTAGCACATGTGTCAAAACGCATTGTCAACTCCTTAATTATTTAGATACATATTTTTCCGCCTTATGGTTCATATTTGGCCATAATTAAGAAGAAAAAGTAGTGACAAAATTTCTATCTTTGCTAAAAAACAGTAATTGCATCTAGTGCCCCTTAGTGATTTTGGTGTACTGAAGACTTATAGATCAAGGGACTAATGTGTTTATGAGTGTACACATGTTCTATAAGTTTATGAGGAGTTTCATAATTCCGAAGAAAGTCGACCCCTAAAAATGAATGTCTTCATTTGAAGACTATGGTTTCTTGAAGACTTTGAAAATGAGCAAATTGGTGTGACCTTGAAGATATTGATATCGATGCGAGGATTATGAAGCGAGAAGACTTCCGTTTTCGTCGTTTCATTTTCCTTTCTTGAGTCATAGGAAACACCGTACTGTTAAAGGGGGTCGAGGTAATAATAAGGAAAAAAATTCCAAGTGATGCTCATCTCAAATCCTACACATACCCAATCCTTCGAGTGAAGCCTTTGGAAATCTCATACAGTTCAGTAAATTCTTCAGTGACAGAGACGAAGTTCTTCTGGTCTCCGAGGAATTTGTTCTGACTAAGGAGTTAGGAATTTGTCAGTGCGGATTGCCTACAAGTGAGGTTCATGATAGCCCTTAGGAATTTGAGAGCTCAAATTTCCGACCGTTACTATGATTTGCGCCAATTGTCCAAATATCTTATCCATCCAACGATTATATCATTAGGGGCATTTGTGTCTTATCATGTCAGGCTGCTCCCTGGCTATAAATAGCCGCCCCCTTCAACCACTAGCTGGTTGGTTGCTCCGAGAGAAACTGACACTTGTCATTTAGAGCTACACATCCTCCGAGGACTTTGAGAGAAAATCATCAGAGAGGAAAAAACAAAAACCCAAACACCTGAAACCCAAAGTGATTGAGTATCACTGAAGATATTGTTCCTGTGTGGAACTGACACTTGTTACCTGATACGTCTCCAACGTATCTATAATTTTTTTATTGCTCCATGCTATTATTTATGATGTTTTGGATGTTTAAAGGGCTTTTCATACACTTCTATATTATTTTTGGGACTAACCTACTAACCCAAAGGCCCAGTCCAGATTGTTGTTTTTTCCCTGTTTCAGGGTTTTACAGAAAAGAGATATCAAACGGAGTCCAAACGGAATGAAATCTTCAGGAGAGATATTTTTGGAGAAAATCACACACGGGAGACTTGAGAACCACATAGTAGGGTTTACGTGCTGCCCACGAGGGTGGGGGGGTCGCGCGCCCCTGCCTCGTGGGTCTCACGTATGGCCCCCGATGCCCTCCTTCCTCCTATATATACCTACGTACCCCGAAACCAACAGAACAACAGAGAAAACCCTAGTTCCACCGCCGTAACCTTCTGTTCCCGTGAGATCCCATCTTGGGGCCTGTTCCGGAGCTCCTCCGGAGGGGGGATCTTCCACGGAGTGCTTATACATCATCATCATCATCGCCTCACCATGAGTTGTGAGTAGTTTGCCACAGACCTTCGGGGTCCATAGCTAGTATTTAGATGGCTTCTTCTCTCTCTCTTTGGATCTCAATACAAAGTTCTCCTCGGTCTTCGAGGAGTTCTATTCGATGTAATCTCTTTTTGCGGTGTGTTTGTCGAGATCCGATGAATTGTGGGTTTATGATCAAGATTATCTATGAGAAATATTCGGTTCTTCTCTGAACTCTTTATGTTTGATTATAATATCCTTACAAGTCTCTTCGAATTATTGGTTTGGTTTGGCCTACTAGATCTAAAGTTCTTGCAATGGGAGAAGTGCTTGGCTTTCGGTTCAATCTTGCGGTGTCCTTTCCCAGTGACAATAGGGGCGGCAAGGCACGTATTGTATTGTTGCCATCGAGGATAAAAAGATGGGGTTTATATCATATTGCTTGAGTTTATCCCTCTACATCATGTCATCTTGCTTAAGGCGTTACTCTGTTCTTATGAACTCAATACACTAGATGCATGCTGGATAGCGCTCGATGTGTGGAGTAATAGTAGTAGATGCAGAATCGTTTCGGTCTACTTGTCTCTGACGTGATGCCTATATATAATGATCATGCCTAGATAGTCTCATAATTATTCGCTTTTCTATCAATTGCTCGACAGTAATTTATTTACCCGTCGTAAAATATCGCTATCATGAGAGAAGCCACTAGAGAACACTATGGCCCCCGAGTCTATTCCCAACATATCAATCTACACTTACTTTACTTTTCCGCTTTTTACTTTTGTTCTTATAATAAAAAATACCAAAAATATAAACTAGCATCGCTATCAGATCTCACTTTCGTAAGTGACCGTAAAGGGATTGACAACCCATCATCGCGTTGGCTGTGAAGTTCTTATTTGTTTGTGCAGGTGCGAGGGACTCGCGCGTGTCTCCTACTGGATTGATACCTTGGTTGTCAAAAATTGAGGGAAATACTTACGCTACCGTGCTGCATCTCCCTTTCCTCTTCGAGGGAATACAACGCAAGCTCGAGAAGTAGCATTACCTTTGAAGACACATTGTCAACTTCTTAATTATGTGATCCGACAAGAAAAAACTTCTTAATTATGTGGAGAGTTGAATTTTCCACCATATGCTGCATATTTGTGGAAGAAAAGGCAACATGAAATTATCATCTTCGTCAAAACTGATGCAATTCTAATACCAACAACATAGCAATCATGTGTTGCTGATTATTGGTCACGGGTGAATATGTAAGACGTATTTGACCGAGAATGAACCAAGAAAAACCAATGCCAACTATTCGATCACAGTATACACTTGAAAACATTAAATACTCTAGGCTCTATGCTTCTCAATTTGCGAAAACCATAATAATCCAGTAGAAACTACTAGCAAGATATCTTATACCGCATGCT